>OY728140.1:2079498478-2080106478 GCA_963277665.1 Viscum album
ATTTTACAAAAAATTATATGTTTCAATATCAAAATAGTTATGAATAATATCTATAAATTATTTATTAATATCAATATCACATTTTTAATTGTTTTTTTGTAAATATCTTATTTAATTAAGTATAATAGACAATTGTAGTTTCATTGAAACTCGGTGTTGCATGTAACGTTAACCAAGTCAGTGTTGCATGTAGTGAAATCTTACATTGGTGTTGTGTATAACATAATAAAAAAATAGTTCTATTATTATATAAAAAAAATCTATATTCATTGTTCCATGAATTAAAAATTTCAAAACATTATATTCAATAAAAAAATATTTCTCAAATTCTCATGGTGTTACAATTTTATGATTTCATCATATAATAACCCATGAAAAAATAATGAGTTTCTTAAATATCATGTTATAAAAAACATAAAACATCTAGATAAAAAATAAGGTAGGTATCATTTGATCATTTCCACATCAATGAATAATATAAATAAAGTGTTTTTATCATTGATGTAAAATTCCCTTAAAGGATTGCAGAAAAAATATTTAATGAAAGTATCATTTCCACTTTGAAATCATTTATTTGAAATCATAAAATATTATAAATAATAATGAAAAAAATTTCATTGGAATTAAAATTAAATTATTACATAGTGATATTAAAAATAGTTAGTCATCATAAAAGTCTAAAATATCATTTATGTCATATAGGATAAAAGAAAACATCTCGTTCCCATTTTTATATAAATTTATGAGGTAAATTGTTTGGAAAATATCATGACATTTCTTTTTAAACAATTTTAAGGAAATAAAATCATACATAAATATATAATTTACAATTAATTTTATCATAATATACATATATTTTATGAAATTTTTCAAAAACATGTATAAGGATGGAAAAAATTTTAACTGAAGTGCGCGATAAAGTCAATTTTTCTTCAAAACAAAATTTATAAATATTAGGTACTAAATATGATTAAAATGAAATAAAACATTTATTTTATAAAAAAAATAGGATATAAAAACATTATGAGATTATTGATATGTATATCACAGGATTGCATCACTGTAATCTTAATCATAAAAAATCCTGATAAATGTTGAGATTATTTTTCAACCCCCTTTACAGTTTTGGTAACATTGGAATGGTAATCCCTGTGAATGAAATAAAATTATCTGAATATATATATTTCCATAATATTGATAATAATATTATTATTATAAATTTAGGGTTAGTATATACACCGCATAAAATCAATATATGTTGAATATGACATGTGTCTCACAGAAATTAATTGGAGAAGAAAATCCCCTACCATCTGAAACAATTCGTTCAAACATATTGGAAGAAACTGTATAATTAATATATAATTATTAAAAGTTTTTTAAGAACCGTACTCATATATTTTAGAACATATATGAATTAACTATAACATTTAATATCCTTTTTTTACAATTCTTTTTTAAAATCATTATTCTGGGTGATATCTACTTCGTTTTTTCATGTATATTTTTATTTTTTCGTTATGGTCCTTATACTTTGATCATGGTTTATTCATATGTATAATGTTAATAATTATATAAATATCATATATATTTAGTTTATATGTGTTCAGATTCATCCATTAAAGTAAAGATAGAAAATTGGATTATGCATTTGACGGAGATGATATGTTGTACGTACGCATGAATAATGTATTAATTTTTTGATGGATGGGAATAAATAAAGGTAAATAATAAATTTACAATAAAAATAATAATTATATCATATATATCATATATATTTAGAAATACATCATTATTAAAATCTGTGTAATAATAAATAAAAGTAAAACACATCGCTTTATGGACGTGGTAGTCCACACATACAGAAGCTCGATGTTAGTGTTTCCTAATAGATTTGAAGGTATGAAAGTAGATATGAAATTATCATTAAGGTTTTAAAATTTTTCCATAATTATCCTATATAAATATTAATCCCATTATAATAACTATCAATAAATTATGTTGATGGAAATTTAATTGTTTCTCTAAGTAGATGTAGTAAGTCGTACGTACGCACAAGAAATAATTTCTCTTCTCATTTGATGGAAAATGGGTGAATAAAGGATGTTATATAATAAATAAAATAACAAAATGTATTAATTATCTGAATTTATTATTTTATGAACATTATATTATATTAATATGATGTAAAACTAGAATTAAAAATAAAATGATTAGTTATGGATATTAATACACTTTTGAAGGAACTCGTTTTGATCTCCACTTAAGAATCATAGGGTTATCCATTTTGGAAGAAAAAAAACCTCTAGAATGCTTTTGAGAAATTATAGAAGGTATTATGAAAGGGTATAATCATTATATAAAGCTTAAAAGGTGTCAATAGGTGAGGGGAGGAGGTCCCATTTTGTAATTTAGGTGAGGGGAACAATTTTAATTTAATAAAAGATTAAAATATAATACCAAAATTAATTATAAAAAATACCTCCAAAAGGATATATATTAGTTGATAAGATAAATTTTTGATGAAACTATATCATAAAATGACGTTTTTAGAAGTTTATATTTCTTTTGAGAACATATATTTTTCATTAACCCAAAATATTACCTATATTAACATTATCTATGGTAAAAAAATTTCTCTCTTAAAGGATTTAAATTTTACATATATCCTATGAATTGAATCATAAATGAAAACGGGGGAATTTTTTTACCATATATTATACAAATTTTTTTATTCCATGTTTTTAATATTTTTTTAATAATTTGTTAAAAATTGTATTCATAAAGTATAATTAATATCAATTTTGTTAATTATAATTTAATTGGACATAAAATGTATGAATAAAAATTTAGAATTAGAATTAAATAATTTAACATAAAACTAATATATCACATTCATCGATAATTTTTTGGAAATTTCTAACTCAAAATATATATTTCTTTTAATATTTTTAAAATCATTTATTCAATTTTTCAAATAATTTATTAAATATTGTGTGTTGGTGTTGTATACGCATTTAATGCCATTATATAATTTCAAAAATTAAAAAATAAATTCCCGTAATAAATATAATTTTATTAATATAAATGTAGAAATTTATATTTTCTCATTACATTATTTTATCCCTTATTGGGCCCATAAGTGATAATTAAAACTAATAGGACGAAATTTTATATCATTATTTGATTTAAATATTACATAGGCCATTTTCATTAACCAGTTTCAATTAAACAAAATATTTACTGCCTATAGTGATAATGTTTGAATTAAAGTCATCCAATAATATTTTTTATGATTTATTTTGGCCATATCACTTAATTATATATTCAATTAAATTCATTTACCCTTTATCGAGGTTATATTTTCTTCCACACTGTCTATTCATATTGACCAAAATTGGGACTTATTTATTGAATTCAAACCTACTAATTCAAATATACAATACATGTTATCAAATTCAATGCAAATAAGTTACATATTATAATTTAAAATTAAACCCACATGCATGATGAAAAAGTTTTTTTCCAGTGAAAAAGTATTCACATTTAGAAAATGTTTTTAGATAAATACTTAACAAGAAATTAATTCTAGTGTCCAAAGTTTGGTTAAGCTTAATGAAATTTAAAGAATGATACTTTTAAAAAAATTAGAATACAAAATTTAACATATGAAATATTTAAATTAAAATGAATTTAAAAAACATTATTCATCACTATTTATTGAAATTTTAATCTTTCCCAAAAATTCTAAAAAATACATCATTGATTATTGGACAAAATGATTTCATAATTGAGGTTTGATTTTTCAAATAAATTTTTTTAAATGCTTTAAACAACAATTTTTTTATTTTTTTTACTAAAATCAATTGAAATCATATTTTGTCAAAAAAATGTATTTTCAAAGACTATAACAACTTTACTAAAAATTGTGTACATATTAATCAATATATTTTCTTTTTATATATCCATAGCACATAATTTTAAAATATTTTTATTCTTATTCCTAAAAATGAATTTAATGGTTAGGTTATAAAGCTTATGTTTGAATAATATTATTAATATTATATAGTGGTTCATTAAAACAATGTGTTGCATGTAACACAAGATATGATGAAAATTAAATTTATTTGAATATATATATATATATATATATATATATATATCACAATGTCACTAGGTGTAGCTTTCTACCTCCCTTAAAATTAATTGCAACCATGAAATTCACAACTCTAACACAAATAATTGAGGATATATGTATTTTACCACATCCTTATGATTTCAAGTAGTTTTCTAAAAATTTTCATTCCTCAAAAGAACATTCAATAAGTGACTAGTATTGTTATATAGCACTTTATCTCAACGATCATTGATTTATACTAGTTTTTTGACATTTTAAATATCATTCTCTAGTCGTATGACCTCTGTGTTCTATATATATGGAATATTGGATATGTACTTTCTCAAGATAGATACATAGAATGCATCTTGGACATGATAGAGATTAACTATATGTTCCAAGATATAAACTAACATCATTATTTGATCAAGAATATTGAAAGGGGATAATATACTATAATGACCCTCCATCTTCAAGATGAGGGAAGGGATAGCAAGATGTCAAGACCTTACATCCTCAAGATGACAGAGAGATAATAACCCCTAGTCCTACCTAAAATATCCCACGGGGTGGTGACCAACACCAAGTCTTTAGGAATCTCATAAAATTAGGAGGCATTACCCTTTTGTAGTAACCAAGATCAGGGAGATAAGATGTTTCAACCTAAAAAACTCCAAGATGGATATATATAATTAATCCAAAATCCATCCAACATGCATGTTTAAGTAAAAATTCCATAAATACAATGAAAACTCCAAAGTAAGTAACAAATTAAAACTAAGCAGCGACAGAACAACCATACTTAATGTCTGAGATTATATGGTCCACACAGTCTATGTAATATCCCTAGAAACTAGAAATCCATCTTATATATGTAGACAGAGCATAAAAGTAAAGTTAGTTAGGAATAACTGAAGTCGCCTATTAACAAGTGGCGGAAGAATACTAATTCATCAATGAGAAAACAACAGAAACGCAAATGCACCTACGAACGTATACCATCCACCACAACCTCAACCTATAAATCTCACAAAATAATGCAAGTAAATTAAATTAAAGTAGCAAGAACATAGATTTTTGGGTTCTCCACACCACTCCCCACTACAGAACTTCTCAACCTTAATAGCGAATGTCCTGGCACTACTAGCTCTTCCACAAGCCCCACTGTCACAACCTTCCCACACACACCTAGGCCAGAAACCACACCATGTTCCAACTCACAGACACATAGGCCTCAAACCACACTATAATCCTTCCCGCAGACACCTGGTCCTCACACATATGACACCCGACCTGAAAACACATATGCCTCGTCCCAAATACACTTGTGAAATAAAAAACCTCTCACACAGCCAATACCATAAGTTTGAAATTAATCATTAAGCCATTACATCCTGCCCAAAGATTCATAGGTGAGAAATTCCTTTAAGATGGAGCAGAGAGGATCCGACAACAATCCATCCATCAACCCACTAGGATTTTAGGAAAGTACACCCACCCCTATAACAATGGGGGTATTTGACATATTGTTCTCAACATGGGTGTGAAACGTATAGAAATCATTAGAGAATACATGTTAATATATATATGTAACAATCACTGAGCTCATAATATAGGATTCCTAACATTCAAACAGCCCACCCAAAACCACCTTTGTTGCTACCCCTACATGCAGCCACATAACAGCCGAACCAAAAAATTTACCCACCCCATTCATTTAATTAGTTTTCCTTATGAATTATCAAAACATCCATTTATTTAGTTCCATCCCAACCTAGGAAACTACCATAAACTACACAAGAAATGACCACACTATCAATCATAACACACCTTGAAGAAGGACCAAGATAAAACAACCCACTACACACTCCCTTTTTCATGAACACCCATTTAATCACTACCAACTATCATTATTAAATGTTATCCCACTCAATCATCCTCTCACAACTAAACCCGGAATCCCCACTGCAACACAGCACCACACCCATCACAACTGTAAAAATTTAGTCATGACACAACCCATTCATATAGCCCTGCTGCCCAACCACTTCCCAGATACAGTCCCACTGCATAATAATTTCATCTATTCAACAATCAATCAATCTCTCAGCCTGAGATAGCTTCACAACTCCCCATACACACAATTACATAGCTACCACCACCAAGACCCACAAAAGTCACAAAACCCAAAAGAACATAACACACAACCAGACCTATCAAATCGGGTTTATTAATATTTATCCAAAACTATTATTAAAATTTCACTTTGATGAGTAGGGTGAACATTTATGTGGGATCATGGTCAATATCATGTGGTTTGACTATTTGAAAGTTCGCATAGCATTAGGATATTAAAAAATAATTAATATCCTTTGAAATGTCGTTACAAATTTTTATCGTATCATTCAACTTCATTTACAGCAAATAAAATGTATGAGGGGAGAAACTAGAAAAGTAAAATTGTAAATGAGTCATTGATTGGTGAGTCCCTGACAACAATCCATTGACCCTAATAGTGAGTAACTGATTGGTGATTCACTAAGAAAATCCACCAACAGTGAGTCATCGATGCTGAGTTATGGATGTTGAGCCACTAACCTAACTCGCCAACTCCCTGACTCAATGACAACCTAACTCACTGATTCCCTTACTCAAAGACACCCTCACTCACCAACGCCCTGACTCACTAATTCCCCAACGCACTAACACCCCTCACAAACCCTCAACCTACTGACACAATGACCAACTGACACCTCGACCTACCGATGCATGACACACCAATGGAAAACCTATAAATTTGAAAAACTCATGAAATGATATATCATTTCCTCCAAGAACACCCCAAGCACTGAATTTTTAAAAATTAATAGACCAAGGAGGTCCAGGACATTACATTAGATACCTCTCAAAAAAATATCTCCTTCAAGAATGCAAAACAAATCCCAGAAGAAGGAGGGGTATGAACAACCACCCCGTAAGATACCTCTCAAAGAAAAACATGATTATGTAGCTGGAGTGAAACCTCAAAATTGAAGAACACATCCTCCCATATCCTCTAACCCAAATAACCTCAATAAAAACCACACAAGCACTAAAATTCACACTTCCTGAACATATGAATCATATAATTATTTCCCCCATGTCCAGATATTGTCCACATCGGGTGGAGCTGAATCACTCTCAGGGGTTTAATCACATTTTAATTAATTCATTTTGATTGGGAATTTCGTCCTCCCCTCTTCATAGGATAGTTATTTATCTTTCATTAGATAATAATGAAATAACTCATCTCATAGAAAAAATGTTTCTGGTGTTACATCAAAAAGAAAAACACATGAGAAAAACACAAAACATCTCTAGGTACTGGGCACCCATCTACGTCTCTAACTACCGTGTACACTCCTATAGGTCACTATGCCTCCACAAAAAACGATAAAAGGGAATGGTACATCCACAAAAAACATTCTCCTGATGATCCTAGATCTCTACTGGTCACTCCATGAATGATGTATCATCCTTGATATCTAAATCCCCCCAATCAATTACATGGTAGTCATCATGAAGATACCGATGAATCTGGGAGACATGAAAGATGTTGTGGATCCTCCCCAACTATGGTGGAAACTCTAGCCAATATTCCACCTCACAAAATCATCCCAACAACATGAAAGGTACGATGAACCTAGGAGAAATCTTACATCCTCTCCCAGACCTGTGGTTCCCACGTCTAGGGGAATCCATCAAGAATGTGTGGTCCCTAACCTCATACTCCAAGGGTCTTCTCTTACAATTGGACTATGACTTCTACCAGTCAAGTTATTCATTTACCCTCCCTCAGGAATGCTGCACCTTCTATGTCATACTCTACACCATGTCTGGACCATGAAAAGCTACCTCCCAAACATTAGTCCAACACAAGGGTGAACGACACAACCTCCCATACATGGCCCTGAACGGGGCCATGTCAATGGAATATTGATATCTACTATTGTAAGAAAACTCTACTTGGGGGAAAATGTAACACCCAAAACCCACTAAATTATAGTACACAAGCCTTCAACATTACCTCCAACTTCTAGATGGTCCTGCCTCCGTATCCATCTGTCTGAGGGTGGAAAGTATTGTTGAGGTATTACTGAGTGCCAAAGTCATGAAGTAATCACATATAGAATCACATTTTAAAATGTGCATCCTAATCCAAGACAATGGATCTTGAAACACCATGCAGTCACTCCACCTCATCCACATACCTCACCACAAAGGCGTCTACTGTGCTCGACTCCTTGATCCCTAACATGTGATCTGATTTCATCAACTGGTCCACTAATACCTAGATTTCATCACACCCTCCCTTAGCCCTACGTAATCCTGTAAGTATATCCATTGAGATTTCATCCCACTTCCACTCGGGGATATCTAAGGGTAGCAACAAACCATTGGGAACATGGTGCTCAGACATCACCTGCAAACACACTAGGAACTTTTCCACAAACTCTTCCACTTCCCACTTCATCTTGAGCCTGCAAAACTATTCCACCAGGCCATATACATCCTATAAACTCATGGGTATACTACTAGGGGTGAACTATGAAACTCATGGAGAACAACCTCATGCATTTCCACTAGAACAAACACCTTCCCATAGAACAACATCTATTTCTGACCATCCTCTAACCATACATATAGAGAATCTATAAAGTCAATGAAATCACACCTTACCTCTGCCTCTGAGTCTCCCGACTGAGACTCCTCCACCTTCCAAATCATACAAGATGGCACTATCATCTCAAATAGATATCCCTTGCCACCATCCATTCATGCATCTATGTTCAAGGAAGCTGAGCCTTTTTTTATTCTCTATGTGTCCATAGATTCTCAAACCACTTTCTTCTACAACATCCTACTCAAATCATTGTCCACAACAGTCACCTTTCCAAAGGTGTAGGAGATCTCAAAATCATAATCCTAGAGAAACTCTATCCACCTCTACTGTCAAAATGTCAGATCTCACAGGGAAAAGATGTACCTCAGTATCTTGTGATCCATGAATACCACAAAGCACTCCCCAATGAGGTAATTTCTCCATTGAATTAGTACAAACATGACTATTTCATGTTCTAGATCATGGGTGGCATAGTTACGTTCATGGGGACACAAATGTCTTGACCCATAACAGATAACTCCCCATTTATTCTTCAGTACACACCTAAATATTAGATGGGATGAATCACAAGACACCTCAAACATAACCCCTTCCTCTACCATCCTAAGAACTGGACACTGACCATCTTCCCCTTCAGATAGCTGAATGTTTCCTAGAACTTCTCACCCCACACAAAATCATGGCATTTTCTAGTCAGAGCTATCAATTGATCTTCTACTCAGTATAAATCTGGTATGAATCTCCAATATTAGCCTGCAAGACAGAGAAAACTATGAACCTCTATCACATTATCGGGTTCTACCTAGTAAACAAATGTCTTGACCTTCTACGGGTCATCTTCTACACCCTTTTGAGACACCACATGCCCAAGGAAGTGATCCCATAATGTCCAAAACATTCACATGGAATCTTTTATGTAGATATGGTGTTGTCAAAGACCTCTAGTAAAGTCTTGAGATTCTTATTATTCTCCTCCTATGACTTCAAGTAGATCATGATGTCGTCAATGAATATGTCAATAAACTGTTCTTGGAACTCACAAAAGGTATAGTTCACGGTCCCCATAAACATGGCTAGTGCATCCTTAACATCTAACATCATAACTATGAACATGAAGTTCCCATATCTTCATCTAAAACCAGTCATCTGGATGTCACCCTTAGTCAACTTCAATTTTTGATATCCTAACCAAAGATCAGTTTGGAAAACCCACTCTCTTTCCTCAGCTGGTCAAAAAGATTATCTATCCTCGGGAGAGGGTAACGATTCTTGACTGCTACCTAATTCTGTCTCTAGTAGTCTATGTATATATTCAAACCACTATATTACTTCTTCAAAAACAATAAAAGAGCACACCATGGTGGAACACATGTTCGGATGAAACCCTTATTTGTCAGGTCGTCAATTTGGATCCAAAAATATTGTAACTCAGAAGGCATCTTTGATGAATGATCCATCGAAATCGAACTAACACTGGGTTGTATGTCTGTCCCAAACTGAATGTCGCGTCGTGGGGGAAGAGTCACAACCTCCTTGGGGAAACCATCCAGAAACCCTCTGACAAATCATGAATCCTCCACCATCTCAACATCCATCGATCCCACCTATATCTTTGCTAATAAAGGAATAAGTGTCTTCATACGGTGACTGCACACCTGATAGCTCCATTCTCCAATGAAAGATACACATTGGTATTTCACGTTTGAAAACGAAACTCTTATCAAGAATAAGTCTATAACATCGTACACCAAAAAAACTAGTCCATTATAAAGATGACATCATTTGGTTGCATCTATAATAGAAAAAGAACCCCATTGGACTAATATGCACCAACATCTGTCTACATCCCTAGAGAACATAAAACATACTGCTATGTACTCTGACTTGTATACACAACACTAGGGGAACAAAAAGTATATCTATGTCTAGTCCCAATGCAAGGGTCGAACTGGGTGAAATGAAGGAGTGTGAAGCTCCTGAATCAATCAAAGAACAAGACAATGTACCAAAAAACTGATCGTACCCCAAACGATCTCTGACCCCACTAAAAATACTTTCTATTGGCGTGTAACTACACACGCCCAGCTCCTCTTCCCCTTGGCTGTCGAACGCCTCCCCAACCGTGTCCCAGTTGAGTTCCCTATAGAGAACCATGTGGTCAATCTCCTCCAACACTACTCCCCCTTGGTGGAGTAGGGGCCTGCCATCCCTGCTACTATAAAGGCCATGATCGAAACTACTCCTGAGG
Organism: Viscum album; assembly: GCA_963277665.1. Classification (NCBI taxonomy): domain Eukaryota; kingdom Viridiplantae; phylum Streptophyta; class Magnoliopsida; order Santalales; family Viscaceae; genus Viscum; species Viscum album. Next base: position 2,079,509,507 of record OY728140.1, read on the forward strand.
TGGGTGCTGAAATTTTCCACCTTCACCGTTCTGAACTCGAGTTGGGAACCATCCCTAGAGGTTCCCAGGAACTCTTCTAGAAACAAACCTCAGCCTTAGGCCTGTGGGAAGATCCTGAAGACTAGAGGGTCTCAACTGGAACTGCTAGGGTCGGATCCCCATAGGCCGAAACCATGATGGTCCTGACGTCAGAGACATGCTGCTAAAGACCTTACCCTTTGAATATCTTGAGTGACTTCCCTCTCATGACTAAATTCTTCACAAGTTCATCCATTCCACTACCTTAACGTTTTTTTGAACCTCTAAGTATGTAAGTATGGTGAAGGGAGTAACTACATACTGAAGACAAGGATGGAGTTCCTCCTCTAAGAATCTTTACCAAGACTCCTCATCCTAAAAGGGATCTGGGTAATATAATTGCAGATCCTTGAACTTGACACCCAATTCCCTCACTATTATAATCCCTTGCTAGAGGTAGACTTGTTATTGTCTCTTCTCAGCTTTCATTTTGGAAGAAAGAAATTCCACCCGGAACACCTTCTTAATGTCAGCCCATGAAACATTAGTCTCCTTCCTCTCCCTGAGGTAAAACATCCACCGATGACATGATTCTATCTTCACCTGGCTTACCCCTAGAAGAACTGTGTACTCTATCGGGGCTCAGTTCAAGCTAAAAGTGATAACCATATCCCTAATCCAACTCTCTGTCTCCATATTGGATCCACTTCCCTCATTTGTTCCCAGAGTCTACCACTGGAAATCATGAAGCGTATTCTACCACTAATCAAACTCCTCTACTTGGTTGACCCTCCGTTGGTCAATCAGGTTAGCCTATTGACCCTTCACTACTCGTACCACACGTGGGAAATGTCTGAATTCCATAGAAAAAAGGGAGATAAGGAACTCTTATGCCTAGGTAGTATGGAATTTATTTAGAATCCATTTTAGCTCATTGTTCATTTTAATTTCTCCTAAACACAAAAAAATCAATATATCACTAGTCATCATGATGTATGTACCTTTGTGAGGGTCTCTACTCCACAAATGGTGTACGCTCACTTGGTTGTTGAGTAAGATCAGAGTCCTTTCATCAGATCACAAGGGGGAGGGGGAGTTTAAATCTTGTTTCCTAACCAATCATCCATGGCCTATGTCATGCACCAAGATCACCTAACACTGCTTCCCTACCAACCCATGAAATCATAATTATGCCTAACTCCAAAATCCATCATATCTCTCAACCATTCCATTTATACCATTATGTAAAAATCAACATTCATCAAGATGAGATATGGGATACAAATATGTTGAGACCTTCCTTCCTCAAGATGAATTAGAGTTAATGACCCCCATGAGTCCCACCTTCAATAGGCCACAGGGTGGTGATCATCACCAAGGTTATAGAAGCCTTACAAAAGTGGGAGGCATTAACCTTTTTGTAGTAACCAGGATTGGAAGATAAGATGTATCCACCTCAAACAACTCCAAGACAAATATATATAAAGATACCTAAATCTATCCAACATGCACGTTTAAGTAAAAATGCAATAAATATAGTGAAAATTCTATTATAAGTACCAACATAAAACTAACTAACAACACAAAACTATCCCCAACGTCTAAGATTGTAAGGTCTATCACGTTCTGTGTAATATCTCTAGAAACCTTGGAAAAAATTATATACATAGGGTGAGAATACAAGTATACTCAATAAGGAAATACCAAAGTCACCCATGCACAAGTGGGGGAATCATACTAATCACCATATGTGAAAACAATAGAAACTCATAAGCACCTAACACGGTATACTATCCACCCCAAAATCACCAATGCACTTACACCAAATAACACAAGTCATGTAAAGTAAAATAGTAAGGACATCGATATTTGGAATCCATGCCCCACTTCCTTATGGTTAAATGCTGATACCTAATAGTGAATGTCCTGATGATACAATGATCTTCCACAAGACCCACTTTCATAACCTGGCCACACACACATGGGCCACAAACCATACCACATTACTATTCATAGACACCTAGGACTCAAACAACACAATAATCCATCCAGCATACACATGTGCCTCATACATATCACACCCTTCCCAAAAACACATGGGCCTCATCCTGAAGACACATGGGATACAAAGCCATATCACTCATCAAATACCATATTTCTCGTATTAAATTTCTAGCCATTATAGCCTTCCTGAAAATTCATGGGCGAGAAATGCTGAGGAGAGGGACCATGGAAGAGCTAATAACCATCCATCCATCCTCCCACTGGGATGTTGGGAAAGGATACCCTCCCCCACAATAATGTGGGTGTTCAGAATGTAGTTCTCATCACGGGCGGGGTGAATATAGAAAACATGAGGAACTATAAGTTTGTACATATTTGTAACAAACTCACAGCTCATCCTATCGGATTCCAAACATTCAACCTACCCACCCAAAACGAACTTTCATGCTACCCCTAAATGCATTGCCACACAACATCCCCAACAAAAACATCAACCCACTCCTTTCATTTAACCAGTTTTCAATCTGCATTATCAAAACTGTCATTTATTTATTTTTGTACCTACACAAGAAACTACCAAACACAACACAAGGAACAGACACACAGTCAGCCCTTACACACTAGGAAGAAAGTCCAAGGTAAAACAACCTTTTTCACAATTTCGTTTTCTTATTCATCCATCCAACCACTACCAACTATCATTATTAAATGTTATCCTACTCAATAATCCACACACAACTAAACTCGGTAGCCCCATTTGACAAATACACCACACCTAGAACACCCGTAAATATTAAATCATGACACATCCCATTACTGCATCCCCACAACGCAACCAATGCCCAGATTCAGTCCCACTTTATAACAAGTCCATCAATTCTGCAATAAATAAATCTCTTAGACTGAGATACCATCATAATTCCCCATAAACACAATCACATATCTACCACCACCAAGATAAGCACAAGGCACAAATCCCAAAAGAACAAAACATAAATCCACACCTACCAAATTGGGTGTATTCAAATTTGGCCAACACTATTCATTAAATTTTACTTTGATGATAATGGGTTGTCACACAAGAATTTTCATCCTAGGCCATCCATTTATTTAACTTAGTTTACATATTTAATTAGATTGATATTTATATGAATTATTCACTGGGAAATAATAGAAGTTATAAAAATCAACAATTCATGGGAAAATACCACAACAAGATATGATTTTTAGAGGCCACATATCAACAATAGATCTTTTCATAGACAAAGATAATAAATAAAACAAGCGATCCAAATCAATCCACTACCATCCCATTATTAAGTCTATATTTCATCCGTATAATTTGTCTTTTTTAAAATTAGGATTTGGATGTTTTTTCTCAATATATCATTTATACTCCTACCCCTCATGGTATAAAATTATAGAGAGATTGTATAATCCCAACATGGAACAATAGGAGACCAAAACTCCTCCTTGCGCCAAAATTAGGGGTCTGTGAGTTGAATGAAAACTACATGGGAGACATTATCAATGGCTACGATGCAAAATGTGACTCCACAGGAAGGGACTTATCTAGGTGCACCAAACAATTAATGGAAAAACACTATTTATAGAAGGTATCATCTTAGAAAATATAGAGCATATATCAATGGAACATGAAACAGATTTAAAAGTCATGAACGTGGGATCATGGTCAGGATAACACGTTTTTACTATCCCAAAAGTCCCTAGAATTTTGGAATATTATTGATATTATTAATATCCTTTGAAACACCTTTTGAAACACTCAACAAGTATTGAAAGCTGATTTACATCAAATAAAACATAAGAAGGGATAAACTGGATAAATTGGGAAAACCTTCAAATGAGTCACTAATGGGTGAGTCACTAACATGAAGTCACCGACACCGAAAATGAGTCATTGATATCAGTCCATTGACTTTGATTCATGAACACTGAGCAACAGATCCTGAGAAACCAACATGACTCAATGATTACCTGACTCACTGATTCCCTTACTCAATGATGCCCTGACTCACGACACCCGAACTCACCAATGCCTTGACTCACTAATGCCCTGACTCACCGACACCATGACTCATTGACACCCTGACTCACTGACTCTCTAACTCACTGACTCCCATGAACTATTTACTTCTCAACCTACTGAAACATCGACATACTGTCGACTGAGTCACTGATGGAAAAACTATAAATTTTAAAAACTCTTAAAATGTGATATTATTGCCTCCAAGAACACACCAGACATTGGATTTTGACAAAGTAATGGACCACAGAGGTTCGGGACATTACATATACCTAGGGATTATCATTTGTTTCTTCATGAATTACAATAATGTCTTTTAGGGATTGATTTTTTTAAGCACCTTCTCACTAAGTTGAAATTCAAAGTATCATTTGACAATAGTAGCATAACATTTCTATCATTTGTTAAATGACTTGATGTTCTGTCTAATGGATTACTTGTTTTCCAATTTCCTAACCTAGATTATGTCACAATATCATTATTTATATAAGTTCATCATAGAAGGCTGGGGTTCAACACTATTATATGTACAAGGATTTATTAGAAGACATATAAATGCTCATGCTAAAGTTATTATTGTAAGAAAAAAACTAAAGGAAGGTGTTAATACCAAAATCCATTGAAATAAATAGAACAATATATCAACATATCATCTAGGGTTTAAATGGTACTCTCAGACTAAACATTTTTATAAGGATTATACAGGATACCAAAACACATATATGTCTCCTAGGTGTCATGAAGACTTTGCTAGAACATTAAAGTAATCCTTATATCTCAATTAGATAAAATAGAGTGGAATATTCCACGTAATTTTACAACTTCATTAACGTATGTGCAAAAAATTTGATCTAGGGAGATGTATAATATAATTGAAATTTAGTATGATAAATTTGTATGGTCATTAATTACAACTAAAATTTCTTTATTCCCCATTAATGTTTTGAAAACTCCAATGACAAAGTCCATGGTGATGATTTCCCATTTCCATTCTCACATGGGTAATGGTTGTGACATTCCATTATACTTATTTCTCACATCCATAACTTCATAAAATATAAGGCAATATGATACAAAAATTTCATTATTTGTCCTCATTCTATGCCTCCAGAAATACTCTTTTTGATATACATACACCTTCCTGCAACCATAATGAATAGAAAAAAATGAACTATGATCTTCCACTAAAATCTAATCCTTAGAATATGGTATAGATGACCCAAATTCATGGTTCTAGAACCTTATGATTCCATCATAATAAAGGTTACAATCAATAACATTTTTACCCTTATTCTATAACCCTATATCATCCATCCACACCTTGGTAATCATCACTTGGATGAAGGATTTTATAGACTTTTGATACAGATATTATTTATCCCTTTACATCAATATTTAATGATCTGTCCATTCCGATGAAAAAAATATTGGAAATATTTTTTTGATTTTAATCATAGATAAGATAGCATGACCCTATCAACTCAAACCATCAACCATATTTTTTCTTTCATAGGGTAGTAATGTATTGAGTAGTAAAATATTTAGTTATCTCCAACCAACTTCTCTTATATATATTAAACTCTTTTTGTGTGAAAATATAAATTAATATTTTGTTATTAGATAATATATATACCATTTCCCCTAAATGTTAATTCGTCTATACATTTAATGAAAAAATTACGTAGACAACTTGAAAACATATGTTGGATAATGTTTCTCATGAACCATCAATTATATTCAGGAAAAATATTTCACCATAACATTATTTCTAACAACACATACCAATCCATTCTTTTATGCATCACTATATATTAAAAAATCTCCTCCACTATAGGGTAATGTATGCACATGTTCACTAACTCACCTTATCTTCAGTTCATATAAATTTTCTTCGCATTCATTTTTTCAAAGGAACATACCTCCATTTTATGATAAATTATTGAGTGGATTATATAATCCTGAAAAATTTTCCATAATGTGATTATAGTATGAAAGAAATCAGACAAAACATTTATCATGTTTATTTTTGGTGTTTTGATCCAATGTTCAACAACATTTTCCGTTGATGGATTAATAGATATACCACCTCATGAGATTACATGACCCAAAAATGAAACTTTCTATTGAAAAAATTATTAATTTCTATGTTATCCATGAAAATTCTCTTTACTTGGGGTCTTTAGAATAATCCTCATGTATTATCAAATTTCTTTATACTTTATTAATACATAAAATTAGTATCTATATAGACTAATTTAAAATTATCATGATAATATCCAGAGACTCTATTCGTTAAATCCATTTAGATGGTGGGGAAATTAGTAAGATCAAATGGAATTGATAAATATTTCTAGTGTACATACCTTATAATGAATGTTGTTGTAGGAACATCATTCTTTTTAAAACTTAATTGATCAAATCTATGATGAAGATAATTATTGAAAAATATATTCATCTCGATGAATTTTATCAAAAAATTGATCAATATTAGGTTGAGGATAATAATTTTTAGTATTTTTTATATTAGGTTCTCGATAATCATGGCAGAATCATATTGAATGATCTTTCCTAAAAAAAGAACTAGTGCACTCCAAATTGATTCACATATCCAAATAAATCTGTTTTCATGATTCTCCAAGGGTTTCTTGTTCAATTCCTATTTCCGAGTATGGGCTATTATCTATAGAGTATTTTAAATGGACTGTAACGTATTGGCCCAGGATCCTTGAAACGGTTCCCACATATAGTTTCTCACATGACCTGGTGCATGCTTTCTCATATTCCAGAGGATTATGAATTGCATTGAGGGTCTAGTAATTAACTCATGGGGAGATTATACCCACTTTTATCATAGTAAAACACCAGTGGAAATAGATTATAAAATATGGAATCGTATATAACCAGAACATTACCAACGTAATAAGATAACCAAAACAACAATTAAAATATTCAACTGAAAGGGAATATGTGTTATGCCAACATAAATGAAAAGTTCCTAAAAAGGAAACAAGAAAAATAAATACACTAATGACTCCCAAGCGGGTCATGAACCATGTCTAGTTCCCTCATCCAAGCTCCAACCCCATTAAGTAATCTAACATAGTACTCTTTCCCTTAACCTATCTTTGAACAATAATGGTTATTTAGGTATCGATCTGGCATCCCAAGTAGGGTGTTAGTACAACTCAGTAGGCCACCACCAATGATGTCTAAAACAAGTCGAGTAAAAAGATAGTGTAATATGTTCTATTTAGAAACGAAGACAATTCTTAAAAAATAGTTATCACGTTATCAATTATTATTTATTAAATCATATTATTTCTAGGGTTAATGGGGATACTTGTACCACTACTCTATCTTTGGCTGATGCAAGAGCCTGAAGTGTTCCCTTGGTAATATCATATCATAATACATTCTTCGACTAATGCTATTGATCGAAGTATTCAAAGGTTATATCATATCTCAATTTCATTATTCAACTCATTCCGAAGTTCTATGTATTATCAAGTGAGGCAACACATCAGAGTTCATTTATTACCATTCTTTAAATTCGCTGATAAATGCCAAAGTTATGAATAAGAAATTGTAACTTCCCAACCAAGAAGCAACGTGATAGTGCCCTGATCTAGTTCTCCGCATGATCACAAATGTGCCTCTACATACTCTGGAGGATACCGACTAGTAGTGAGGGTCTATTAAGTCATTCATGGGGAGACTATACCATCATTTATTAGAGTAAAACAATAACAGAATTAAATAATAAATATCATAAGCATAAATTACGAAAACAATTCTCATGTCACAATATAGCCAAAGAGGAAAAAATACAATACTCAACTGAAATGGGAAATTTTATATGCCAATATAAGTGTAAAGTGACAATAATTCAACTCAATTTAAATATACTAAGACTCCCCAAATAGGTCATGAACTATGTCTAGTTCCCTCCTCCAGACTCCATTCCCAATCATCTATCTATCCCATGGCCTTTCCCTTATCCAGTCCTTAAAACAATATATTCTATTCGGGTACCGATCGGGCTACTTGAGTAGGGTGTGAGTACGACTTAGTACGCCACCACCAAAGGTGTCTAAAATAAGTCCAATCAAAAGATAGAGAATTTATTTCAATAAGATAATAATTACAATTCAATAATATATATTTTACCACATTTTCATTTATTCTTATCTAATTACATTAACTATAGGGTTCCCAAGGATTCCCATACCTCAATACTAACTTCATATCATACTAAATCCCAAAGTCTTTCCTAGCTAATATCATATCTTAATACCTACTTCTCAGGAATGATCAAATTATTCAAGGTGTTACGATATCTGAATACCATATTCGACCCATTCCAGAGTTCTAATATTCTCGTGAGAGGCCATAAATCGGAGTTCCATTATTTCTATTCGTTAATTTCACATTTATAAGCCACTTTTCCAAAATTAACAATATCACAAACGTATGTAAAATGAATATGCTGCCTTGATTACTCGTCAATAGAATGACCATGTAACCATTCTCTTTACTCGTAATTATAATGATCGTGTTACCATGTATACATTGCAATATAATGGTGGTGTTCACATTCTCTTACTTATAAGTATGTTGACCATGTTACCACTTTTACTTCTCAATTTAGAATGACCATATTCCCATTCTAAAACACATAATTAATTAATCCATTAATTATCTACAAAAATTCCCTCACTAATTCAACAATTAGATAAATACATCAAATCCATTAGTTAGCACCACCATTGATTAAATTATCAATCCCACTAATTAATTCATTAATTAATTAAACAGTATAATAAATAATATCCCATAATTAATTTCCCATTATTAATTATCTCTTTCATGATATCAACATTCCCTAATTAATCTCACAATTAATTTTCTAGATCATAATCACAAATCCCATAATTAATTCACAATTAATTACGTCAATATAGCGAATTTGAAATTTCATAATTATTCCCCTGATTAATTATCTTGATTACAAAACCTATCCATTTTGACTAATTTCCCCAAATTTATTATCTTATAGTAAATCCCTATAGTCTCATAATTAATTCCCCAATTAATCACTTATTTCTATAAAGCTTCAATAACTGAATTTGTCAATTTAATAAACCCAATTAATGGGAAACAATCACAAAAGGATGCTAGAAATTATAAAATCATTCATATACGTATCAAATCCATGAATATGGGAATTATATTTTCACCACCTACCTTGATTCCTTGATGGAGGTTTTCCTAATGGAAATCCCCAAAATCCAATTAGAACAATGACATTGATAAATGTTCCAAAGCAAAATCCATAAAAAACAAAATCAAATACATTAGGATCTCATAAATATAGATCTATATCTCTAATCATAGATCTATATCACCACAAAATGGTTTTTATCTAAGAATATATAGGATATATTCCATGAAAACATCATGTAAAGATAGAAAAAAAAGAATGCGGGAACCATCAGGATCAAGTCCACTTATCTGGAGAAGAGTGGATATTCAATTTGGGATGTCTATCTCGATGAAAAGTGTTTGTAAGGACTTGGAATCCCTCTAGTTCAATGGGAAAACCATACATTAACATTATGAAAGCTAAACCACTATTTATATGTGAATATCATGTGAAACAACTCATTAAAACCTGAAAACGAGTGAGATCATCAATTTTAGGATCTCAATGTTCTCCGGCACACAGTTTAGTCACACAGTTAGACAAACTATGTCCTAACCATGTGTTAGCCACTAATTCATGGGGGAAATTCACAAGGATACCTTGCACAACCTCTCAAACCTTGTGTAAACCATTCCATATCTACTACCTCAAAAAAGAGGGCAAGAATTTTCTCCTAAGTTTCCAATTTGTTTGTTCAAATCGTGTGCCAACTATGCATATCATCTTTTCTCCATGATTTTTGTAGACATCACCCAAACGAACCCCAATCCATAACACCAACAATGTACTTATGTAAAAAAATTAACTAAAATCATGCTTGTGGTAATATACATAAAAGGTAAGGATAGTATAATTACCCCACCTTATAACAGCTCATCCTTGAGCTGCATTTCCAAGCCTTTCTAAGATTCCAAGCCAAAAATATTGGACTATTGAGCCATGAAATATGCTTATTTTTCTAATGTTTCCTCTTGTATGCATCCATTTTCCTTAACACATGATCTATTAACACTTTATTTCACATCAACACTTTCTCACTGTGATTCAACGCACATGTTATATGCTCCTCAAAGGACGCATGTACCTCAAGATTACGCACATCCATATCAATCACATGAGAAGGATCAAGATGATACCTCCATAATTTTGATACATGCACAACCTCATGTATATTTCTGTATCTCTATAGAAGAGCCAATTGGTATGCCACCGGCCCAATACTCTCTATTATCTCAAAAGATGCTACAAACCTAGGCACCAACTTTCCCTACCTTCATATCTTGCGATGACCCAACCTCAGCGACACTCGAAGGAATACACAATCACCCTTTGTAGACTCTTGGGGTTTCCTCTATTTTCTATCATACCAATTTTGTATACCTTTAACCATAGATATAATTTTCTAAATTAACTATAATTACTCTCATATCTCATACACATGACTTGGTCCCAACAACTCTGACTCACAAGCCTCTATCTATCATAGAAGAGATCTACATGGCCTACCATAAAGAGTCTCATATGTTTCTATATGTATAGTTTCTTGATAATGATTTTTATAGGAAAACTCTACTAAATCCAATTTCTTTTCCCAATATCCACCCAAGTCAAGAACACATGATCTTAACATGTCAACAAGAACATATAGAGTATGTTCCAACCTCCCATTTATATGTGGGTGGAAAGTCATACTCAATAAAACCTATGTGGAAAGATATTTATATAAGACCTTCAAGAAAAATGAAGTAAAGCATGAATCACGATCTAAAACTATAGTCTGTATCACTCCATGTAGACAAATTGTCCCCCAAACGTACAATTCTTAAAACTTATCTTTTTTAATACTCTCTCCTGTAGGTAAGAAGTGTGAAAACTCTATCAGTTGATCCAAAATTACCCAAATAGTTTCATTGATCCTAATCCTTTTTAGAAGACCCGCCACAAAGTCTGTGGCCACGCCATCCAACTTATATTCTGAAATAGGTAATAGTTGTAGAAATCCTCTTGATTGTTGATGTTCCACCTTCACCTACTGACAGGTAAAGCATCCTATAAAAAACCTGATTGTATACCTTTTAATGGATGGCCACCAAAACTAAATTTGTAGGTCATGGTACATTTTGGTTACATCTAGATATACTACCCACTTCGAGTCATGAAATTCTTGAATGATCTCCTATGGCGTGCTCGTAGGTTCCAAAACTCAATTCCTTACATAGATAATATCATCCTCATAAATAAAAATATACGATGATATCTCAAAACCTTCAAATAATTCCCCTATGGATATGCACTTTGGATCCTCATATTTTCTTTCCCTGATCATTCTCAAGAACATAATTTGTACTGCAACTAAAACTCGAGTCATCTACACCTGACTCTCTAGAACCACTAAATGTATTTCAACTAGAAAAGGTCATCATAATCCACTCTTCACTCTACTCATGAACCATCTGAATCTATGTTTTCTTTACCATGGAATTAAACACATTTCTTCTCTTCCCATGAATATATTACAACTCAAAATCAAAAGACTACATATACACTACCCATATCTTCTACTAACGATTCAAATCACATTGTGAAAATATATACTTCAAGCTCGTGTGATATTTATAAATTGTAATATTTTCTCCAAAAAAGATAGTGTCACCAAAAAATAAGAGATTAAAGCACTACTTCCATCGCGATGTTGTTCATAGGGTAATTCCATTCATAAGGCCTCAACTACCGAGACCCATACGCCACTACTCGATCTATCTTCATTAGTACAACTCCATGATTGATCCCAGAAGTGTTACAATAAACCGTATACTTCTCACCTGAATCAGGTACGATCAATATCATTGTTGATGTCAAGTTATTCATCAACTCCTAAAAAGATCTATCACAAGCCTCTGACCATTCATTATTTAATCCATTTTTGGTCAAACATGAACGTGGTGCTTCTAAATCGGAAAAATCATTGATGAAACTCTTCTAATATCCATCTAATCCAAAAAATCTTCAGATATTGAAAATATTCTTTAGTTTATCGCAATATACCATGGCCTGAACCTTCATTGGGTCCTCTAACATACCTTTTTCTCATATGATGTTCCCCAATAAGTGTAATTGGTCAATCCAAAGCTGACATGTAGATAGCTTGGTTTGTAGCTGATGCACTACCAGTGTACTCCCGCTGATTTCAATATGTTTTACATGATCTTCATGAGACTTATAGAATACCAATATTTCTTCCAAAAACACAGCCTCAAAATGATCTGGATACTAGTGAATGGTCTTGTTCATCAAGCCCATAAACACTGCTAGTGCATTTTTCATCCCAAACATCATTACATCAAACTCAAAAAGGACATACCTTCTACTGAATGATGTTCTCCGTATATAAAAAGTTTGAACAATCATCTAATTATACCCTGATCTCATGTTGATATTTGAGAATACACAATCTCCCTTAAACTGATCAAATAGATCATTGATATGCGGAAGAGGATATCGATTAATCATAGTCAATTTTTTCAACTTACAGTAATCGACACATAGGGATAAACTCTCAGCATCCTTCTTTGAGAATAAAAATGGTGATCCCCAAGGAGACATACTTGGATGGATAAATCCCTTGTCCTCCAATTCCTCTAATTGAGCATTGAGCTCTTGAAGATCAGTCGTTTCCATTCAGTATGGTAAAATTGATACTGGTTCAGCCCCCAAAATGTTCTTAATAGTGAATTCCACATCTCTCTAAGGTGGTTGCCTTGAGGAGTCCTCTAAGAATATATACTAGAATAGTCCCACCATTGGTGGAAGGAAATAATCCCTCACATCCCTATAATCCAACAACAAACTAGAAACATGGGTTTTATGCCGTCCCAATTGCAGAGTAATTGGCCATGGTCATCCTTAATAGATATCTAACTCTCCATTATTAATATAGTGGTAACCATTAAGATATGTAATCTTAAACCTCCTACGGTAACAGTCGATGTCATATCGATATGTGACTAACCAGCCAATACCCATAATTAGGTCGAATCTCATCATATCAAGAACATTGTGATCCTATAAAATAATAACTTCCCTGTTCTCTAGTAAACATCCCTTTCATAGAAATATATCTCTACCATACTCCCAATGGTGTATCTATAGTCATTACCCCATTCATGATCTCCCCCATCAAGCTCAATCCATTAGAAAACATTGAAGATATAAAGGAATGAGAGGTGCCAATATCAAATAAGGAATAATCTAAATTATAAGCAACTATAATAGTACCTCTCAATGTTGATTTTCTAGACCCTCTATCCAGAAGTGTAGGTTATAATTCATGAAAATGTGTGGCCCCACATTCTTGTGATGTTTTATGACTCCCCTTAGTAGAACCACTATTCTGATGTATGATCTCCTTCCCAGAAGCAACACGTCCATTACCTCTGCCACCTCACCTAGTAGAACTCCAAATACTAGCTCTATATGGTGTATAAGATCCTCTTACACACTCTGACTCTGCCCGACTACTCCTTTAGTACAAGTCCTTTTCTACAACTTTCTGAAATTTTGTAGATGTCCCATCATTCCACAAGATCAACACTCAACTGGTGGTTAGGAACAGTGTTGAAAACAGTTTCCTTTCCTACCACACTGATGAAAGATCACCCCAATAAGGTCCTAAAGAATATAACCTCCAATATGTGTACTCAACTTCCCACTACCTTGGCTATAGTTTCCATAACGACGCTTCCTACTCTTAGAATTCTCACCTTCTGATCATCTAGTAAAAACTACATGTCTACCACTAAAAGCCTCCCACAGGTTCCCTTAAACTACAAGAGCTTGATCTGACACTTATATAAACTGTTTTATCCTGAATCTATTCACATAGTAATTAATCTCAGACTAAATACCATCCAAAAAACTTTTTTTCATACCTGTATCATCTCCTGATAACACTGGGGAAAAGCATTGTAGAGCTTTTTAGCATCCAGTATAGTCCATCACTAACATGATCCACTATGTTAAATGCATGAACATAGTAGATTTCAATTTTATAAGTGTATCTGGATAAAATTGTTCCAAAAACATTCCCAATAATCCCTTCTATAACATACTATCAGTCTATCCAGTTTGAGCCTAAATTCCCTACCAGCACTTCACTGATCCCTGTATCATATAAGCATCCAACTTGACTCTCTACTCAATAGGAATATCCAAATGGTCGGGTATTGTCTTTATGGTCTCAACACAAATTAATCTCCCTCATGTCCACCCTCTATAGTGAATTTTAGAGGGTGCTGCAACTAAAACTCCCTTGTTAGTTTAGAAATAGTACTAACAACCCATTGTGGGTCTCTTTCCTTAAACTGCATGAATCAAGCAAAGTTATCCCAAAAAATAATCCCATTCATCTTCATCTGGAATGATCAATTACTCAATTTCCCTAACATTAAAATCATTCCTATATATGAACCTCAGTCATCCCCTAAATAATCTTCATGAAGGCATACTCTCTACAAAGCCAAAAACATGTCTCTGGTCTCATAACACAGCCTTATAACATTTAAGTAAGATTAAAATAATCACAACAATCGTTTTTCCACCACCTAGAAGCATGGTAAAAACTAAAGTGTTATCTCTACCCTTAACCCTCTTACACATATATTTTGGATAACAAGGGTAAACACACCACCGTAGTCACATTTCACATTTAGACATCCAACTATTTTCATTTTGAATCATTTCTCAATCCTACTCAAATCATTTTAGGTAGTATTTTAATTTTCATCTCACCACCAAGAAAATAGTTCACGTTCAAAAACTTATCCCTAACATGTTATCTCATGTGTGCCTAAAACGATGGATGTCATAGAACAATCCTAACTACCTATAATGATGCATGCAGTCTCAAATCCCTTTTCATTCTTGTCCATGAAGAAAAAATCTATCTTTACCGGAAAAAATTATCACATAACACCACAACTGTGTCACCCAAGGTGAAATAATATTAAACTATAATAGAACACTTATATAACAACAATTCCACCCCAAGTTCTTGAATTTTCCCCCAAACATGATTTTGAAACACTCATGTATAAGCTCATTATCGAGCCCCAAACCTTCCTAGTCTCTTTCTACATTTATCAGAATATTAAGAAAAAAGAAGAATATAGAAAACCAGTCTTATGGTGGAACTTTGTAATGTCCTGAACCATAAGTCATGTGATAGTGCCCCGAGTCAGTTAACCACATGACCTTAAGTGTGCCTCCTCATATACTAGAGGCTTCTGACTAGAATTGAGGGTCTAGTATGTCATTCTTGGGGATAATATATCCTCATTTATTAGAGTAAAATACTAGAGGACATAAATAAGAAATAGTAGAAGCATATATAACCAAAAAATTTCTCATATAACAAGATAGCCAAATAGGAAAAGACACAATATTCAACTAAAAGGGAATCATTCTTTTCCCATATAAGTGTCGTGTATCAATAATGAAATGGAATGTAAAGACACTAACAATAACTAAATGCGTCCTAAACAATGTATGGTTACCTCTATGAAGATCCATCCCCATTGAGCCATATCTCCTAGGGACTTTGTACTCATACAATCCTAAATAATATATTCTATTCGTTTACTAACTCGGAAGTCCAAGTAGGGTGTTAGTACGACTTAGTATACCACCACAAATGGTGTCTAAAAAAGTCCAGTCAAAAGATAGTGCATGGAGTTCTATAAATAAATAAGTACATTGTAATAGTAAATAGTTTGTCTCATTTTCATTTATTATTATCTGACTACATTAACTTAAGGGTTCCCTATGATACTCATACCTCAATAAAAACACCATATCGTAACAGATATGATGTTTTCCCTAGGTAATATCATATTTTAATACCAACTTCACCCTAAATCATGAAGTATTCAAGGTTATATAATTTCTTAATATCTGATTCAACTCATACCAGAATTCAAATATTTCTATGGGCGGACATAACTTGGAATTCCATTATTTCAATTATTTAATTTAACATTTATAAGCCATATTTCAAAAATTACCAATATCAAAATGTAAGTAGGATGACATTTTTACTAGGATTACCCCTCAACAGAATGACCATGTTCTCATTCTCTTTTCTCATAACTATAATGACCGTGTTACCATATATACTTCACTTTAGAATGATGATGTTCCCATTATCATACTCATAATTATGACTATCATGTTACCATTTGTACTTTTCAATTTAGAATGACCATTTTTCAATTCACAAACACATAATTAATTCATCCATTGATTATCCACAACAATTATCTCGCTAATTCAAAAATTTGTTAAGAACATACAATCCATTAGTTATCACCACAATTATCTAAATGTATTAATACCATTAATTAATTCATTAATTAATTAACCAATATCACAATTTATATCCCATAATTAAATTTATAGAATAAATTCTCTAATTCTGAATCTCAACTTTCCATAATTAATCCCAGAATTAATTATCTAGATCATAATCTCAGAGCCCATAATTAATTTATAATTTATTATATCAATATAACCAAATTAGATATTTCAATATTAATCCCCTAATTAATTATCTAGATTACAACCACTATCCCTTATAACTAATTTCTCAAAATTAATTGTCTAATAGGGGATCCCATTAGTCTCATGATTAATTCCCCAATTAATCAACTGTTTCAATAAAGATTCAATAACATAATTGGTCACTATAATAAATATAATTCAAGGAAATAAATTGATAAACTATGATAATAATTACACAATCTTGCATATCCATATCAAATCCATTACTATGGGAATTATATTTAGAACACATACCTCGAATCATTGATGGATGTTTTCTTAACAGAAATCCCCAAAATCCAAGTAGCATAACGACATTGATAAAAGTTCTGAATCTAAATCC
This sequence comes from Viscum album, assembly GCA_963277665.1. Taxonomy (NCBI): domain Eukaryota; kingdom Viridiplantae; phylum Streptophyta; class Magnoliopsida; order Santalales; family Viscaceae; genus Viscum; species Viscum album. The sequence goes on from OY728140.1 coordinate 2,079,526,715, forward strand.
CTAAACCAAAAACATAATCAATGACATCAAGATATCCTAAATATAGAAATATATATCTCAAATATGTGATCTAGATGTCCCCAAAAAGTTTTAAATATAAGAAAAACGAGGATATCATTCATGAAAACATCATGTAAAGATATAATAATGAAGGAGAGGATCATTGGGATGAAGTCCAATTACTAGGGGAAGTGAGGATCTTCAATTTGGGCTTCCTATCTCAATGAACTATGTTTATAAGACCTTGAAATCCCTCCGAGTTGATGGGAGGACCTTCCATTACCCTTAGGAAAGTAAAATCCCAAATTAAATCCACATAATAGTTGAAAATATCATTAAAACATTAAAAAAGTGAGATCCACAATAATAGGATCTCAAAATTGGCCAACACATGGTTTACTCACACGACTAGACAAACAATGTGCTAACCGTGCATTATCCACTGCTTCAGGGGGGTATTATACCCAACTACGTTACACAACCTCTCAAACCATTAACCAACCATGCCGAAGCTACTGCAAAAATAATAATTGGGTGTACTGTTTTGCCTAAGTAGTCGCACAGTTTTTTCAAATTGTGCACCAACCATATATATCCTCTTTTCTACATGACCTTCTTAGACATCACCCAAACTCACCCCAAGATTTAACTCAATCCAACAGAACTTAAGTAAAAAATTCCATAAAATCACACCTGAGATATCCTCCAAAAAAGGTTGGGATTTTACACAAATTCAAAAGTATGATGACTTCATTACCATTCATACTTATCAATAGAATGAATATGTTTCCATTATTTAACTCATAATTACAAAAAAATATTACCATTTATACTTATCATTTGAATGATCATGTTCCCATTACCTTACTCCCAAGTAAAATGACCATGATACTATTTATACTCCTCAATTTAGAATGACCATGTTCCCATTATTTCACTCATAATTAATTCATAATTAATTATCCACGTCAATTCCATTACTAATTGAAAGATTATTTCAATACATCAATATCCTAAAATAATTCCCCATTTAATTAAGTACTACAATCCCATTAATAATCCATCAATTTATTAATCAATAACCAAATTTTCATCACATAATAAATTATCTAGAATTAATTATCTCATTCTAAATCTCAACTCTTCATAATTAATTCCATAGTTACTTATCATAATCATAATATCAAGGCACATAATTATATCACTTTTAATTATCTCAATCTAGTGAATTCAATATCTCATTATTAATCCCCAAATTAATTATTTGGATTACAAACCCTAACTCTCATCATCAATTTTCATAAAATTAATTATCCAACAGGGATTTTCCTTAATCTCATGATCAATTATTCAATTAATCATTTATTTCAAAAAAAATTGATAAATCATTTGTTCATCTAATTAATCCAATTTTGGAATTCAATTTCTAATATGTATAAATCAATGACTATGGGAATTAGATGTTATAAAAACAACTCCAATTCATTGATGGATGTTTGTTCGATAGAAATCCACAAAATCTTAGTACCACAATGACACATATCTGAGTTCTAGATCAAAATACCTAAATAAAGATAAAGGATATCAAGATATAATCAATCTAGATATAGATCATAATTCCTAGATCTAGATCTTACCCAAATAAAATTATAACTAAATAACCAGGGGATAAATTCAACTGAATGATCATGGATAGAGAGAAGAAAGAACTCAACAGGAATCTAGATGATATCCATGTACTAGGAGAATGGAGGATCATAGATTCAGGATTTTAATCTTAAAAACATGTGGTTGGATGACCGTGGAGGACCTTAATATATCTTAAAAAATTTCCAAATACATCTAGTCCTGAGTTGAGGTTGAATATGAGTTGTTTCGGGGGTTTGGGGGATTTTAAACCTAAAATTCAGGTGATTATTAACTATGCACATGGTTTACTAGTCAGGGGTGCACTATTATGGTTGATTATGAACCAACTATTTGTCCCTCACAAACCTAGGTCGTACGGTTTCCTAGGTTTGGGAATGTAGTTTTTCTAACAATGTTCTAACCATGCACAAACCTTTTTATTAAATGTTTCTCAAAACTCCACCCAAACCCTCCCTAAGACCGAACTCCAATCAATGGTACATTAATAAAATAAAAAAATACCTGAAGTCATGGTCGAGATAACTCGAAAAAAGTGTCAGGATCTTATAATCTCTCAAACCTATTCTAGTTTTTCCTTAAACTGTAATTTCATTCTTTTATAATATTCAGAGCCAAAATTATAGGGCCATCAATCCCCCATATATTCTTTCCTTTCCTATGTTTCCTCTTTCAACCATCCATGTTCCCATAACACATGAACTATCGGCATAATCCAGTATCACATTCTCACTATGATCTTTCACACATATAAGATTCTCCTCAAACGATGCATCTATCTATTGGTCAACCATATCTACATTGATCAAAAAATAATGGTTAGGGTGATACCATCGTAGTTGTGACATATGGATGAAAACGTGATTAGCATTGTATTTCTGGGGAAGATCCAAGTGTTACAACACCAGCCTGATCCTCTCCAATACCTTAATTGATCCAGAAAACCTGGGTGCCAACATTCCCTACCTCTGTATCCTGCGGTGATATAACCTTGGTGACACCCAAAGGAACACACGATCACCCTTTCTAAACTCTAGAGTTCATATTAATCTATGAGCATATAACATCATCCTACTCTAATCCATTGCCATAAATTTTCAAATCAACTACACCTACATGGATGCCTCCTACTTGATGCTCGGTCCCAAAAAATCTAGTTCACCTGCTTCAATCCAACATAATTGTGATCTACATAGCCTTCTATAAAGATCCTTGTATGGTGTAATATTTATAGTTTCGTGATAATAATTTTTATTGGAAAACTCCACTAAATCTAGGTGCTTCTCACAAGATACACTGAAGTCTATCACACATACCTACATCATATCCCCAAGACCCTATATTGTATGATAGGAATACCCTTATATCTATGAGTGTAATGTTGAACTCAATGAAAATTGTGTTCTGCTTATATTTGGAAAACCCTATGAGAATCATAAAGTAAAGTGTGATTCATGATCTGAAACTATAGTCTGTGCAAACCCATGTAGATAGACTATCTTCCCATCATAATGTTCTCCCAATTGGTGTTCTATAAAGTTTTCACATATAGGTACAAAATGTTCTACCTTTTTCAGTTGATAAAAAATGACCCAAAGAGAATCTTTCTTCTTATGAATCTTTGGGAGACCCACCAAAAAATCCATTGTTACAGAATCCCACTTCTATTCGGAAATAGGAAATGGTTGTAGTAATCCTCCTAGTCCTTGATTATCTTCCTTCATATACTTATAGGTGAAGTATCTTTTCACAAACCCTACATTCTATTTCTTCACACCTATCCCCAAAAACATTAATCATAGGTCACGGTACATTTTGGTTTAACCTAGTTGCACCACCCACTTCAAGGCGTGAAATTATTACATGAGATCCTCTGATATGCTCATATGCATGATAACTCAAATATTTAAATAGATGATCTCATCCTCATCTATCAACCAGTAAAACAGTGTCTCCCCACCATAAAATAATTTCCTTAAGGATAAGCACTCAAGATCCTCATACTGTCTATCCCTAGTTCATCTCAAAATTGTATAATCATCTTCAACTAAAACCAAAGTCACCTACTCCTAACTCTCTTGAACCACCACATGCATTTCATCCAGAAAATTCATCATCTTCAACTCTTCACTCAACTCCTAAACGATTTGAGTCTATGCTTTCCTACTCAAGGAATCAACCACAATATTTCCTTTCTTGGGAATATATGATAGTTCAAAATCAAAAGAATGCATATAATCTACCCATCTCTGCTACCAAAGATTCAAATCACGCTGTAAAAATATTACCATCAGACTCTTGTGATCTGTATAAAATATAATCTATTCTAAAATAAGGTTGTGTATCCAACACTTAAGAGCATAAACAACTCATTCCAACTTGAGGTCATGTGTGAGGTATTTCCCTTAAATTTGTCTCAGTTGTCGATACACATATATAATGAATCTCTCCCCATGAATCAAAAAACCTCCAATTCCAATCCTATAAGAGTCGCAATACTCCTCACTTGAATCAGGTTGGAAAAAAACATATGTTGTCATCAAATGATTTTTCAACTACTATAAAACATTCTCACATGTTTCCATATATGTAAAAATTATCCCCTTCTTGGTCAAGATTGAATTTGGTGCTTCTAAAAAGGAAAAGTGTTGGATGAATCTCATCTAATATCCATCTAATCCTAAAAAGCATCGAATATCGAAAACATTCTGAGGATACTCCCAAGAAACCACAACATGAACCTTATATAAGTCCACTGACACACCTTACTCCAAGATTATAAACATTAATAAATGTACCTAGTCAATCCAAAACTGACACTTAGATATCATGGAATATAGATGATGACATCTTTGTGTACTCAAGATAATTTCAAGACGTTGTGCATGATCATCATGAGTCTTGGAGTACACCAGGATGTCATCCACAAACACCACCACAATCTGATCTAGATACGAATAAATGATATTTATCATAAAAGCCTTAAACACTACTGGTGTATTTGTTAATCCAAGAATCATTACGAGAAACTCATAAAAGTCATTCCTTATTCTGAAATCATTCCTCGGTATATTAGATGTTTGAACTCTCAATAGATGATACCCAATCTCAATTTGGTCTTTGAAAACACATAATATCCCTTCAACTAATCAAAAAAAATCATCGATAGATAGAATAGGATATCAGTTCTTTATTGTCATTTTTTAAACATCTAATATTCGACCCGCAAACATAAACTCCTGTCAGGCTTCTTTGCAAAAAAAAGAACAGGTGATCCCAAATGAAACATACTTTTATGGATAAATACCATATCCTCAAACTACTCCAATATACTATTGATCTCTTAAATATCATTTGGCCCCATTTTATATGGTGGAATAGATTCTGGATCAGCACTCAGCATGAGATAAGTATTGAATTCCACATTTCTCTCAAGTGGCATCCATAATAATTCTTCTGAAAAAAATATCCTGAAATAGTCTTACTATTGGTGGAAAGACATATTTCCTAACACCCCCATCATCTATAAATACACTATATACTTGGTTTATGAGTTCTTTTAGCAGAAAATTGCTTGGACCAACTCGACCTTCCGGGGTATCCCACTATTCACGGTGAATGTATGGGTCATAATTAGGAGACACGAAGGTCACTCTCCTATGGTAATAATTGATTCCATAATGGTATGATACTAGATAGTCCATAACCATAATCAAGATGAATAATTTCATATCAAGAATACAAATATTCTATAGAAAATGATATTTCACCGTCTATAGTGAAAATCCTTTACATAGATATATGTCTCTAGACTGTGTTCCCAATGGAATATCGATATTCATTACTCCACACATGAACTCCACCCCCAGGCTCAACCCATTATCATGTTTTGTACATACAAAGGAATGATAGGTTCTAATATCAAATAAATTACTAGCTAAAGTACAAGAAACAATAATTTTACCTCTAAAGGTCAATGATCCTGCCACTCTCTCCACAATTGTAGGATGCACCACATGTTATTGCCTTGTCCATCTTCCCTGTGATGTTGTCTGAATCCCCTAAGTAGCACCAATATATTGATATGGGAACTCAAGCTATATAGCACCATGCTAAATACCTATACCTCCTTGGATAGTGTAACTCTATCTGTCAGATTGATATGGCATTGAAGACCCCCTTTTAAAACTCTGATTCTACCCAGATGCTCCATAAGCAACCGTCTATTGATGTAACCTACAAAACTTTGGCAGTTGTCTCATCTTGATGCAATAATGACACCATAATGGAGGTATGGGATAATGTCAATGATAGTGTCAAATCCTAACACACTAATTAAAAATCACCCCAGTATGATTGTGTCCAACTGACCCTCCTATATGTGTACTCTAGTTCCCACTACATTGGGTAAAGTTGTTATAATGACTCTTCCTTATCCCATAATTCGCATCTCCTGATTATCTACTTAAAACTACCTATCAATTAATAGAATCTTCCCTCAGGTTCCATTCATCTATGAGATCCTGATCTACCACATCATAAAACTTCTTTAGTCAGAAAATATTGACTTGGGACTTAATCTCACACTTCAGTCCACCCTAAAGGCTTTTCATCGTAGCTACATCATCTCCTTCGAAAACTAGAGACAAGTGTTACAGATCTGTGTAGCATCCAACATAATCCATCAAGGACATGATAACCTAAGACATATGCATGAACTCAAAAGATTTTTCTTGTCTCGTCATCTCTATATAGAAGTTTTCCAATAACCTCTCAAAGAAGTAATTCAATAACAGATCATTTTTTTTGTCTAGTTCACACATGAATGTACCACTAGTGCTTCACTGATCCTTGTAGCAAATAAGTAGCCATCATGAACCTCCACTTAGTTAGAGTCTCCAAATGGTCAAGTATATTCTCTATGGACTCAACCCATAATTCAGCTCCCTCAGGTCCACCATCTCTAGTAAAAGATGGAGGGTGCTATAACTAAAAGTCCCTTATCAACTCAAACATTATATTCACAACCCACCCTGGGACCGTTTCCATGAATTTCCATAATCAGGAAAAGTTCTCCCAGAACTACTCCCCTTCAACTTAAACTAGTACCATCAGTGACCCGAGTTCCCTAACTAGAAGACCATTTCTAGCCATGACCCTCAATCATCCCCTCAAAATTTTTTGTGGAGGAATTTTATCTACAAGGACAAAAACAAGTCTTAGGTACCATCAAAAAAACTTATAACATTTACGTAAGATCAATAATCACAAAAGGCCACAAGATTTCCTTTCCCCACATATAATCAAACGGTCAAGACTAAGGTTTAATCCCTAACCTTAACCATCCTACTCCTATGTATTGATTAACTAGTGCAATGACACTATAATAATGAAGTTTCTCATTTATACCCCAAATGGTTATAATTTTTTTATCATTTTACAATATTTCTCAATTCATTTTTGACATTATTTTTCATTTTAATCTCAAAAACAAGGAAAACAATTGATGTTCAACAAAATAGCCATAACCAAATTTCTTGTCCAAGCATAAAATGATGTCTGTCACAATAACTCTGAGTGCCTATAATTATGAATGCAGACCCAACTCTTATACAATTTCAAGCCATGAATCAAAAATAAATTATTATCAAAAACAATATTCGCACCACACCACGAGTCTGTCACCCAATGTGAAATAATATTCAACTGTAATAAAAACGACAACAATAACAATCCAACCCTTTGTACTCGGATTTTCTCTCATACAAGGGTTTCTAACCCCATGGAATATTTCATTACGAAACCCCGAGTCTTCCTAATCTCATATCTAACTTTCCCCAAATACTAATACAAAACAAGAAGAAAGAAAATTGTAAATATGATACCACTTTGTGATGTCCCCGATCAGGGTTCCACATGATGGTTCCCCAAGCATGTTAGTCACATTACCATAAGCACACCTCCTAGTATGCCAAAGGATTATAAGTTTTAGTGAGGGTCTTGTAAGTTATTTATGGGGAGACTATACCCTATTTTATGAGATTAAAACTCTAGTAGAAATAGATAAACAAATAAGGAAGCATTTATAACCAGAACAAACCCAATCTCATAAGATAACTAAAACAAAAATTACAATATTAAACTGGAAGAGGAAACATGTTATGCCAATATAAGAGTCAAGTTCCTAAAAACTGAACTAAAAAATAAAGACACTAGCAACCCCCAAGTGGGTCCTAAACCACATCTAGTTCTGTCATCTATTCTCCAACCCCATTCAGCAATCTAACACATGGTTTTTCCCTTAAACTGTACAACAATAGTAAAGTCTATAAGGGTCCCGATCAATCATCCCAAGTACGGTGTGACTACAAATTGGTAGGCCAACACCAAAAGTTTCTAAAACAAGATGAGTCAAATGATAGTTTAAGAAGTTCAATAAAAAAACTAGGTGATTAATAAATAAACATTAATCACATTATCATATATTCTTTATCAAATCATATTAACTCTAGGGTTACCAGGGATACATGTTCCTCTATACTAGCTTTAGCTTGTGTCAGAGCCTAAAGTGTTCCCTAGGTAATATCAGATATTAATATCCAAATAAACTCATGCCAGAGATCGATGTATTCAAATGTGATGTGATATCTCATTACCTTAGTTGACTCATGTCTCGGTTCAACGTATTGTCATGTGAGGCCATATCTTGGAGTTACTTTATTACCATTATTATATTCACAGATCAATTCCAATGTTACCAATAAAAAATTCATAAGTTATATGACCATGTTACCATTCGTACATCTCAATAGAATGACCTTGTTCCCATTCTTTACCTCATATGTAAGATGACCATTTTACCATTTATACATCTAATTTGAATGATCATGTTATTATTCCTTTACATACAAGTACAATGTCCATGGTACTATTAGTACCCCTCAATTTAGAATGAACATGTTCCCAATCCATCACAAATAATTATTTTATAATCAATTATCCACCTCAATTCCATTATGAATTCAACAATTAGTTAAATACATCAATATTGTTAAATAACTCCCCAATTAATTAATTATGTTATTACCATTAATAAATTCATCAATTAATTAATCAATAACACAATTTATATCCTGAATCTAATATTCTGGAATTAATTATAACATTCTAAATCTCAACTCTTTATAATTAATTCCATAATTAATTATCTAGATCATAATATTAAGGAACATAATTAATCACATTTAATTATATTAATCTAGATAATTTAATATCTCATCATTAATCCCTTGATTGATTGTCTAGATTACAACCCCTAACTCTCATCATCATTTTCCCCCAAACTAATTATCTAATAGCGCTTCCCCATAATCTCGTGACCAATTCTTAAATAAATCATTTAATTCAACAATGATTTGATAAATAAATTGTTTAATATAATTTGACCAATTTAAGAAGTCAATTGATAAAGGGTTCTAGATAATTCTACAATCTTGCCCAAAAAAATCAAATACATGACAATGGGAATTTGATTTTGGACTACCTGTCTCAATTCATTGATGAACATTCATTCAATTGAAATCCCCAAAATCAAAGAACCACAATGACGTATATTTTAGTTCTAGATCTAAATCCCTAAATAAATATCAAGGATATCAAGATATAATCAATCTATATCTATACCGACAATCTTATATATAGATCTTACCAGATGATCTTGAAAAAACAGAATAAAGAAAGGGATAGGAATTGGGATGAGATCCACATACCTGGAGAAGAAATGATCCTCAATTTTGGATTCGAATCATGAAGAATGGCACTCGTACATGCCTTACAACCGTCCTGAATAGCTCTAAAATTGTCCATAAACATATAGTCCCCAGAAAAGGTTGAATAAAAGGTCTTCCAAGGGTTCATGGAATTTTAAAACTAATATTCTGGTGATTAATAACCTTACACATGATTTTATAGGCACGGGAATGCTGTTAGGGTAAACCGTGCACCAACCATGCGACCCTCACTCTCTAGGGTCAAACAGTTACCGAGTATTGGTCACACAGTTTTCTCTAACAGTGCACCAACTGAGCACAATGAATTTTTCTTAAATTTTTCTCAAAAATCCACCCAAACATACCCGTGTGATATCTCTAATCAAGAGTACCTTAATAGAGAAAAAAATTACCTAAAATATTGCCCGATATAACTCCATAAAGTGTCGGATCTTACATAGATGTAGAACTATGTGTTGATTCTATTGAGAACTCAACTTCATGATTCAGTGGAACACATGAAAATTATTCCACATAGACATCACCAATATCCTATATAATATGTGGAACGTCAATGCTGAGATTCTCAAAAACCGCCTAGGATAAAAACCCCTTTTAAATAGGATTCAAACCCCATAAATGTTTGTGATATCCATTTTACATTCATATTTATCATCACATTGATAAATGATCATAGGTTTGTATGCGATATATACTGTAAATTAACTTCTGTGAAAATTTATTTTGTATTTACATACTTAAATACAATTTATACCAAATATAACTTCAAAATAAATAATAAGAAGAATAACAAGATTTTTAAGAGGAACACTCCCACCAACATTAATAGAAGAAAAATCATATACATGGGATGTGATCATCCTACCTGTAGGGATTTTCACTACTAATCAAATATCATATCATTGAAGATAATAATTAATATTACTAGATACTTTTCATAATATATAGGACTTCATATGACTAAGATTGAATATGATCCTTCAATATTTATGCATCACCACCTCAACCCCATTATTCTCTATTAACTAATATAGTAAAACCCAAATGGATGTCATGGATGTTGGGAATTTATTTAGATTGTCCATTCATTAAAAATCACCCATACGATTATGAAATAGTAACACATTCATTTCACTCTATGACACCATGGTTTTAACCTTGTTCATTCATGATCATTACCATAACATTATATGATTATATTTTTCTTATATTTTTCCCCCATAGTTCTTAATAAGGCTTTCTGGTCTTAGTTTTTAAATATTAAATAAACACCTCTATAATAGATACTATAATGACCCATGATTTTTATAAAATGATATGACATATAAATATAAAAATATTCATTATATTTTACAATAACACTCCCGAATACCATAATAGTTTAGTGTCAACGGAGACTGTGATACATAAAAAATTGGGTTATAGGTGAACTAAATATTCTCTCACTACATTATTTATAAATGGATCCCTTCTTATAAATATCACCCATAATACCTTTCTTCATAACCTAGGGGTGGAATCATATTGAATGGGATATCAGATTCTCAATAAGGGGAAAAATGATATATGAACATACCAAAAGTATAAGGGCATGGTAGCATGAGAATAACATTTGATAACCATACCCTACATATCATAGATCATAAACAAGAGTCATTAAATAAATCATAGTAGTTCATAATACATGAGTTATGATATAATAAAATAAAATGATCTATGATAACATAACATTGGCATATGACATGGCTTTATAGCATACAACTATGCATAGAAAAATATTTCCATAATAATTCATTAGCATTTCCATGACAATCATAGTTGATTGGGTTCACTCTACATACCATCATATTATTCATGTTTCACCCCCCCCATTATATCATATTGGATAATTTTCCTTAATAAACTGTGTTTACTCCCCCATTCATGTCTTACTTATCTCGTGATGTATCAATATTTACCCATTACATTTGTCTGAGATATAGGTAAAACCCATCACATGATGAAAATTATATATATGTGTTCTAAAAGTTCACAAAACATTCATCATATTATAACCCATGCGATTAAATGTTTTTCATAAATATTCTATGATAGCATATCCTATGGAAATAAATGGTTTTCATAAACATTTCCTCATTTAATAATAGAATGTCCTATAAAAAAGGAATATTCGTTACAAATATATTATCATGATAAACATAAACCATCCAAATAAAGAATAACAATGGTATCCTTGTATTATATCCCTAGTAAATCATAAGTAAAATGTAACGCCCCGACCCCAGCTACCCAGAGTCGGTGCATTACTTCGTAACATTGGCATGATCACAAAAGATCAAGTCTCGAAAGACAGATTAGTTTAGTAGCCTTGGAAACACTAGATACATTCGTAAACGTTACATTACATCATAAAGTGAAAAACTACAATAACAAAGTCTTCATAGTCCACACTCATATCCTCTTCTGACTATCCCTGCAGGTCATTCATAAAATACTTCTTCACATCATGGGAAAAATATTAAAACATTGAAAGGGGTGAGCTCAGATGCTAAGTAAGGTTAACAATATAGTGGAAGCTTTCATAAATAAACATTAACATTTAAGGCAATGTATAACTAAAACAAAAGCCTTTTAAACTTGAACTTCAACATAATATGGAAAAAGTAAAATGAGATAATGCCATTTACTTCTTCACATGGATATTCTACTGGTCGAATAATCACATGCAATATCAATAACCACTTTCATAATGATGGAATTCATAATGCCAGACTATCATAACCACGTAGTCAAGGCCTCGTGCCAAGACCACAAATAAGATTTTGTCAAGGCCTCGTGCCAAGACACTAGTTTGTCTCATGAGACCTGCCGATGCATCGAGGAGCTATTGCGGGCTCCACCCGTCACTTATTAAGTCCAATGCATTCTTCATATGAATAGGTTTAAACATATCATAAACCATAACATAATCGTATCACATAAAACATGCATAAAGGAAACATAACATTTCCACATTTCAATCACAAGATATCAATACAACACATTGATATAATAAAAATGCTTTCAAAACCATTTTCAATACCAAAATAAAAGAAAGTTAAAACTTTGTATTTATTTTTCATTAAAAAAATGATGGCTTGTAGAGGAAGACGAAACTCAAATAATGGTCACGGCGGCGGAGAAGTCGTTGTCGCCGCATAAGTACGGAAAGAAAAACATTCCCTTTTTTCCTTTAGCAAATCGCTTCGTATAAAAAATATTCCTTTTGAATAAACGTAAAAGTCAAAGGGGGTTATACACCGTATAAAAGAAAGTTGTATATAAAACCAAATATGCCTCAATGAAAGGGGATTGATACGAAATCCTTAAATAGATCCTTTTTAAAATAAAATAGATCTATTATGTGTATTCACTATAGGTACACATAAAGAAAGTAAAAATACAAAATAGGACATAATAATATCATGACATAATTTGAAAGTAGGAGATTAACCCAAAGAAATGATATTGGGTTAAGAAATTCCCTTACCTCATGTCCGACTTGACTCAACCGTTCTTTAACCTCCTGAATAATAAACTAGAGTTAATATCTACCTTATTAAGAACCATTTTCAATTTCATTATCCTTTTTATATCACTTATTACAATGTTATGAACAATATGTAATTATTTAAGTTAATAACGGTCGTTTTGTCGATCTTTGGTACTTGTGTCAACAATAACCTTCTTATAATTACAATTTGTTCATGTTGTGAAATATCCATTATATCCAGAATTATATTCATGATGTAGATATCATATATATCATATATATCCAGTATATACATTCATTCATAATATTACGTAACATTTAGAGGTAAGAAATGAAATGCACCGTTCATGGAGACGGTAAGCCGTACGTACGCATGAACGCTACTTTCATTTATATTTCGTATTTAATCTAATGAAATCATAATTATATAAAGGAATAATATATTTCCAGTATAATATCATATAAAATATCATTTAATCCATCCTTTATACATCCCACATATGGCATTAACGATTCACATCACTTTGAGGGGGCGGTAGTCCGCACTTCCTAAAATGAAATTATCACATTTTACCCATAATGGAAATAATAAAGTATGCCATAAATGAGAAATACAGAAGCTTAAGTAAAACATAAAAATATTTTATATCATATATAAATATAGTGACATCTTAATGGCCACCTTTGAAGGTGTTATATGAGTGTCGAACAATCATCGTTTCGTGAGGCAGAAATTCGCCATCCACAGAAACCATATGTTCTTTAACCATTAGATGTAGGTGTGTGTATGTTTAGCTCGAATCCTTCTTATAACAACATCCTTGTATATTGAGGATACTGGTGTTGTTACAAAAGAAATGAATAAAAATAGTTTAGGGGGTTGTAGAAGAAAAATAATACAAAACAACATTAGAGAAGACATTACCTCAAAATCGGGTAACTTTTTTTTATTTGAGCCAAATGCTTCCTTGAGAAGAGTTTTGCCCAAGGTAAGGCCACTAGGAGTAATAGGGGGAAGTTGGGAGAGTATTTGGGCAGAGGTTGGCCGAGCCAAATGGCTTGAAGGTGTAAATGAGGTGGGAGAGGTGGGGGCCTTTTATAAGTGGAGAGGAGGGGCACTTTTGGAAATATTGAAATGTTATATTATTTCACAATGATTTTCGGATTATAAAGGTCCCACACTTATATACTTCGAGGATATGGTGATAAGGTTTCTAAATATACTCATCCAATAGGCTTTGGACAAGTGTAAGCCTTGGATTTTGCATTATCTTCTCATTTTATTTAAATCGTTAAATAATGAGGTCATCGCTGCCTCATAATGATGTCATAAATAATTTAATTTATTTAATGTCTAAAAATTATAAAAAAAATACTATGATGTAGGAAATCTTTTTATCTTTATAATAAATATTTATAGTCAAAATTTGGACTTGTGTAACCCCACTTAACAACTGTTTTATTAAAATAACTCATGTTTGTGTCAATTTAATTTTAACATTAAATAAATATATATTAATGTCATTTTCCAACTAAAGTGGCTCCATGGGGTCCCCAAGTTGACCCATTGGTTGTCTTGGTCGGCCATGACTCATCCAATAGGAGTAGGACAAGTGTCATTCGCATCTCATATTATTAAAACATTATTTGTACCTTAAACTACACTAATTACCTCTAATTGCGATTAAGAACTTAAAAGTTACTATTCACCAAAAAATTATTTTATTCTCATTGAACCACATTTTACTTCTTAATGACAACCATGTATGTCGGATTTTTGAAAATCAAATCACAGAAGTGGTAATATTTCATTTAAACGAAAAATCAGTTATTTAACTACCACTTAGTGGTTTCACTATTCATCAAAAATTGATGTTTTTCAGAACAAGGCCAAAATTTCACCCTAAGCTATAATTGATATTCTGAATTCAAAAATGATGTCTATTTTACAAAATTCCAAAAATATAAGTTGCATTAATTAATTTTTTAATTAATTCCCGTTGTTACGACAAATAGCGTGTTTTTAAGAAACAATTTATATCAAAAGATTGGCAATTGTTTATGTCCAATTTCAATGTTAAATTAATTCTAATGACCACCATTGGATAAAATGGTAAAAATATATTCTAATTATACCTTAAAACCACTAAATAGTATAATTTACCACAATAAATTATTTTGATTAAAAAATTTGTTTTAAAGTATTTTTCACTATTCAAAAAAATTAGAAGTTCTCAGAAAAATACCAAAAATTCAACATAGGCTAATTTCAATATTCCGAATCCAAAAATGAAGTCCATTTTGAAATATAAAATTTCTATAATTTTAAAAAGTGGTTATTACTATTCATAACGGCTACTTTGATTAGTCGCGGTGTTTTAGAACTCGAAGTTGCGTACAATGCAAGTTATTGCATTATTGAATGAGAAGCGTATCGTGGAAGCTCGGGGTGTTACATTCTCATCTCCTTCAATAAATTGCGTCATCACAATTTGAAATTTTTATTTGAAAATAAAAGGTTGAAAAGAGAAAATACCTTTGAGGAAAACCCACATCGGAAATAAGGTTAATAAATATATAACATTAAAAGAAAGAAGGATAAGTACAAAGGTCACCCGATACAGCCCATTCTAGGATTATATGAAAATATGGATATGGAGGAGAAACAAACCATCAAGGTCTGATGGAGAGTTATAGAAAACAGGATTAGGAGAAAGTTTAACCACAAGAAAATCACAAACATGTGATTGGTTAAACGGTCATTGAATCCCCAGTTGGAAAAGTTAACCGACAACATTTTTGTTTTAAGTTACCTTTTATAATGTTGAGAAATTTATTTAGGAGATTTACTAAGAACGTAAGGGAATATACATACTTGTTATGTATACTTTCATTCGTTAATAAATTTTTACCACAAACCCAACTTTTACTCCAAATGGTAATGGAACTCAAAAATATTCTATTTATCCTAATTGTATAAGGTTCAAAATGTAAACACATACCATTTAGATTAGTAAAACTATTTTGTAATAATCAGGGACTTCCTGTAGGCTAGTGGTAGGAAATAAAGGCTTGTCGCACTATGGTTGTGGGTTCGATTCCTGCAGCTTTGTCCGACGCGACGGGTTATTCCCCACCCTGTAGGTTGTCCTTTTCCTAAAACTATAGTATTATAATATTCCAAAAATAATCTTCAGAAATTCTTTAACCTTAAACAATACTATCCATGGTTCAACTTAATCCATTCCAACCTTAATAGTTATCCAAAATACCTCCGTCTAGACTTTCTCTAAAAGGTCTCTAAATTCCAAAATCAATTGTAACATCAGATTCCCCAAACAAAGAAAAGTTTATCTTATTGTCACATACTAAAAATATGATTACCTTAATCATATTAAAAGCTTACTGAAATCAACAAGTACTGCAGTACAATCCATATATATATATCACATTATTCTTATAACCAGAATATAATCCTTGAGTCCAAAAGCACCAATACATTAATTATTCCGCTTTAACTGTAGTCACAGCATAAGATTGTCCTTGATCCCTTGGCCTTTTCTGAGGTAAGTTTCCCTGACGCTTAGGACATTCATTTTCATAATGCCCTGTTTCCCAACAATTGTAGCATTCAACTTTGACAGCCTCTTTCTTTCCCTTGCAATCACGAGCCTGATGACCCTTTTCTCCACATTTATAACAAACTCCCATTCCTTTTAGGCAAGTACCAGGGTGATTCTTCCCACAATTATCACATAATGGAAAATCCTTCTTTCCCTTTTTCCCTTTATCTGTCTCTTGTTCCACCGTTCTCTTCTTCTCTTGCTTTACTTTGTTGTCATACGACTTAGAGAATTCCTTTTCTGTCTTGATAGCACACGAGACAATATCTTCGTATGATGAGAAGGATTGTGATACTAAAGCTCAACGGAAAATGGTTTTAACCCATCAAAGAAATGATCAATCTTACTCCTTGGGTTACGTATATAATCGGCAGCATGCCTCGCTAACCTTGTAAAGTTAGCCTCATACTTTGCGACATTCTCATCCTCCTTCTGCCTCAAACTCAGAAATTGCCTTTTCATATCTGCTCGATGGTCACGAGGAAAATATTTTTCTAAAAATAGATCTTTGAACTCCCTCCATTCCATATTTGATACGTCATCATCTTCCTTTGTGTTTTGAATCAGCGACAACCACTGATCGGCATCTCCAGTGAGGCGGTAAACTGCCATGACAACCTTCTCCCTTTCGCTACTCCCCAAGGCATGGAATATTTTCTCTAA
The DNA here is from genome assembly GCA_963277665.1 of Viscum album. Taxonomy (NCBI): domain Eukaryota; kingdom Viridiplantae; phylum Streptophyta; class Magnoliopsida; order Santalales; family Viscaceae; genus Viscum; species Viscum album. The sequence continues at coordinate 2,079,543,970 of OY728140.1, forward strand.
GGAGTTTATCCATTGCTCATATACTAACGGATTTGTACCCCCATTGAAGGTTGGTGGTTGTTGCCTCATGAAACGGTCTAGCATTGATCCTCCACGTTGCGGATCAGGGTGCTCCATACGAGTAAGGTTATTATTCATAACCTGAGTAAGTTGTCCTAGTATGGTGATTAGCTGATCGGCACCAGTTGCATCACCAGCCCCACTATAATTATCTTGAGCAGGAGGGAAATCCCTACATGGAGTGCGTGCATTGATACAGTTTCCATTTCTTCCACTAGACGCCATTTCTAAACAATTGCATAAACTAGATTTGTTTATGAAATAAAATACATAAATCCATATTTGTAAAATACTTTACATAAACTGAACTATTTATGGATATAATCCATAATCATAAAAAGAAATGCTTCATTTGAGGAAGTATATACTCATAACCCTTCATAGTGGTTTGTAAAGAAAATGAGAATTATCCTAAGCATATCCCCCAGGAGTGTCGTAACCAAGAGTACAGCAAGGCCCGTTGTCGTGCACCAGTTCCCGTTCGAGTCTAGCTCAAAGCGGTGTTTTCGGGTTTTACCCCTAGGTACATCTGTGCCAGAGCCGCCTCTACCTGCTTGTATCCAGACAAGGATGTATTTCTCGGAAAACTCACAAAATCTCTACAATAACAAAATTCTAGGAAGTTCTTCTATACTAATCTTCAAAGTCTATCTTTGGGCTATGTGCTCTAATCAGAGTTTATCTAAATCTAGCTTCCAAGGTTAGTACTAAACTACCTCTGATACCAACTGTAACGCCCCGACCCCAGCTACCCAGAGTCGGTGCATTACTTCGTAACATTGGCATGATCACAAAAGATCATGTCTCGAAAGACCGATTAGTTTAGTAGCCTTGGAAACACTAGATACATTCGTAAACGTTACATTACATCATAAAGTGAAAAACTACAATAACAAAGTCTTCATAGTCCACACTCATATCCTCTTCTGACTATCCCTACAGGTCATTCATAAAATACTTCTTCACATCCTGAAAAAAATATTAAAACATTGAAAGGGGTGAGCTCAGATGCTCAGTATGGTTAACAATATAGCGGAAGCTTTCATAAATAAACATTAACATTTAAGGCAATGTATAACTAAAACAAAAGCCTTTTAAACATGAACTTCAACATAATATGGAAAAAGTAAAATGAGATAATGCCATTTACTTCTTCACATGGATATTCTACTGGTCGAATAATCACATGCAATATCAATAACCACTTTCATAATGATGGAATGCATAATGCCAGACTATCATAACCACGTAGTCAAGGCCTCATGCCAAGACCACAAATAAGATTTTGTCAAGGCCTCGTGCCAAGACACTAGTTTGTCTCATGAGACCTGCCGATGCATCGAAGAGCTATATCAGGCTCCACCCGTCACTTATTAAGTCCAATGCATTCCTCATATGAATAGGTTTAAACATATCATAAACCATAACATAATCGTATCACATAAAACATGCATAAAGGAAACATAACATTTCCACATTTCAATCACAAGATATCAATACAACACATTGATATAATAAAAATTCTTTCAAAACCATTTTCAATACCAAAATAAAATAAAGTTAAAACTTTGTATTTATTTTTCATTAAAAAAATGATGGCTTGTAGAGGAAGCCGAAACTCAAATAATGGTCACGGCGGCGGAGAAGTCGTTGTCACCGCATAAGTACGGAAAGAAAAACATTCCCTTTTGTCGTTTAGCAAATCGCTTCGTATAAAAAAGATTCCTTTTGAATAAACGTAAAAGTCAAAGGGGTTTATACACCGTATAAAATAAAGTTGTGTATAAAACCAAATATGCCTCAATGAAAGGGGATTGATACGAAATCCTTAAATAGATCATTTTTAAAATAAAATAGATCTATTATGTGTATTCACTATAGGTACACATAAAGAAATTAAAAATACAAAATAGGACATAATAATATCATGACATAATTTGAAAGTATGAGATTAACCCAAAGAAAGGATATTGGGTTAAGAAATTCCCTTACCTCATGTCCGACTTGACTCAACCATTCTTTAACCTCATGAATAATAAACTACAGTTAATATCTACCTTATTAAGAACCATTTTCAATTTCATTATCCTTTTTATATCTCTTATTACAATGTTATGAACATTATGTAATTATTTAAGTTAATAACGGTCGTTTTGTCGATCTTTGGTACTTGTGTCAACAATAACCTTCTTATAATTACAAGTTGTTCATGTGGTGAAATATCCATTATATCCAGAGATATATTCATGATTTAGATATCATATATATCATATATATCCAGTATATACATTCATTCATAATATTACGTAACATCTAGAGGTAAGAAATGAAATTCACCGTTCATGGAGATGGTAAGTCGTACGTACGCATGAACGCTACTTTCATTTATATTTTGTATTTAATGTAATGAAATCATAATTATATAAAGGTATAATATATTTCCAGTATAATATCATATAAAATATCATTTACTCCATCATTTATACATCCCACATATGGCATTAACGATTCACATCACTTTGAGGGGGCGGTAGTCCGCACTTCCTAAAATGAAATTATCACATTTTACCCATAATGGAAATCATAAAGTATGCCATAAATGAGAAATACATAAGCTTAAGTAAAACCTAAACATATTTTATATCATATATAAATATATTTACATCTTAATGGACACCTTTTAAGGTGTTATATGAGTGTCAAACAATCATCGTTCCGTGAGGCAGAAATTTGTCATCCACATAAACTGTATGTTCTTTAACCATTAGATGTAGGTGTGTGTATGTTTAGCTCGAATCATTATTATAACAACATCCTAGTATATTGAGGATACTGGTGTTGTTACAAAAGAAATGAATAAAAATAGTTTAGGGGGTTGTAGAAGAAAAATAAAACAAAACAACATTAGAGAACACATTACCTCAAAATCGGGTAACTTTTTTTTATTTGAGCCAAAGGCTTCCTTGAGAAGATTTCTGCCCAAAGTAAGGCTTATAGGAGTAATAGGGGGAAGTTGGGAGAGTATTTGGGCAGAGGTTGGCCGAGACAAATGGCTTGAAGGTGTAAATGAGGTGGGAGAGGTGGGGGCCTTTTATAAGTGGAGAGGAGGGGCACTTTTGGAAAGATTGAAATGTTATATTATTTCACAATGCTTTTTGGATTCTAAAGGTCCCACACTTATAAAATTCGAGGCTAAGGTGATAAGGTTTCGAAATATCCTCATCCAATAGGCTTTGGACAAGTTTAAGCCTTGGAGATTGCATTATCTTCTCATTTTATTTAAATCATTAAATAATGAGGTCATCGCTGCATCATAATGATGTCATAAATAATTTAATTTATTTAATGTCTAAAAATTATAAAAAAAATACTATGATGTAGTAATGCTTTTTATATTTCTAATGAATATTTATAGTCAAAATTTGGACTTGTGTAACCCCACTTAAAAACTGTTTTAGTAAAATAACTCATATTTGTGTCAATTTAATTTTAACATTAAATAAATATATATTAATGTCATTTTCCAACTAAAGTGGCTCCATGGGGTCCCCAAGTTGACCCATGGGTTGTCTTGGTCGGCCATGACTCATCCAATAGGAGTAGGACAAGTGTCATTCTCATCTCATATTATTAAAACATTATTTGTACCTTAAACTACACTAATTACCTCTAATTGCGATTAAGAACTTAAAAGTTACTATTCACCAAAAAATTATTTTAATCTCATTAAACCACATTTTACTTCATAATGACAACCATGTATGTCGGATTTTTGAAAATCAAATCACAAAAGTGGTAATATTTCATTTAAACGAAAAATCAGTTATTTAACTACCACTTAGTGGTTTCACTATTCATCAAAAATTGATGTTTTTCAGAACAAGGCCAAAATTTCACCCTAAGCTATAATTGATATTCCGAATTCAAAAATGATTTATATTTTACAAAATTCAAAACATATATGTTGCATTAATTAATTTTTTAATTAATTCCCGCTGTTACGACAAATAGCGTGTTTTTAAGAAACAATTTATATCAAAAGATTGGCAATTGTTTATGTCCAATTTCAATGTTAAATTAATTCTAATGACCACCATTGGATAAAATGGTAAAAATATATTCTAATTATACCTTAAAACCACTAAATAGTATAATTTATCACAATAAATTATTTTGATTAAAAATGTTGTTTTAAAGTATTTTTTCACTATTCATAAAAATTAGAAGTTCTCAGAAAAATACCAAAAATTCAACATAGGCTAATTTCGATATTCTGAATCCAAAAAGGAAGTCCATTTTGAAATATAAAATTTCTATAATTTTAAAAAGTGGTTATTACTATTCCTAATGGCTACTTTGATTAGTCACGGTGTTTTAGAACTCGAAGTTGCGTACAATGCAAGCTATTGCATTATTGAATGAGAAGCGTATCGTGGAAGCTCGGGGTGTTACATAAAATTATGGGATGTTATCATGGAGGAAAAAATACTATAAACAATCTTTATAAAATTTTAAAAGGAAAATATCCTTTCACCTTTGAAATAACTTATTTAAAATATAAAAATTTCCTTCATACTAACAAAAAAATTATTTTAAAATGAACAAAAACATTAAAGGTAGCTTTAAAACCAAAAGTTTCCAAGACTTTTTGAAATTCCATTCATGCAATATAAGTTAAAATAAAACATTTCTTTCACATTTTGTCAAAATTCAAAAAGTAATTCATTTGGAAAATGAACATAATATATATTTTAATAAATTTTTTAAAATTACAAAAATTGGGAAAATGACATTAAAAAATAAATATATAATAGTAAAAATATATTTCAAAACACATTGAAAAAACATTTTTATGGAAGGAAATGGGTTTTATATCAAAAATAGAAATAAAGTTTGTTTTTGCAATAACATATTTTCTTTCACATAAGTAACTGAGGTGAAGAAAATGAAATAAAACATGTATTTTCATAAAAAATAAATAGTAAAATATATATTCATTAGATTTTTTAGAGGTAGATCATAATAATTTGTTTTCAAAAATATAATCCTAAACCATCCCAGTAAATAATTTAAATATATCACAAAACCATTTTCTTCTTTGGTAATATTTGAATTGTAAGCATCGTGAATGAAATAAAATAAGTTTTATATTTAAATACCCATAACATTTAATTAATGATCCTATTTTGTATTTTCACCAACTAAAATAAATAAGTTTTTAATATGGCATGTGTCTCAAATAAATAAAACTGAGACATACATCAATTACCTTAGGTATGACATCCATAGTACATGATAGAACCTCCTCTAATATATATTTATTATTATTATATTATTTATCCATATACATATATATAGTAAAATATTTTATTTACGTATTACCTTTTATCACTAGTTTTTCTGAAAATTCTTTTATAAAATAACTTTTCTGAATTATATAAGATTCATTTTTTGTTGTATGTTTCGGTTCGGTAGATTTTATAATTATACATTGATCATGTTTTAATCACATATATAATTTTAATATTTATTTAAATATATAATATTTTTTTTAAATAGTTATTTATATTCATAAATAATTGTATATAAAAAATTGAATTACATTTTTCATGGAGATAGTAGGTCATACATACGCAAAAAACACCATTTTTATTTTTCGATTGATGAAACAAATGAATGTTAAATAACAAAATACTTACCTAGAATCATTCTTAATAATATACAACATATATATATAATAAATGCATCCTTATTAACATTCAAATGAATGAGTAATGAAAAACTAATCACATCACTTCATGGAGTTGGTAGCCCACAGGTAGCCACAAACAACATTATCATTTCCCAATGGTTTGGATGGTAAGAAGGTATATAATATATTATAATTTTAGAAGTATTATTATGTAATAAATATAACATATAAACATTAAATAAAATTTAATAACCATCCTTCATGTATGATGGTGTAAAATGAACGAAATATCTACATGGATATAGTAATCCATGCGTATGCACGAGCAATACATTCACTTCCAATTTTAATTGAAATATGTTGAAATAAAGGTTGGTTAATAATAATTATAAAAGTTAAGTATATATTGTTTTTTTCATATATAATTTCATGGATTATATAACAAATTTATATTAGTTAAATGGAGAATTAAAATGAAAGTGACCAATTAAGGTGTTTAACACTCCGTTGAAAGAAATCCCTTAGATCTCCTCTTAAGGATACTAGTGATGGACTTTAAAGAATACCAGAACCTATAAAATTTGGATATGTAATTTGATAATGGATTTTATTATTTTTTAATCAATATATATGGCTCCAAAGAGCTGAATAGTTTAGGCTATAAGGATCCCTTTTATAATTGAGGTGAAGGGCATTTTTTGAATTTCATATTAGATTAAAATATAAAAAATAATAATTATATAGCCTAATCTGAAACAAAATAATAGGTATTAGAAGATAATATAGTATGGGGCTAAAATATAATTATAAAATAAAGTTTCTATAGGTTTATGTGATTTTAGAAACCTTGTCTTTTGGTTTGACCAATTTGTTAAAATATTTTAACATTAATCATTGTAACAACCAGTTCAGCCTTCTTGGGCTATAATTTCAATTATATGTTAAATATTTAATCTAAAATATAAATATTATGACATCCATATAATATAAAAAAATTTCTCTTATTTTTCTTTCATAATTTTCAAATAATTTTAAAAAATATTATTTTGATAAAATGTCATCAATATGAATTGTGACGTAATTTTTTTTTTGAATTAAAATAAATAAAGAAAAAAATAATAATTTAAATATAATAAAAAATAAAACACTAATATGTCATATTCATCAATAAAATTCATGGAACACTATAAATAACTAAAAATATATGACTTTTAATATTTTTAAATGAGTTTTTTATTTTTCTAAAAAATTAATTAATATTGCATCGATGTTCAAAATTAATTTAGTGTAATTATTTAATTTATTCAAATTATAAAATTACATATTGAAAATAATTACATTAAACTCGTAAAATAAATTTTGTTTCACATGTAAGTTTCTTTTCTCCCTATGTGGGCACATTAGTGATATTTAACACGAAGAGAGTGCCATTTTGAAACTTTCTCTGCTTTAAATAATAAATAAGTAAATTTAATGGACATGTTTCCATTAAACAAATAAATTTAGATAATATCGTTTTGAGTTTATAATTACCTTCATCCAATTATAATTGAGTTGAAAAATAATGGTCTATCACCTAGTTTAAACATTGATTAACACGATTTACCCTCAATCATGTTGAAAAGATTTACCACGGTTACTTTTCATATTTACTAATAACATAATGAACCTATTTACCAAATATGATCCTTATAATTCCAAATATAGAACCAATTTTATTAGATTAATGTTATATATATATATATATATCATACATTAATTTAAAATAAACTCATAAATGAAACAGTAATATAGTTTTGAAAAGAAACAGCATAAGTATAAAATGTTTATAAAGAAAATTCAACATTAAAATTATTCCAATGACCTAAATTGGATTAATAATAATATAATTGAACTAAATACCCATTTAAAAACATAATAAAACCTAATTTATCAAGTAAAAGGTTTAAATAGAATGTTATATTTTAATCAAAATTATTATTTTTCATTGTTATACAAAAAAAATATTTTAATAAAATTATCAAAAATTAAATCTATGATAAATTAGAAACATTTCTTTCAAACATAAATCATATTTTTTTAAAATAAAATTTCTAAAATTTTATTTTTTTATTTTTTGGTCACAAAGATTAAAAAATGAATTTTTTAAAAAAAATTAGAGTGTATAAAGAAATTACTAAAAATTATATAATTATTTATCAATCTATTTAACTGATATAAATCCTATGTTATTTATTTTTAAAATATATATATTATTACTCATAAATCTAATTTAAATGGGTAGATTATAATGGGAATTATTACAGAATAATAATAATTTTATACTATGGTTTGTTATAACTCATTGTCTAGTGTAATGAAAGTTTTCAAAGTAAATAAATTTATTTGAAAAAAAATATTTTGTATAGTCTTAGGGATTTCTCATTTTATATTGAATTTTATTTTATTCAAATAAAAATAGGGTATAATGTCCCATTAGCCATGAGTCTGTTGAGGTGACAGTGCATGTACTGTTGGTGGATTTTTCTGGGAAATATCATGTGTCTAAAGTTTCAAGAATTCTATTTTAGAAGTCATTTCAAAAATAGTTTTAGTCGGTGGCCTTACGAATGGACTGTTAGTGTCGTATTCCAATTATTCATTAATTTTTATTTTTTTCATTTAATTTATATCTATTTTATGGGGTTACATCCATATTTATTATATATATATATAATAATAATAATATATTGGGTGGTATAAATGTTTAGGTAGTTTTTCATCCTAAGATATATATTTAGATAGATGCATTTTGGATTAATACTTATCATAAAGAAATCGATCATGGTAGGTTCACTAAGAGATTAAAGCATTGAACTCCTCATGGTATTAATGTTTTTGTCCAAAATAAATCATGATTTTGAGATAGGTGATTCAGTATTTTACATGTTTTTTGTTATGAACTATGAAACAATTCCATTATTTGACCTTAGTATTAAGGTTATAGTGGGTAAAGTGGGAAGTGATACCCTTCTAGAATGGTATTCGAATTGGGAGCCAAAGGACCCAAAAAAATATTTTTGAAAATAACACATTATGTAGATTATATTTTTGTAATAAATATCACATGTGGCTTTTGTGGAATGAGGATTTAGAAATATTCGTTTAACATAGGGTTCTTACATAATGGGGATTTTTAATTTTCAATTTTCTATGAGGTTCACATCTAGTTTCATAATTACATGACCCATCTGGGATTCACCTCAACATATGGTGGAAAATTTCTCACATTGATGTACACATAAAGGAGAAGGGATTTTATATCATGAAAAATGTGATTTTAAATAACATTATTTATAGAACATTAATTTTTAATCTTTTAAAACACACATGATTATAGGAATTGTGTGTCTGGATAAATTATACCAAAAAATCAATTTATATATCCCATAAAAATTGTATTTTTTTATTTTTCTCCCAGAAAATTGGTTATTCATCCCAAACCATACAAATTGATGTGTTTTATTTTCATTTTTTTCATATTTTTTATTCTATATACAAAAAAATGTGGTATTAGATCCTCGTTTTAGGTTCAATTATCTAATATTTTTTAACAAAAATAGTAGTGGATAATGGAATGAGCACTATTGATTTCATTTATATAAATGACATTATATTTTGAATGATTTAAATTGAATATTATTTATTTTAGACTACGTTATACCTAAAACAAATGGAGGAAATATAATGTTGTCTAATATATATTTGGGATTATTTGATTTATAATCACTATGAATTATATATATGATGATGTTGAGTTATTTTGAAAGAAAAATGATGTTTGAGAAGACAAAAAATGGGTTGAAAAATTCATTCTCAAACATGTATATCGTTCTTCTATGTCAAAGAAGGTGTTCTTGATGTGTGGACTATTACACATAAATATGAAAAAATATGAATCCTATCCATGGATTCACCAATTATAATTACTGGATAGCACGGATGACACAGTCATATAAGTGAGTAATTTATGTGGAACATCCAAATTGAAATTAAATTATGTTTATGATATTATATTCAATGATGATATTCACTAGTGTGAATTAGAAAAATTATCAATAAATGTAATAAATATTGAATTTATGGATAAATATTAGAGTCAAGAAAGCTCAATAGGAAGTTAAAAGTATAAAAGATGGATCTAAGAAAAATAAAAATATATGGTTCCTTATGTTTGATTTATGGGGTGAAGGGACAAGTTAAGAAGGGATGTATGATGATAAAAGGGATTAATGTACAATGATAGTGAAAACAACTTTGGAAGACATTGATTATTTTAGAGTGCTTGATGTCCGTAATTGTAACACCCCAGGTAAATAAGGAGTATGACATTTTCAAATTTATCCATATTTGTGAATAAAATATTAATATAACTTTAAATGGGACGCTATGCTCGATGGCATACCCAACACGCAACAATGAGTTTCTTGGGAAACTTACGTTGCACTCTAATGATAAAATAATATTATTTTAAATAGTAGTTAACGCCTAGCTGTTGTGATGGCGGGAATGAACAGAACTAACTGAAAAATGATTATATATGTTTGTCAAATATTTTTACTTTTTACCATAAATGTTAGAGGATTAAAAATGTGAATGAATCCAATTTTAAGCGTAAACATTCTAATATTCATCAAAAAGTCGATTTACCGCCTTTTGATGGAGAACCTATTTTAAATTCACTTTTTGACAATTTTATGTGTTATATTTGACAAAATAAAATTCTTATTTAGAATTGGGACATCAAAATTTTATTTGTGTAAATTTTTGGTATTTTTTCGAAAAAGTTCAATTTTTAATGAATAGTGAAAAATGTTGTATTTTAATTCAAAACCTCTTTTAATCTAATTTATTTATATAATTACATTATCTTTTGAATTGGTTTTAAAGTAAAATTAGAATATATTTTTACCATTTAATCCAATAGTGGTCGTTGGAATTAATATCACTTTGAAATCGGACATAAACTAGTGTCAATCTTTTGATACATTTTGTTTCATAAAAACACGCTATTTGTTTTGACAATGGGAAATAATTATTAAATTAATTAATTCAACTTATATGTTTTGAATTTTTTAAAATAGACATCATTTTTGAATTCGGAATATCAAATATAGCTTAGGGTGAATTTTTGGTAATTTTCTGAAAAACTTCAATTTTTGATGAATAGTGAAACCACTAAGTGGTACTTAAGAAACTGCTTTTTTGTTTAAATGGAATTTTACCACCTCTATGTTTTGAATTCCAAAAATCTGACATACCTGGTTGTCATTAAGATGTAAAATGTGGTTCAATGGGATTAAAATAATTTTTTGGTGAATAGTAACTTATTATGTTTTTAATCGCGATTAGAGGTAATTAGTTTAGTTTAAGGTAAAAATAATGTTTTAATAATATGAGATGAGCTTGAAACATGTCCTACCCTCATTGTATGTGTCATGGAAGACCAATAAAATCCATGGGTCATCTTGGGGACCCCATGGAGCCACTTTGGTTGGGAAATTACATAGATAACATTTTATTTAATGTTAAAGTAAAAATGACACAAACATGAAGTGTTTTACTAAAACAATTTTTACATGGGGTTATACAAGTCATATTTTTTACTATAAATATTCATTATAAATCTAAAAAGATTTCCTACATCATAGTAGTTTTTTTTATAATTTTTATACATTAACTAAATTAAAGTATTTATGACACCATGATGATGCAGCGATTACCTCATTATTTAACGATTTAAATAAAATGGAAAGATAATGTAAAATATATAACATACACATGTCCAAAACCTATTGGATGGGTGGATTTCGAACCATTATCACCTTATCCTAGAAATAAATAAATTTTGGACCATTAAAATCTGAATCTCATTCTAAAATAAAGTAACATTTCCTTACTTTCCAAGAGTGCCCCTCCCCTCCTCTTATAAAAGGCCCCCACCTCTACATCCTTACCCACACTTCCAAAGCATTTGGCTCAGCCAACCCCTTCCCATTTTGTCACTCCACATCCCTCTATAACTCTTTGAAGCCTCACATTGGGCATAAGTCTTCCCAAGGAAGCCTTTGAGCTCAAACCAAAGGGAGTTACCCGATTTTAAGGTAATGTCTTCACTTGAGTCATTTTGTTTTATTTTGATTCTCCAACCCCCTAAACTATTTTTATTAATTTCTTTTGTAACTACTCCAGTATCTTCAATAAACTAGGATGTTTTTATAAGAAGGATTCGAGCTACACTTACACACACCTTCATCTAATGGTTTAGGAACATACTATTTCTGTGGTTGGCGATTTTATGCCTCACGAAACGATAATTGTTCAATAATATTTTAACACCTTTAAAGGTAGACATTATGATGCCAATGTATTTCATATATGATATATATGATATTTATGTTTACTATATGCTTTTGTATTTTATATTTAAACCATACCTTTATTCTTTTCATGTTGTGTAAATGCGATAATTTCATATGAGGAAGTGTGGACTACCTCCCCCTCAATTGATTTGACTCGTACATGCAATACATGGAATTTATAAAGAATAAAATTAATGAACATATGTGACATATATACCATATATGTTATACTGTAATTAATATACATATATATATCAATTATTTTTAATTCCATTAATATGACAAAAAAATGAAAGTATCGTTCATGCATACGTACGGCCTACCGTCTCCATGAACGGTGCTTTTCATTTTTTATCTCCAAATGATATGGAATAGTATAAAATAATGTGTGCTGGATATATATGATATTTTAATCATTAATACTATTCTGGATATTATTTACTTATAACTACATGGACAATCATTTTTCAAACAAGTTCATTTTTGACTCATGCACCAAACATCGGCAAAACCGTCTAATATGAACAAACATTATTAAAAAATTATTATAACATTATAATATGTTATATGAACTGAATAATAATCTTTAAAGAAGGTCCTTATGAAAATATAAATTGACCAAAGTTTATTATTTAGGAATATAAAGAAACGAACAAGACAAGTCGGACTTGAGGTAAGGGATCCTACTCCTCTCTTTCTTTTTAAGTACACTCTTTTATGTCATTCCTTTTAAAGCTCATCTTTCTTGTTATTGAGATGTTATTTTATATTACTCTTACTGTAATTTTTTGTTCATTTGATGACAGACCCCATTCTCTCTCATCAGTCCATTTTGGAAGTTTTGAGTGGCGCCGTTAGGCTGCCAAATTTTCATAAGAGATCTAACCTCTCTCATTCTTTTTAAGTACTCTCCTTTATGTCACTTCTTTTAATCTCCTATTTGTTATGTTGGGGGTTGTTATTTTATATTCCTCTTTCTGTAAAATTTATGTTAATATGATGATAGACCCTATTTGATCTCATCAATCCATTTTTTTAAGTTTTAAGTGGCGTCGTTAGGCTGCCGAGTTTTCATAAGGGATTTTTCATCTCACTTTTATTCCCGTGAGATTTATGCTACATTTGCCACAATTTCTTTTGAGTGGTGTATGATCTGCCCATTATTTTACTCATTGTGTAATATAAATTCATTTATGAGTATTTACATCAATGTTGTATTATCCTTCTTTCACGGGGTGTATGTTTCGAAGGATACCCATGTCGATAAGGGAACCTTTCACCCTCCTCTTTTTAAAAGACGTCTTTTGTTATGTCTTTTAATTCACATACTATTATGTTTGGGATATGTTCTTCTATATCCTTATTGATTTAAATTTTATTTCCATGTGATGAGATACCCTTTTTATCTCTCATCAACTCATTTTCTGAATTTTGTAGTGATGACGTTAGGCTGTCAAATTTTTGCAAGGGAACTTCTTAACCCTAATTTGATGCTTTGGGATAAACTTGTACTCCTTGAATATGTCGTTCTATGAATATGTGGGAATAAACTCTGATTGTTTTACACTTAATATCCACTTATACTTGGTGTATTCGTTTGTCACACATAATTATGTAATTGATATATCCTTAAACCAAGGATAACGTCTTTGTAAGGGACATTGTCTCAATCTCCTTTCATTGAGGCATATTTTATTTTATACACAACCTTCTATTATACGGTGTATAGAACCCTTTGACTTTTATGTTTATCCAAAAGGAATCATTTTTATACGAATCATTTTACAAAATGACAAAAGGGAATTTTTTTTTCATACGTATGCGGCGACAACGACTTCTTCGCCGCCATAACCATTATTTGAGTTTCGGCTTCCTCTACAAGCCATACCATCTTTTTAAAAGAAAAATCAATACCATGTTTTACTTTTCTTTTATTTTGGTATTGAAAATAGTTTTCATAATGTTTTTATATCAATGTGTTGTATTGATATCTTGTTATTGAAAGATGGAAATGTTATGTTTCCTTTATGCATGTTTTATGTGATAAGATTATGTTATGGTTCTTCGGCATTGCTATGAAGACGGGTGGTTCCGTGATAAATTAAGGGAGGGTGAGCCTGATATAGCTCTCCAATGCATTGGGTAACTCTAAGGAGTGAAACGTTAAGGTTTCACTGAAGTGATTTAGGGAATATACTATAGTGGGTATTCCAAACGTAACCAAGAGGGTTACTACCTACGTAAGAATGTTATGAATGCCTCAAGTTACCTTTTATGTCTTATGATTTCTATGATTTATTCATGATTTGATGAGGTATGTTAAGGTTCCTATGTTTAATGGGTAATGTATGATTTCATTCTTATGTATATATGAACTCATATTTCCTTTCCATATTTTTATATCCCTTACTGAGCTTTTTATGCTCATCCCAAGTTTTTTTGAAATGTTTTTCCAAGGTCAAGGGAAAGGTACATGATATGATGATAGTGTCAAGGAAGTTTCAAGAACGAATCCATGTTTTATTTTAAATATGTTTCCGTTGATGGGAAAAAATGAATATTATCTTTATGTAACCTCTTTTTTAAATGTGGAATGTAATGCAAGTTTTATGATATAATTCTCTAAAACTCTAAACCTGAAAAGATCCTAAATGTGTAATCTTGTATTAACTCAAGATTAAGTAAGGTTTATGGCTGGGGCCCTATAATTGGTATCAGAGGTTTGTTTAGACAACATTAGGGATTAGGAGTTTTTGTTAGACACATGATTAGTCCCTATATCTATTATTTCAGTTAAATCATTGTTTTATAACTTTTTTTTAGGTCAAGTAAAGTTCGTTACGAATGGAAGGAGAAGGATCTCAAATGACATTCCTATCTCTTCCTAATGACATGCTTGCAATAATTATTGCAAAGTCATGTTCGGATGATTGTGAAACTTTTTCTATCATACAACTCACTTTCAAGAAGTTGTTTAAGATATCAAACACCTCCACTATAACTCATTATCATCGTGGATCCTGGGTTGTTTTTAGACAAAGACTATTTTCACAATATTCTCATATTTTCAAGAAAGGTAAATATTATCAAGGTATTTTCAAATATTTTACCTTATCACAAAAATTTGAAGCATATTATGATTTTAAAAATGGTGCTGAGGAAGGAGACCCTTGCGCAACCTATTTATATTTGCTTTTAAATTATAGTCTCTCAGCACATACTTGTGGTATTTTAAAAGGACCAATAATAGAATTTTTCAACACAAATTCTGTCCGACTATTTTATAGAAATCATGTTTTATCAGATGTTTTGGAATTATATGTCATACATGATTATTTTCCAAAACTGTTTTTCTGTGAACACCCATATGACCCATGTTGTACAAGGTGTATTTGGATGGAGGAAGAAAATTATTTTGAAGGATCTCTAAATCATTGTTGTAATGCATGGGATGTCTACCTACGTGAACAAGATTACGATGAAACCGAGTGGACTCCATGATAAAGGTATGTTGTTATTCATTTTGGGAATCGTTTTATTTTATCTTATGGTGGTGAAATAAGACTTCAAGAATTAAAATGTTGTTGTCGTAATGAATTTGGATGAAAATGGGAGGTATAAGGAAACTATTGAGGTTAAAACATGTTAGGGTTATTTTTGGAGTTTTATAAAAAGGACAACACGCAGACCGTGTGACAACCCGTTGCGTCGGACAAAGCTGCGGGAATCGAACCCACAACCAAAGTGCGACTGGTATTTATTTCCTACCGCTGGACTACGTGAAGTCCCTGGTTAGTTTGACTGATTCTTTTTAGTTAGATGATTTTATGAATTAAGAGTAAGTTGATTTTGGGTTATCTATGGAAATTTATTAACCTATCATGGAGGATATGTGATTAGGTTAATTACTATTCAATACAAGACATTAAGAGAAACTGATGTTGTTTGGAGATAAATGTTACGATTTAACTTGGAAGACTATGTGACTAAATCCTTCAAATAGTTGGGTTTAAATCTTAGTTTGGTTTACTTTGAATAATTTTATGGACAAATTGTTTATCAAATGGTCCTCGTTGAACTTTGGGTTTTGTTGGACAAATTTTGGAGACTAAGAATAGATTTTATTTTTATAAAGGGTTATCCATTTCTGGATTATCTGATCTTGTACTAACATTTTTGGTTTTGGTTTTGGTTAAAGTCTAATGACATGGTAAGTATATAGTTATCTTTTGTGGATTAGGTGATTCTCTATAAGTTGATTATAGTACTCTTAATGTGATCAAGTCTTCCTAAATACTAGTCTTTTGGAGAAAATATGAGTTTTTGTAAGGAATCTAATAAAAGTTGAAAGTCAACATGATAAGTGATTATGTTTCCTTATGAATAAATTCCTCAATAAAAAGTAACTTAAAACATAAATGTTAGCTATTAACTTTTCCTACTCGGTAACCGAATACTGTTTAACCCATCCTAAGTTTGTGATTTTCTTGTGGTTAACTTTCTCCTAAACATGTTTTCTATCACTCTCCATCAGACCATGACCATATGTTTTCTCCTCCGTGTCCATGTTTTCCTACATGGAATACTAGTATGGGTTAACTTGGGTGACCTCTGTAATTATCTTTCTTTATTTTAAAGTGATTGTTTTACCGACTCTTATTCCGATGTGGGACTTTCAAGGATGTTTCCAAGCCCAATTTTAAAATTGCGAGGACGCAATTCCCAAAAGGGGGGAAGGATGTAACACCCCAGGTAAATAAAGATTATGACTTTTTCACATTTATCCATATTTGTGAATAAAATATTAATATAACTTTAAATGGGACGCTATGCTCGATGGCATACCCAACACGCAACAACGAGTTTATTGGGAATCTTACGTTTCACTCTAATAATAAAATAATATTATTTTAAATGGTAGTTAACGCCTAGGTGTTATGATGGCGGGAATGAACATAACTAACTAAAAAATGATTATATATGTTTGTCAAATATTTTTACTTTTTACAATAAATGTTACAGGATTAAAAATGCGAATGAATTCAATTTTAAGCGTAAACATTCTAATATTTTTTAAAAGGTCGATTAACCGCCTTTTGATGGAGAACCTGTTTTAAATCTAGTTTTGGAAACTTTTATGTGCTATATTTTCCAAAATAAAATTCTTATTTAGAATCAGGACATCATAATTTTATTTGTGTAAATATTTGGTATTTTCCCGAAAAAGTTCAATTTTTAATGAATAGTGAAAAATGTTGTATGTTAATTCAAAACCGCGTTTAATATAATTTATTTATATGATTAGATTATCTTTTGAATTGGTTTTAAAGTGAAATTAGAATATATTTTTACCATTTAATCCAATAGTGGTCGTCGGAATTAATTTCATTTTGAAATCGGACTTAAACTAGTGTCAATCTTTTGATACATTTTGTTTCATAAAAACACGCTATTTGGTTTAACAGCGGGAATTAATTATTAAATTAATTAATGCACCTTATATGTTTTGAATTTTGTAAAATAGAAATCATTTTTGAATTCAGAATATCAAATATAGCTTAGGGTGAATTTTTGGTAATTTTCTGAAAAACTTTAATTTTTTGTTGAATAGTGAAACCACTAAGTGGTACTTAATAAACTAATTTTTCATTTAAATGAAGTTTTACCACCTCTGTGTTTTGAATTTCAAAAATCTGACATACATGGTTGTCATTAAGAAGTAAAATGTGGTTCAATGGGATTAAAATAATTTTTTGGTGAATAGTAACTTATTATGTTTTTAATCGCGATTAGAGGTAATTAGTGTAGTTTAAGGTAAAAATAATATTTTAATAATATGAGATGAGCTTGACAATGTTCTACCCTCATTAGATGTGTCATGGACGACCAAGAAAATCTGTGGGTCAACTTGGGGACCCCGTGGAGCCACTTTGGTTGGGAAATGACATAAATAACATTTTATTTAATGTTAAAGTAAAAATGACATAAACATGAGATGTTTTACTAAAACAATTTTTACATGGGGTTATACAAGTCCGATTTTTGACTATAAATATTCATTATAAAGATGAAAATATTTCCTACATCATAGTAGTTTTTTATAATTTTTAGACATTAACGAAATTAAATTATTTATGACACGATGATGATGCAGTGATTACCTCGTTATTTAACGATTTAAATAAAATGGAAGGATAATGTAAAATCTAAGACCTAAACATGTCTAAAACATATTGGATGGGTGTATTTAGAACCCTTATCACCTTATCCTCGAAGACAATCAATGTGGGACCATTAAAATACGAATCTCATTCTAAAATAATGTAACCTTTTTTTACTTTCCATGAGTGCCCCTCCCCTCCTCTTATAAAAGGCCCCCACCTCTACCTCCTTACCCACACTTCCAAAGCCTTTGGCTCGGCCAAACCCTTCCCATTTTGTCTCTACACATCCATATCTAACTATTTGAAGCCTCACTTTGGGTATAAGTCTTCTGAAGGAAGCCTTTGAGCTCAAACCAAAGGGAGTTACCCGATTTTAAGGTAATGTCTTCACTTGAGTCCTTTTATTTTATTTTACTTCTCCAACCCCCTAACCTCTTTTTATTCATTTCTTTTGTAACAACACCAGTATCTTAAATATACTAAGATGTTGTTATAAGAATTATTTGAGCTACACTTACACACACCTTCATCTAATGATTAAAGAATATACTGTTTCTGTGGTTGGCGATTTTCTGCCTCACGAAACGATGATTGTTCAATAATCTTTTAACACCTTTAAAGGTGGCCATTATGATGTCACTGTATTTTATATATGATATATATGTAATTTATGTTTACTATATTATTCTGTATTTTATATTTTAACCATACCTTTATTCTTTTCATGTTGTGTAAATGCGATAATTTCATATGAGGAAGTGTGGACTACTGCCCCTCAAGTGATGTGACTCGTACATGCAATACATGGAATGTATAAAGAATACAATTATTGAACATATGTGACCTAAATAACATATATATTATACTGGAATTATAATATATATATATATCATTTATTTTTAATTCAATTAATATGAAAAAAAATGAAAATAGCGTTCATGCGTACGTACGGCCTACCGTCTCCATGAACGGTGCTTTTCGTTTTTTATCTCCAAATGATATGGAATAGTATAAAATTAATATGTACTGTATATATATGATATTTTAATCATTAAAACTATGCTGGAGATTATTTACTTATAACTACATGGACAATCATTTTTCAAACAAGTTCATTTTTGACTCAGGCACCAAACATCGGCAAAAACATCTGATATGAACTAACATTATTAAACAATTATTATAACATTATAATATGTGATATGAACTGAATAATTATATTTAAAGGAGGTCCTTAGGCAATTATAAATTGAACAATGTTTATTATTCATGAATATAAATAAACAAACAAGACAAGTCGGACTTGAGGTAAGGGATCCTACTCCTCTCTTTCTTTTTAAGTACACTCTTATATGTCATTCCTTTTAAAGCTCATATTTCTTGTAATTGGGATGTTCTTTTATATTAATATTACTGTAATTTTTTTTTCATTTGATGAGAGTCCCTATTCTCTCTCATCAATCCATTTTGGATGTTTTGAGTGGCGCCGTTAGGCTGCTGGATTTTCGTAAGAGATCTAACCTCTCTCATTCTTTTTAAGTACTCTCCTTTATGTAACTTCTTTTAAGATCCTCTTTTTTATGTCAGGGGATGTTATTTTATATTCCTCTTTCTGTAAATTTTATGTTAATATGATGACAGACCCTATTTGATCTATTCAATCCATTTTTGCAAGTTTTAAGTGGCGTCGTTAGGCTAGCGAGTTTTCGTAAGGGATTTTTCATCTCACTTTTATTCCCGTGAGATTTATGCTACATTTTCCACAATTTCCTTTGATTGGTGTATGAACTTCCCATTATTTTACTCATTGTGTTATATAATTTCATTTTTGAGTATTTACATCAATGTTTTATTGTCCTTTCACGGGTTGTATGTTTCGAAGGATACCCATGTCGGTAAGGGAACCTTTCACCCTCCTCTTTTTAAAAGACTTATTTTGTTATGTCTTTTAATTCACATACTATTATGTTGGGATATGTTCTTATATATCCTTATTGATTTAAATTTTATTTCCATGTGATGAGATACCCTTTTTATCTCTCATCAAATCATTTTATGAATTTTGTAGTGACGCCGTTAGGCTGTCAAATTTTTGCAAGGGAACTTCTTAACCCAAAATTGATTCTTTTGGGATAAACTTGTACTCCTTGAATATGTCATTTTACAATATGTGTGAATAACCTATGATTGTTTTACACTTAATATCCACATATATTTGGTGTATTCATTTGTCAAACATAATTATGTAATTGATTTATCCTTAAACCAAGGATACCGTATTTGTAAGGGACTTCGTCTCAATCTCCTTTCATTGAGGAATATTTTATTTTATAAACAACCTTCTTTTATACAATGTATAAACCTCTTTGACTGTTACGTTTATCCAAAACGAATCATTTTTATACGAAGCATTTTACAAAACGATGAAAGGGAATTTTTTTTCATATGTATGCGGCGAAAATGACTTCTCCGCCGCCATAACCATTATTTGAGTTTCGGCTTCCTCTACAAGACATAACTTCTTTTTAAAAGAAAAATAAATACCATGTTTTACATTTATTTTATTTTGGTATTGAAAATGGTTTTCATAATGTTTTTATATCAATGTGTTGTATTGATATCTTGTTATTGAAAGGTGGAAATGTTGTGTTTCCATTATGCATGTTTTATGTGATAAGATTATGTTATGGTTCTTGGGCATTGTTATGAATACGGGTGGTTCCATGATAAACTAATGGCGGGTGAGCCCGATATAGCTCTCCAATGCATTGGGTAACATGAAGGAGTGAAACGTTATGGTTTCTCTAAAGAGATTTAGGGAATATACTGTGGTGGGTATTCCAAACGTAACCAAGAGGGTTACTCCCTACGTAAGAATGTTATGAATGCCTCAAGTTACCTTTTATGTCTTATGATTTCTATGATTTATTCATGATTTGATGAGGTATGTTAATGTGCCTATGTTTTATGGGTAAAGTATGATTTCATTCTTATGTATATATGAACTCATGTTTCCTTTCCATATTTTTATATCCCTTACTGAGATTTTTATGCTCATCCCATGTTTTTTTGAAATGTTTTTCACAGGTCAAGGGAAAGGTACATGATATGATGGTAGTGTCATGGAAGGGTCAAGAAAGAATCCATGTTTTATTTTAAATATGTTTCCGTTGATGGGAAAAAATGAATACTATATTAATGTAACCCCTTTGTTAAAATGTGGAATGTAATGCACGTTTTATGATCTAATTCTCTAAAACTCTAAACCTAAAAAGATCCTCAATGTGTAATCTTGTATTAAATCAAGATTAAGTAAGGTTTAAGGTTGGGGCCTTATAGTAATCCTATGGATCATTGATATTAATCTCTACTGCTTATTTATATTCAACTTAAAATAAGGAATATCTTGGACATATTATTTTTTTGATATTTTATAAGGTATATTTCACTGATGGTGAACCACTTAATATTGTGATAATATGTGTAATGAAGATTAAAACCCAAAAAATAATATTGGATAGTGAAAAATTTTATATTTATTTCCAGTCATATAATAAAATTAATATCAATTAGATAGATTAATGAAATAATATATTATTCTACTTTTCTAAAGTTCCCTATAAAATATTTAAATGTGATTGGGTTATAACATAGGGATAGAAGAATGGAAAACATCATATAACTAATGACAATAATTATATAGTGAATTTTTTCATTCTAAAATAGATTACAAAACTTATAATAAAAGATTAGGTGATATAAGTTAGAAGGGGTTGAACATTATAATATATAAGGGAATAACACAAGATATATAATCAATGGATATTGTATTTTTTTTGTATTTTATTTTAAAAAACAATGGAATAAATTCCACTAAAAAACAAAAAATTCACTTAAGGTATGAAAAATGGATCTTATAAATTTAGATATATTGTGACTTGTTCAAGTGTATTCCCTTGTAAAAAGACTTTATTGTATGATATTATTTGAAGAAAAAACTAAAATTTTGTTGGTTTATTTTCTATAAAAATGTTTTATGTTTTTTGAATATTTTGGAAATGGATGTGACCTGTATATAATATAAAAATGGATAAAGTTGAAGTGATTGATATATAAAAATTGTGGATAGTATAATAGTCAAGAAATAAAATATTTATATATGAGGAAAATGCTTTTTGATGAAGATAACTTTTGGATAACCTGAAAAAAATAATGAAATACATCAATATAAATTGGTTAAGAATTTATAGACTTTGAGACTTCACACAAAATTTACCAAGGTTTATTGTCCTTAATATACTAACATCATTGTATACTTTATAGACTTTGTTCTATATGTACATTTCACCAATGAAATACCCAAGTAATTAAGTATAGGAAAAAATGTAAATATTTAATATTTCAAGGTATATGGGTGTCCATATTATATTATAATTATTTATAATTATAGATGTAAAATTTATGACATTCC
Source organism: Viscum album (assembly GCA_963277665.1). Lineage (NCBI taxonomy): Eukaryota > Viridiplantae > Streptophyta > Magnoliopsida > Santalales > Viscaceae > Viscum > Viscum album. The sequence goes on from OY728140.1 coordinate 2,079,566,758, forward strand.
TTTTAAATATGTTGTCATTGAACATTGAAATAAATGTTTGGTTTCAGATTCTAGTAAAATGATAATAAAAAAGATCAGAAAACCCTGAATTTATTCTTTCACGAACATGTAATTTGTATGTAAATAAATGACATTGGATCTGATTATGGGAGAAAGAAACCCCTATATCTTGAGTAGTTTGAGCATAATGGAATCCCAAAAAAACAATACTACTCATATATAGAATCATTTTGGGAATCCATGTCTGGAGATATACCTCGTAGAAGTTAAACGAAGTTGTATTTGAAAATAAAAATATATAAATGATGTATTAATTATATTTATTTGATTAATGGTTGTGAATTAGAGTGTTATATATAAGTAGTGTAAGATAAGGATTCATTCAATTTTGAGATAGATATAAAGGATGAAATTTAATCATTACATTATATTGAGATATGGGAACATACTACTTTAAAAGAAGTGAGAGGGAATTTCTAGTATGGTGAATCAAAATCTATTTTTTAAATTTGGGTTTAATAATAGTGTTATGGACAGCACGCTGGACTATAAATATGGCTTTTTGACCTCTACAATAAGATTGTTGGGGTTTCCTTTGGTAGTGTACCCTATACAAGTTTCCAAAGCCCCAGAACAAAATTTTGGGCGATATAGAAACTCAAGCAAGGATATAGAAGTGATGAATAGGAAAGACTGATAGAGTAATATAGTATTTATGACTTTGGATACAATATCATTCCATCTTTACATACTTCTAGCCAACTGTCAGTATAGTATAATGTAATTACTATGTTATTGGTGGAATAATTGAATTGTCTTCTTCATTATCTCATTTGAGAAAGGGTTTCTATGTTTGTTTGAAACTCTGAAATTTTCATGATGTTTTGCTCCAAAAAATAGTTACATTACAGCCTCTCTAAGTTTGGATCTTTTTTTAAATCATATAAATCATGTTTTAATGTGATAATATTGTCATTCCTTTCCACCTTTTTCTATTTATTGAATCACAATAAATTTATTATGACCAGTGTTTCCACAAAAACTAGTTTCACCGGTTGAGTTCAAAAGACCGAGTTTTAGTATTCTTCAGTTAAATGTTGGATATGGAAGAGGGAATGTTGTGGATAAATCACTTCGACTAAGCTGATTTTAGTAACATTATGATTCATATCGAGGATTATCTTTTTGAGGAACATAATTGCTAACCACTTCTTGTTGTAAAACCAAAATATATGGTGGTGATAGAGTGAGAGATACTGGATCTAAAGTCCCTTAGTTTGTTTTACTATTCATAAGTGAAAAACGTTTCATTAAACTTGATAATTTAAAATAGAAATACTGGTTTAAGGAAAGATATTTTGAATATATATTGAAATCCTTCTACATCTAAAAAATTCAACTTGATGAGAAAACTAATCAATCTAAAAATAATTGAAGAGAAAATTTTTGTTGATAATTTAAATGAATACAACACCTTCACATATCAGATTATATCAAGGGAATTAAACCATACAATGATTTATTTCCTCTGATTTAAGTGTATTTATTACCTGACAGGTAGTTTGTTATTGTAACTATCATTAGTAGTTCTACGGGGAATATAATTTCTGTTCTGAAGGATATGTTAGACATGATATTTAGCTAGGTTACTTAATAATGTGAATTCGGATGAATCTATTATTATTCACTGAATGAGGAATTAATACGATGATATGAGTAGTGATCTAATTGAATAGGAAGATAAAAATCATGAAAAAATAAACAAGACAAAGAAACGGGGTCTGGTCTTATATTCAAGATTTTTAGGAACAAAGTACATGTCAATAAGCCGTACATCGAGAAATCGAATTCACCTGATACAAATATATAAAACATGATAGTTGATTTAAATAATGATGAGTTTTTTATAAACATGGATAGACATATATTTTATAGGATTTTAGACATAGTGTAATCTTTTCATTCAGCTTCGGTAAAGGTTTCCCTTAATAATGTTTTTATAACTCTTTTTGGCATGGTACATATTGCTAATGGTGAACCCCTAAAAAATGTTGTGAATTGTGATACACAGATCAAAACCATCATTAGGATTTTTCTCAATTTAGAAAATATCTGGTATATCCATGAATTATAATGAAAACATATTTCTTCTAGGAATCATGATGAAGTAAGTCTCATTACAAAATTCACTTGAGGTTCATGGATGATTACCAAGGGAGTTATAAATATAGATTGATGTGAGATGATTTGAATCCTATACAGAATGATTGATAAATTGATGTAAGTTATTTTATCATTAAATCAAATTGGGGGTTAAAAATTATGGTATTACATTCTAGGACACATGACTGATAGTTAGAGGAAGGTTTTGCTGAAAATTGGAAAGCTACAAGACCTCATTTGGTGGTAATTTGATCTTTTGAAGAACATATCTTTAAAAAGAAGAAGAATGTATCATTTGTAAATATGAAAACATATCTAGTTACACCAGAAGAGAATGGTGTTGATGAAAAAAAGATTAAAACATTGAATGAATGTTTCATAAGGATTAAGAAACACTCAGTTTTACACGTGAATTTCCGTGAAGATGTAGTAAATATGAAAACATATCTCATAAATAGGGGTGTGATTGTACCAATAGAAAAAAGTCATCCTGAGTAGTTATGGTCAAGAAAAGTGGAAAGGCTCTAACATTTTTGAGTATTTATTTTTTCTTTATATATACATATTGTTGATAATACATGGGAAATATATATTCCATGTCCAAATCATGTTTCCTTATTGGGTATAGTGATGAGGAGTTTGGTTATCACTTTTTGGATGATATGAACAAGATTATCATCAGAATCCAAAATGTGATATTTTCTAATAGAGTCACATAAAAGGAACATTATAAAACTAATGTTGATAGTGGGAATAAAAATTCAAACATCCTAGGGAATGAGTAACATGTAGGTGTACTTGATTGTGTGCCACTGAAACAGAGTGATATTAATCCTCAAGTGGAGTTGAATATATCAAGAATGGTGGGAAGGGATATATTGATTTATTCCTCACCCTGAAATTTTTTTTTAGTTACATAAGTTGGAGAATTTTTTTAATAGATATTTTTTTTGAAGGATTAAGTCAGGTTGGAGTTGTCTATGATGGTGGATATTTCTTCATTATATGATAATATTATATGGGAGTGGAAACCTCTTCCACGGGTAATGAATGATTTGTTGAAAAAATGGGTACACTAGGTCAAAAAATAACTTGATGTAATGTTTATGTACAAGTAAAGGGTATTTTTCAATGGTTTTAATTATAAATACGTTATTTAATTCATTAAAATTTTATCATTTGTATTGAAGATTACCATTATATGGGTTGTTCTCAGTATTGTTGCATCAGAATCCATACAACTTGAAGAGATTTTTTTAAGGATTTTTTTCTTCATGGATATCGGGAGAATGAAATTTATATACAATATACATAGAGATACATTGAGAGTAGGGATCAGAACTATGTATGAAAATAATTAAATATCTTATATGGGTTATTGTAATATCTTAGAAAGTAGAATAAAAATTTTAATGCATTCATGACTAAAAATTCATGAATAATGTATGGAATGGGTAATGATTCTAATTTATGACTTTTAATGATGGTTTAAATATATTTCTTATTTATGCAGAATCATTGGAAATTGTTGGATCAAGTATAAAAAGAATTGATGAGCTGAAAAGTATGTTCGTTGAGGAGTTCGAGATGAAAGATCTTCGAGAAGCTAGTAATAATTTAGGGATTAATATTGAACGAAACTGTACAGTAGGAACCTTTATGTTATCCTACTCAAACTATATTGAAATGGTTATGATAACATTACATAAATTAGAATCAATGTAGATTTATATTTACCTATAATCTCATTTCAAAGTATCAGAGTAGTATGCACAAAATACACTAGAACCTGATGAGTACATGAAAATTGTTCAACGTGCATCTGTAATCGGAATCCATATATATGAAATAGTCCACACCCAACATGAAATTGGCCATGTAGTGGGTGTTTTCATTAGGTACATGAAAAAACTCATAAATAAACATTGGGAATATCAAAAGCGGGTACTCAGACACTTTATGGGGAGAAAGGAAGTATCTTAATGCTTTAAGAAAGGAAATCCATTGTTGTGGAATGTGGATGTTGACCTTGATGTTGATGTTGATAGAAGGAGGAGTACTAAAGCCTATGTATTAAACTATTGAGGAACTATAATAAGCTCGATATCCTAATTAATTATAGAGGTGTATTTATCCAATGTAGACATAAAATGCATTATTAAAATAAAATCCATGAAGGGTATAATTTCATTGAAGAAAATCATGGATGATATGGGAAGAATAACAGAGGAAATTATGATACAATATGATATTTAGAGTCCCATGAATATTGGATAGAACCTATCACTCCATAATTATAATTAGAATATTTAGTAGAAGTTCCATTTTATTAGAGGATTGGTATAGGATGGGTTTCTAACATTTCAAATGATTTATGGAACTAACAATCTAGAAGTCATACTGAAAAAACCAAAGGTGATTGATAATTTAAGGAACTATTGTGCCTATGATGGTATAAAATGTTTAATAGAGGATGCAACGTGAATTGTGGGATAAGGCTATGGGACCATAAAAGAAAAATAACTCATATTTCATGAATCATCAGTTTGGAAATGGAGCATTGAATAGTAGAACACATTACTGCATGTAGAATATGAGGAGCTCATATTTTTTAAGATTTCTAATATAGTATAATTGAATAAGATTGTCACGGTGGATCAGGATGCAAGTAGAATATTATTGGAATTCTATACTTTGGTCTATTGGGATAAATTTTGGATAGATTATAGCAGCATAGACTTCACACCAGACTGTATCTCTCACGGTTTATCCTCTATAGAGAAATATTTCTCTACTTAAGGGTCTAAAGGCCCCAACCCCAATTTTGGGCACTCTATCAACTCTGAACATAGTATGTCATAGTTTATTGGGTTATATTAACATGGAATTGTTGCATCTAATACATTGGTGATCAAGGTATTTTAGATCTATAAACATTAATCCATCGATTTCATTACCATATTAGACTTACTATGTGGTATTTCTCATAATAAAATGGTATTATTTATTAGGTAATTCATGTTATTATTTTATGTGTCTCTAAAACTCTAAAATTTACTTATAATTATATTACCAATCATAGTGAAATTTTTTCCTCTATGGATATATGGATCATTTCACTATCCGTAGATATTTTTGTCTTGTGACCATATTCTAATTATTATTTTCTATTTTAATCTTTTATATATTGTTTTAAATTTATTCATCCTGACATTTCTGCAAAAAGAATTTCTAAAAAAATGGGAGAATCATTTTGAGTAAGAACATTATAAAATTATGCGGAATAAGTTTATACTATCTTGTAATTGTTTTTAACCGAAGGATAATGTTTTCTAAACTAAATTATTTTCTCATGTTGTTAAGATAAATATTTTTCAGAGATCTATTGATCATTTTGAATGTATATTATTTATATTTATAGTAGATATATCTGAAAATTTCCTTTTTTTAATATGATCTAAAGATTATATTATATATGGTATAACCAATATAGTTTAATGAGTATGAAAATGGAAATAATTTTTTGAAAATTTTAAAATAATATATATGGGATGAAGTAGGAATACATAAAGTGGAATAAAAATTGATTCATTCATGGGAAATAATTAATACAAGATATATTGATTGGATTAGTGTTGGAATTTCAATTCCTTTATAAACACTATATTATATTATTATTATATTCAAATTATATTAAATTGTTAGGAATATCTAGAAATGTTTCAATGTGTTGGAGATTTAATTATCAAAATAAATTGATATGAAGTATATTGGTGAGAAGAAGAAGGATCATGAGTTAATAATCATATGTTATTATGTTTCTAAAATGTGAAGGAATCACAAAAAAATTTACATGGATAAGGTTTTAATATGGTTTAATATGTTAGATGAAAACATGGTTCTTATTACTATGATGATACACTTATATTTATTATATGTGTAGTCATCGAAGTTGTAGGATGGTTATGAATAGATAGAGAAAATTCCTTATCCATCGGCCACTATGAGATTTATATGTGGTATAATTGTCAATCAAATATACATAGAATTGTTTTTACGATTTTTTAGCTTGTGAGTAGAAAATCTAGGAAAATAATATTTGGATGATTTCAAGTGGGTGGTGAGAGACTTCAAGGGGAGAATAGATATTTATATCGTATTCATGATATGGATACCTTTGCATGGATATGATGTTATAGATTTGGGAGGTGATGTTGATAGAAGAAAGACCACTGTAAGATATTATTATAAATTTTTAGACATTGTGATTAGTTGAGAGTAATAATTTCATTTCATTTGAGTAATTTCTACAATAGATATATAATAATATATTTTCATTAAAGAGAAAAACAAAATTATTTTGTTTAAGAGTTTGTTGATTGATTTGAAAATGGATAACATATATATAATGTGATATTATATTTCTATAGTGTGATATTTCTTAAAATGATTATGATATTCTATTCTAGGATGAAGAATATTGTTCAAAAATAACATATCATCATAATATTAGAAGTCATAGATCTTTGGACAAGGTGAATATTCAATTAATGTTGAATCAAGATAAAAAGATGTTGAAGGTCATTAAAATTGAAATATTAATGAATATTTTCACCTCAACATGGCCTTAATGATTTATAAAAAGTGTGAAGACAAGTACAACATTGATGAAAAGAATAAAAATTATTAGATGATATTATTTCTATATTTAGTCTATAACCTGCTAATGATGAGATATGGGGAGCTAGTTCTTTATGTTTTCTATACTATACACTAATAAATAAATTTGATTTTACCTGGACGCATTGGTCATTAAGGGTTTCATGGGGATTCAAAACTATGAATGAATGATAACACTATAGGGGTAGGAGGCCCCCATAGTTAGTTATGAAAAGAAATTAGGGTTTCTGTAGAGTTTATATTATGAATTTCATATAGAATTTATGTAAAACCTGAATTTGAAAATGCTAGAATCACATAGGGTTCATATAGAACGTGAAGTTAAAATTTTCTTATTATATTTGAGTTCACATGGTGTTTCAAAAATAAATGAACCACAAGGGATGAAAAATTACATTAAAACACCATTTTTTCACTCATTTACACATATATGAGAAAAATATTAATTTTACAAAGAACAAATTTTTTTCTAAAAAAATTCATTAAAAGTTAATATTAAATAAGTTAAATATTCCTCAAACAATATAATTGGGAATATGGTTTTACAATATAAAAAATTAAATCCCACCCCTAAAATCAATGATTTTATTACTCTCATCTATGTATATGAGGTATTATTTTTGAGTCGCATAATTCATTACATTCAAATTTAATTCAATTATATTTCCATTCCCTAATTTCAAAAACATTGTTTGTTTGTGATCTCAATATGTGATATTGTTGACATTTTATTTGTGATCATTATTGGTCTCATTTCACACTTTATTAGTCATTAATAGTATGTATTTAAATATCATATATTGGGTTATATGATATGATTATTTCTATTATAGTGGAGTTAATCATTATAGGTTTCATTTAACCTTTTTTGGAAGAAAATTGTAAAAGAAAATATATGGCATACCTATAGACAATTATTAGGTTCATACACCTCCACCAAAGTATTTTGAACCCTAATAATATTCTAATCCTATTATTCCTATTTTTAGTGGGGGTTTTGGATGAGGTATGTTGTATGTTGGTTCAAAACATTCTTAGGTTATTAATATAGTTTATAGTAAGTAGTATGGTCACTGTGGATTATTAGTTAAGAGATATTAGTTTCATGTTATGTGGATTATTTTTATTGGTGGTATAAGGGTGGTGATATGTATGAACATTATAGTTTTGACTCTTTTATCACTATTTATTTGAATTATTTATTCTAATACATTTTTATTCCATCTATTTTTCATGGTCTTACTTTTTATATAGAGATATTTAGATTCCATAATGATATTTTGATTACTTTTTGTGGTTTTTGATATTTATTGGGGTTAGGATATTTTTTAGTCCATGACCGTATATCTTAGAATTTTTTATTTCAAGTGATGTTGTCTTGTGATGTTATCCTTGGTATATATTTTTTCCCTTGTTATAACTCGATTATATTGTTATTGGCATATCATTATTTTCGTTTGTCAAAGTTATGACCCTTATATCTTTTTTAAAAATTGTTTTCTATAGTAACCCAATATTTTAGTACATAGATATTAAATAGTTAAGATGAATATTCATTACATTATAGAAAACACTTCGGAGTATCATAACGATTTAGTGGATTTTAAGACTAGGTACACAATCCACTTATTTATTTGAAGATATTAAATATTTTCAACAAATATCTTCCAATTTAGTAATATTTATAGACATACCCTTCTAAAATACATTATTCATATCTTGGGAAAATAAAACATAAGAAAGGGTGATATTAGATTCTTTGTAAGGGAAAAAAAGTAACATATCAATATAACATGTTTTTATGGGAATGATAACATGAGAATAAAATTTTAAAACCATAGAATACATATCAATGATCATAAATGTGAGCTAGGGACTAAATCATGGAAATTCATAAGACGTGAATCATAATGGGATAAAATGAAATATTCTATGTGAGAAATACAATTTCATAATAAATATTTTTTTAGTATACTAATAATTATAGAAAATCATCCCATTAGTATTTTAAGGCTCATTACAAAGACTATGATAGTGGACTATGTTCACTACCCTAACCATCTGAGTAGTCAATGTTCACTAACAATACTATCATAGGGGATAGAGTTCCTTACAGAACTGTGATGACTCCCTATTGTAGTCATTTTTATCTCATGAGATAATAATATTTATCCAATTTGTTTGATGGATATATACGAATTACACATCACATAATAGAAATAATACATATGTGTTCCAACATATCATAAAATATTCATTAGATCAAATCCAATGAAAGGAAATGAAATTCCTAATAAATTTGTTATATGATAACCCCTGAAAATAAATTTATTCCATAAATATTTCAGAATAAAATATAATCTCTAAATTAAATAGGATTCACACTCATTATTTCATTTAATAATTTAATATATTCGTTAAAAGAGATAGGTTTCATAATCATTTCATCATTTTATCATAGAATAAACCCTGGAAAAAGAATTGAGTTTTATAAGGATTTTGTTATGGTATAACCTATGGAAGGTAATTTTATCACATAAACATCATCATAAACATATATAATTAAATGAAGGAATATGAATAGATTTCACATATCATATCATTAGTAAGGTATATGTTACATAAATGGATGACATGATAGACATTAAATGATTTTTAAGGGTTACTTATAATATTTAATGAATAAAAATACCATTTCCACTTTGAATAAAACTTTTAAAAACATAAATAATTTTCAATATCCTTTTAATTTAAAACCATCTATAAAACATAAAAATGTAACTTTAAAATCAATTAAAAACATTGCACGATTGAAATAACCGTTCCATTCTAAAAAAATTATAACGTAAATCATTTTAGAATATAATTTCATTGAAATTAAACATTTAAAACTTATACATGAATCATTAAATTATTTTGTAGTCATGATGGCTCTAAATTATTTTCATTTTAAACACATTAAAATAAATATTTCATTCACATTCCCGGTAAAAGATAAATGGTCATTTTTTAGAAAAAACCATGAATATTCATTTTAATTTTCAAAAAATTGAATTATGTGTAAAATTTTTGTAAATAAATATTTTTTATAGTATAAAAACATTTTCTGAAACCATTTTTAGAACACATGGTGTTAGAAGAAAAATGGTTTTGACCTAAGAGATAAATAAATATGATTTTTCTGAAAAACAAAATTTTGATCTATTAAGTCAATAAAGAGTGGAAAATAAAGATAAAACATGTATTATTGAAAAATATATACTAGATAATGAAATAAATGAGTTTATATAAATATATATCCTATGATTTCACCATTATAATTATAATCACGAGAAATAAAAATAAATGATTTGATTGTAATATAAATCCCTTACTTTTTGGTAACAATTAATAATAAGACCTATACAATAATAATGTTAAATAAAAAAATATTATCCTGAAAATAAAATAATAAATTTTTTTACATGTCAAAGGGGTTTTATATATAACCTATAAAGTAAGATAGGTACATAATATAACATATCTCTCTAAGAAGGAAAATTAAAAAAAACCCCTTACTACTTTGATAACTTATAAACTATAAACCTCAAAAAATGATAAATAGTAAATTTGATATGTAAATAAACTTAATTTTCATGATAATTGTAATAAAAATAAAATCATGGGTAGTATAAACACCTTAAAATATTAATATGGGGTGAGTCTGGAATGTGTCCCACAAAAATAAAATGTGAGAGAGAAATCTGTAACTTGTAGTCCCACATTCATTCATGCATGTTCAAACCTACTATATAGAAAATATAAGTTTACTACTCATATATTGAATAAAAATAATCATATGTATCATAACATATTCAATATAGGACCTTTTATTACCCATTAATAAATTGTTTCTTTCTAAAATCATCTTTCTCTTAATAACTGATTTGTTTTTCAGGTATGTTTCTATTTTTTTATTTTGGTCATGTTAAATTGATCACGGTTATATATTCTATGAGAAATTAACAATGATATAAATATAATATATATTATAGGTTTATGTTTTTATTGAAATACAAAAAAGTTATATATATATATATATAATGAAATAAACTATTCATGGAGATGGTAGTATATATGTATGCCTGAATGTTGTTTCCATTTTATCGATGGATTATAAGAAAGGAAAAATAATATATCAACTTTAAAGAATCATTATTATTTCATATATATATATATATTAAAAAAATTATTTAATACTAATCTTATTAACTTCCTTGAAAAGTGTATGTGAAGAACAAATCACATCGGTTCGTGAGACGGTAATTCACCATACAAAACAGTGACACTATTGTTTTCCCAAGAAATAGAAAGAAATGAGGTATATAATATATCATTATTATATATATATAAATATTTTTTCCGTTATATTTATATATAATTTATCCTTATTACAATCAATGTAAAATAGAAATTAAAAATACATAATGTGGATTCATAAGGGGGTAGTTCTCCATACACATGAGGGATGTTATTGTTTTCCAAAAAGTTTGTAGGTAATAAGGTATATTATTTATTTTAATTACATAGGTATAATAATTTCATAAATATAATATGTAAAAATAAAATCCATAAATATTTCCATTTATGAGATGTGGTGATAAAAATTAAATAACATGTGTTAATGTGGCGGTATTCCACCGTACACAAGAATGATGATTTCATAACTGATTCTATGGATGAGGTGATGATTTAGGTTATTCCAATAACATAATAACATATAAGTGAATGGAATATACTTATTATATTATATCATCATGTTTTAAAAATAATTTAATTATTTTTATTAATAAATATTTAAAACTGTCAATTAAGAATGTTACCTCATTTGTAGACAACTTCTTTCATTTTGAATCAAAACGCATTAAAGGATTAATTTTTGATCAAAATAAGTCTTATAAAATTATATAATTTATGTAAAAAAAGTTATTTGTTAAGGTAATATCAGAACCAACAGTATGTGGAACTTTTAATCAGAGGTGAAAAAGGATTCCCTTTATAAGTGAGGTGATTGGAACACTTGTAATGTCTGAAATGAAAAAGGAGAACCCAAATATTTTACATTCCAAAAGGATCCAAAATGGGTTATTACATAATAATATAGGATATAAAAAAGGTAATTAAATGTGTTTTTTACAAGTTTCTAGGTTATTTTACCCCTTATATTTTTAGTTTAACCCTCATCAAACCCATTTTAACTTACCCACAGTAATTATTTTACACTCATTGAACTATTAGTGATTATAAAATATTAAGATAAACAGATAATGATATATAAATTATTGTTATTCCAAATATTTAATATTTTTTTAATAATTCCATTCAAAAAAGTGGGAAATTTAATTTAATGTTAATCTCATAGACGCAATGAAAATGTGGGTTTCCAAATAGAAATGTTTCAAAGGGTAAAAAAATTAAATCAAAATTAAATATTATTTTGATTCAAAAAACATAAATTAGACTAATATATATATATATATATATAATTTAAATAACTTTAAATTTTAAACCATATGAAAATAATTTGGATGTTTATAAATCCTTTAAATAAATGAATATTCTTAATAAATACAAATTTTTTTTTATTCTTCATCGAAAAATTTATCTTTTAAGAAAACTCTTAAAATATTAATCCAATATGATTTTTAAATTAATATTTAATAAAATATTTTTATTTTATCCAATAAATTTTATGAAATTTGAAAAAAAGTATCTTTAAAATAAGTGTAAAAAAAGAGACAAAATTGTTTTTTTTAATATTGTTTTTAAGGAAAAATTAATGTCATTATTATATATTTATAGAAAACACAAAATGTGATAGTAAAACAGTTTATAGATTATATCATACCAAAATTGTATGAAAATATATTACATAAGTGATTTCATTGATTTATTGGGGTTAAAAACATTTCTGTTCATAAAATTATATTTTTATAAAAAAAATTATTTTCAAATAGTTTTTATTTTTATTTCTTATTAATTAGTCACAATAAAATTAATTTTCTATACCTATGTGGGCCATATATTTTTATAAATTAGTTAATTTTATTCCTACCCTCCACTGAAACACCTATCTAATAACTATCATATTAAATAATAATATATTAACAACATGTCATATTACATTTAAACTAGCTGTTGTGTGTATTGCAAACTACACACAGTGTTACTTGTAATAGGAGCTAACATTAGTGTTTTTGGTCATGAATGATAAACTCAGTGTTTCTTGTAATTAAAAATAAAGAACAAATTAAATTTATTTGAAAAATATATTTCGGAAAATTATGGGGTGTTACATTGTACCTTATTAAATAAATTTTATCTTCGCAATATGAACTTGTTCTCGATAAAAATCATTTTAACATTTAGATATCACTTTTTGAGAAACTCACAAAATTAAAAGGGTTAATACAAATTAATATTGAAAATATTGAAAGTGAAGGTTGAATTTCATCATGAATAACACATTCTAGGTTTCCCAATAAGAGAAAATAGGTTAAAAGTGAAAATTTGGACATGGAAAGAAATGTTTATTATATATTTAATGATGGAGAGTGACATAGATCATTGATCACTGGATATTAAATGATCCTGTGAAAATCATAAACTATTAAACCATAAAACAAAATTGTTTAAAAAAACATATATATCATCATGAATTTTTTAATAAGATAATATTTTATTTCAAGATCATTTTCTTAAAGATGGTAAATTTTAAATAGAATACATAATTACATGATTGTATTCCATTTCATAACCACAATATTATACTTTTGGTACACTTTGATCAATTCCCACTTCATATCTTACTGTAATTGATGATTTTTTCATTTCATAAGCACTAATGAATAAAAATTTCCATAAAATAATGAAAAGTTGTTATTTTTATCAGAAGTTATCATTATAACTAAATGGTTAGAATCATTTATCCAATATGGGAAAATATTCATATGGTAAAATAATTTTTTAATCACTAAAACCTCATCCAAATTTCAGCTAAACCATTTCATAAATAGTTAAAATTATAAGATATACAAATGATTAAAAACCAAAACATTATAAATAAGGTCACTAAATTTCGAAAATTTACTTATCATTAATACACCAAAAAATAATGAAGAATATCTTAATGGTCATGGGACAAATATCTGAATACATTGGTCATATAATCTCTTGAAGGTTGGTAACAATAATAATTAACATAACACATTTTTAAAAACAAACATGATTACTTATTCCTTAAATAAAACATAGATCAGTGGATATGTTACTTAAATAAAAAAATGATGTAAAATATATCAATAATAACATATAGTACCTTATCAAAAAATCATTAACCTGTTCAAAGTAAATCAACATTATCCTAGTTAATTTATCTATTTCAATCAACTCTTTATCCCAATATCATTATCTCCACCGGAAGATCATATAAATAGTTATATTTCCCTCAATAATGTGCTTTCCATTAATATTAACTTTCCATTAAACATATTTTTTCAAACACTTAACGAAAATATTTTGCTGAAAAATCTATATATATTCTATAATTCTTGTTTCCCTATACATAAACACTTTAATCAATTCAGTTCATTCTTCATCAATTAAAAATTATTCATCATATTATTCATTAATACCTCTATTGTTTAATATATCATTTTTGGAATGTTCATTATCGACAATATAACCATTTATTATACCACCTATCTAATTTTCTTCAAGAGTTTTCCCTTTAGGGAATTGATTTTCAGAATTCCCATACTCTCCACATTTGAAACATTTAACCATAGATGAGATATTAAGTAGAACATTATTCTCATCCATTGTATTAATGGTACCATCCATTTTTATCTATTATTACATGATATTTGCGCTTATTTTCCACAATCCAAACATCCTTTAGTTCATATGAGACATTCAGTTGGGTGGTTAATCCAACATTTTCGATATATACGAAATTGTATATTCTTTCTTCTAGAGTCTCCACCACCAATTATGTCACATAAATGAATTATTTTAATGTTAAATGTAATTTAATTGCTATTTATTCTTTTTTTGGGGTTTCTCAAGCTTCTATGGTGGAATGAGTGAGTTTTTGTGAATTGGGCCAAACCGTGAGCCCAATTCCAAATTTAAAAATAATTTTTGTTTCATTTATAACTTTTTTAGTTTTTAATATTTTTCCCCCATTTTAATTCCTAAATGGTATACCTTGACATATAACACCGCCATTATAGTTTGGACTCCATAGGAATCCATAAAAATGGGGTATTTGGTTTTTTATTTATGAATTGGGCCAACCCGAAAGCCAATTTTCTAATTTTAATTTTTTTTTAATTTTTTAATATCATATTCATTATAATTAATATTTCAGTGATTACACATCCCTTTCAACCCTAAGAAGCCCAGACGTGCTCCCATAGCCTTTTCCCCCTCCTTGGAGCTCTTTGAAATCGCGAATTAGGGCAGAACTTCATAGGGTGTCTCAAATCGGCCAGAATTGAAGAGGTAACTTCATCCCATCTTAACTCTCTCAATTATTACTCTTTCCCCTCCATTCCAGTTCCTAAATGAACTCATAAATCTTTTTCTAATAACCCCTAAATTTTGGTCTGTTTTCAAACTCAACTACTGGTGTATGTGAGGCGATTTCTACAATATTCCTCAAGTAAGTTGGTCTCCTTCAATCTTCGTTCAATTTTCTTAGGGTTACATTCAATGTGATTAGGGTTTTATACATTATCCATAATTTTAATAATGTACATAAGTTAGGGTTCAATCCTAGGGTTTGATATCTGGTCTTTTATGTTAAATATTTTGGTTTTAGGTTGGATTTCACTTCTTTGAGGTGTGACGGTGGTGCGGTTTATGTTTCACGCCATGTTTTCAGTGTTTCGACATAAAAGGTAGGTGATTCCATGTATAAACATTTTATGAGGAGTTATATTGCTTGTATTATTAATTTATTATGTTTAAAATCAGTTTTTTGTGGTGATAAAACTATTTTTCTGATGGATTTGTTTAAGTGTTTAATTTTGTAGTTGCATTTTTTCTTGGAATTGGGTGCTTTTCATGCGTAGATCATGGGGAAATGTTTGGGTGTATTTTATAACCTATGAAAGTGATTTATTAGTGTTGAAAGGGGGATAAAATTATGTTTTTTTACTTACTTAATTCCATGTGGGTCTTTTAATGGGGTTTCTGAATGGTTTTAATGTGTGAAACCATGTTTTACTTCTTGAACGTGATTTGTGAAAACATGTGTTTTTCATGAGTACCTTTTGTGGTATTGTTTGAGGTATTTGAATAAAACATGGGGGTGGTTTAATAAATGTTTTTAGGGCTACCAATTCTTCTTTATATTGTTATTGGCATTGTTTTTTTCTTGAAATAGGGTTTTGAAATGGGTTTTGTATGGAAACCATGGTTGCACCTCTTGGGTTGGTTTTATGAAAATTGTAAAAGATTTAATGAGTTACATAAAGCGTGAAATGGTTGTGAGTGTACTGTTTTGGTGATAGTATGTTTCTAAAATGAGTATTTAAAACATAATGTGGTCAGTTGTGTTGTAAAACATTTTGTTAATGTTTTGTAATTTCTCGAGGTGATTTATGAAATTGGGATGTGGGTGCGAAATGTGTTTTCGGGCTGTTTTGCATCCGTGTGATGTCAAAAATAGACTTTACTTATGAAAACGGTATTATATAACATGTGAGTGGGCTGTTATGTGATGTTTAGCATCTTGGGAATGATTATATAAAATTTTTAATTGATATGTTGAATTGTGAAAGGTAAGAAAAATCGGGTGTGGGCTATTTTTTGTGGGAGTATGATTTCAAAATTCATTTGAATGAAAAAAGCAGATTTTTTAGGATTTTGTGGAATACAAGTGTGCTGTTTGGTGAACTTGTGATGTGAAAATGATATTTATATGTGCAAAGTATATTTATTGACTTGTTGAACTTGTCTGAGCTTAAGGGTAAAACCCGTGTATCTAGGTGGGTGGACGTGTAATAGTATGCTAGTGAATCAATGGGGTTTGGCCTTAGTTTCACTTAGCAAGATTGATGTTTAAAAATATAACTAAAATATGATGATAATGATTGGGGACCACTATGTTATGGGTATGTTCCCTACTAGTGGCTCATGCATGATAATCGATATTGTGATGGTTACTCTCACTGAGATACGAGGTACCTGGGACCCACAACGATCTAGTGCGTAGGGGTTACTTCCTATTTCTTGTGATCATTAGTTACTTTGTGATTACTTTCAGCATACGGAATGGTTGGATGGAAAATTCAGTAGTGTTGAAATTATTTTTTAAAATTGTTGATTCTTAATGATAAACCACTTGAAAACTATTTATTATTTTTTGTTTAATCTTATTGAAATTGGAAGTAGCATTTTCTGTTTATGAAAACCTGCAAGATTTTGTCTTTGTATGTTTATCACATGGAATATTTTAGTGGTGGTATCCAACTGGGCATTGTATCACACCATACTTACACCCTTGGGTGTAAGTAGACTTGGTTATTTTTTGTTGTAGGTTTGGATAATGTTTTTAGTTTTAGTGGTTCGGGTTTCTAGCAGGTACTTGGTGGTGAAGTCCTGTGGAGATGGCTTGAGGGTGGCGGCCCTTGACATGAGGGTTATTGGGCTATTTAATTTTGATTTTTTACTTTTTTATAGTCTTTATGAGTTGTTTTAAAACATGTAATTTAGTTCTGAATTTTGTAAAATACGGTTTTAGTTGAAAAATCCAGATTCATTTTATTGAGTTTGTCTGTTTTTTAATGTTTATAAACTCGGGTAAATCATTCCCAAACTTCATTTTATGATACCCGGGAACTAGTGCCAGCCCATGGGATAGGGAACGCCCTTCGGGACTTTTCGTGGGATGGGTTTCATGGTGACCATATTCGGTTTGTGACAAAATTGTATCGGAGAAGGTTCGCTCTCTTTGGGTGACGTTATTTGGGGCACAGTCAGGATAGTCTGGAGTTAGGATTTTCGGGACATGGAATTATAGTTGTGAGTAATGTGGCTCATCACCACACCTCATGATGGGATTCAAGTCTTCAGGGGATGTCGGGATTTATATGATTCCTTTGGATTTCCTAGATTGATGATGATTATGGGAAATGAAAAGAGAGTTGGGTTACTGGTCTCAGTGAGCTCGCAGGGTCTGACAAGCCATGTGGAGCCAGGGATATTTAGCTTGAACACTCTATGTGATGGTGAAGTGATTGGAATATGGCTTCCAACCATATATATTAGTCACCCACTGAAACTAGTATCCTCTCGCATTGTCTTGTATTCTCTAGTTTTGAAATCATAGATCTTTGGTTTTAAAGTGACCTGGTTTTATGAAGCATAAAGTTTTTTGTGAAATGATATTAAACTAAAGAGGTAATGGTTTGGTTTATGAAATTGTGGAACTGAATTTTTAGAATTTTTTTGAAATGGAAAATGGTGTTCTTACACCTCTTTTGAAAGCAGTAACTATATTGAAGTTGGTTTCAAAATGTTTTTCCAATAGAGTTTTCTAAGTAATCAAAGGGTGTTCTAATGGGATGAGATATTTTGAAATTGATGTGAATATCTTTAAAGTTAGTTCTTTTCTAAATGTTTGTGTCTTTTTGAAATGTTTTTTAATATTTGAGTTGGTATTTTGATCGTGTTGTTAGTGGTTTTGAGAATAATGATGTGTTAATTGACCTTATTGGTTATGAAAAGTGGAAATAATTTTTGTTTTAACCATTAGTATTTTAATGAGCAACCACATGCATGGGGTTATATGGGATGATGGATGGTTGATGGAACAACTGGATGAGTTTCGCGATGGATATGGGGAGGGTGTTCGGTGTGGCATAGAAAAATGTATGTGTAAGGTCCATGGGGTACCATTTGTTGATGCATTAACCACTGAACCGTTTGTTTTAAAAGAAATTTTTTTAAAGAAAAATATGATGTCTTGATGAATTGTTTGGGATGGTTTATATTATGTGTTTTTGGAAAATGTTGATGTTGTGGTATGTTTTGAGTCCAAGAACCCCTCCTGTTCGAGCTGTGTTTTGGGTTTGTGTTTGGTCGGTAAGATGGGTAGAAGAACCGGTTAGTAGTCTCCTTTGAGATATGTCTCGAGACACCTTTATGGTGCTTTCCTTCATGAGTTTGGATTTGTTTTGTGGTACTTTTTTCCCAATGGATCAGCTTGGTTGGGTCCTTGGGTTCTCTTGTTGGATAAGGTACGCCCCCATTAAGGGTTAGTACACAACTGAAGAGCAACCCGGATTGTTTCTCCATTCTAAGACCCTCTAGTTGATCAATATAAGGAATATTTTTCTTGAGATTTTTAGATTGAGTATACACCCTTTCCATTCCTAGTTTTTTCTATCCTCTTGTAGTGTTAGAGTTATCATGGATGGTTGAAAGAGGCCTTAGCTTCTTATGTTTCCTGATTTGCCGAAGGTGGAAGTGGTCTGGGGTTGTTAGCATTGATGAGTATCTGGATAGTGTCTAAGAGGTCCCCTCGGTCCATCGTAGTCTCTTAGAAAAAGGAGTTGACAATAAACTACTAGTGTGGGAAATCTGGTCACGAGATGATATTGTGGCCACTTTCTAGAACTTTGTGTTGTTTAGGGATGTTATATAAGGTCCCACTCCATGGATTGTTTATATCAGTCGCAATGGTCTTTTTCAGTAAAGCCGTGTGATTTCGTGCACCGGATTGACTTTAAAGGTGAAAGCCGTCCAATCCTCTGAGAGTCTCTTTATGTTGGGAGAATTTCTCCCTTGGAAATACTGCAAAATCATCCATTTTAGAGGAAGGTGATTATAGGTGTTAATTACTTGTATAGTTCCTCCCTCAAAGAAACAAGGTATGATTTGTGTTCATTTCTTAAGCCCATGTTTCCATGAAATATCGAGTTAGGGTAAAGTGAGTTTGAAATGTGTTATGTCTTGGAAATCTTATTGGGGATTTCATTATAGTTTTTGGTGGAACTGAAAGAAGAATTCTCATTGAGGGGGGTTTCCAAAGCCTAACTGCGATGTTGAAGATGCTTCAATCATTTGAGCTCCAGATAGGTCTCGGAGAGAAGCTGACTCATAGTGAGGGGAAATCTCGAGGTTGTTTAAACCCATGTACAATGTCTTCTCCTCATTATAAATGATAGTAAGAAGTTAAACCTCTAGTGTCATCATATTTATTCTGTTTTCCCCATTCAGTGGAAATAGGTTGAGGGCCTTGTACCCATGTCATCACCAAATGTAATTCGCTCCCCCTTTGGTTTCCATCGGGTCATTAGAGAATTGTTCAAAATTTAGATAGATGTGTTGAGGACATAGTTTGTGTAAGATTAGAAGTGACCATGTTCTAGGAAGCGAGGATAAAATATTTATCTGCACAGTTAGTGCATAATTTCCCAAACCGTGCGGACTCACCCTACGCCATTCCCAAATCTTAAAAAAAATTGGGTCTTTCTGTGTCGGCCAATGCTGGTCGGTTAAGATGGTTGGTTCATAACGTGGGGAGATCCACTATGATTATCATTTATGTTCCTTCTTAAATTGTGAATGAAATTCTACCATTTGTACTTGGGAGTCCGTTTAGGCCCACATCTTAGTGTCTTGATTCAATCTCGGAAAATAATATAGGTTGCCTCTTATGGTGGGGTGCATATTTGTGTCCCCCCATTCCAATATCTCAGATTTATGCATGGTGTTGGGTTAGTGGTAGGAATTCTAGTTTGGAACTATCTAGATACCAACATCTTCCTTGATTATATGTTGGGATTGGATAGCTCACAATGGTTTAGTTAATGTAAGGTAAGTGTATTCTTGTTCAAAGTTGTTGTTTGTTTGGGTTAATTGCTTGAGTCTTGTTCGGATAGAGTTTGAGGAGTTTCATTTTGGGATAAAGTATGAATGTGATTGATCATTTCGGGAATGTGGTGTAAGTTTGGGTTGTGAGATTAATCATTCCTTAATTGATCACTGGAGGTCTTTTGGGCCTTGGGGGCGAAGCTTGGCCAAGAAGTACATCTTTGTTTATCAGTTGGGTTTGGATTTGGTATCTAGCATTGTTATAGATTTCTGAGGACAAAATGTTTTTATAGTGGGTTGAATTGAAAGATACATGAATTATTTTAATATAAAATTTAATTTAACTGATATTTATGCTTTGTTTTTGGGGTTTCTCAAGCTTTTATGGTGGAATGGGTGCGTTTTCGTGAATTGGGCCAAACCGTGAGCTAATTCAATATTTAAAAATAAATTTTGTTTCTTTTATAACTTTTTCATTTTGTAATATTTGTTACCCATTCTAATTCCTTAATGGTATCCCTTGACATATTAACACCACAATTGATGATTTGACCCTTTATGAGTCCATAACAATTGAGTATTTGAGTTTTTTATTTAAGAATTGGGCCAACCCGAAATCCCATTTTCCAGTTTTATATTGTTTTTTAATTTTTTAATGTCTTATTCACTATAATGAGTATTTCGGTGACTCCACCTCCCATTCGACCCTAAGAATCCCAGGTGTGCTCCCATATCCTTTCTCCCCTCCTTGGAGCTCTTTGAAATCGATAATTAGGGTAGAACTTTATAGGGTGTCTCAAATCGGCCAGAATTGTAGAGGTAACTTCATCCCTTCTTAACTCTCTCAATTCATTCTATTTTCCCACCATTAAATTTCATAAATGACCTCCTAAATCTTGTTCGAACAACCCCTGATTTTTTGGCTATTTTTAAATTCATCTATTGGTGTATTTGAGGGATTTCTACAAGATCCCTCAAGTAAGTTGGTCTTCTTCATTCTTCATTCAATTTGCTTAGGGTTACATTCAATGTGATTACGGTTTCATACCTTATCCACAAAGTACCTAATTTCCAGAAGTTAGGGTTCAATCCTAATGATTGATATCTTGTCTTTTGTGTGAAATCTTCTGGTTTTAGGTTGGATTTCACTTCCTTGAGATGCGACGGTGGTGCGGTTTATGTTTCACACCATGTTTTCAGTGTTTCGACATAAAATTTAGGTGATTCCATGTATAACCATTTTATGATGAGTTGTATTTTTTGGTTTATTAATTTAGTATGTTTAAAATCTGTTTTTTGTGCTGCAAAAACTATTTTTTTATGGATTTGTTTAAGTTTTTAATTTTGTAGTTGCATTTTTTCTTGGAATTGGGTGCTTTTCATGCGTGGCTCTTGGGGAAATGTTTGGGTGTATTTTATAACATATGAAACTGATTTATTAGTGTTGAAAGGGGATTAAAATTCTGATTTGTTAATGCCTTAATGTCATGTGGGCCATTTAATGGGGTTTTTGAATGGTTTTAATGTGTGAAACCATGTTGTACTTCTTGAACGTGATTTGTGAAAACATGTGTTTTTCGTGTGTACCTTTTGTGGTATTGTTTGAGGTATTTGAATAAAATATGGGGTGGTTTAATAAATGTTTTTAGGACAGACTATTCTGCTTTTTATTGTTATTGGCATTGTTTTGGTCTTGAATTAGGGTTTTGAAATGGGTTTTGTATGCAAACCATGGTTGCACCTCTTAGGTTGGTTTTATGAAAAATGTAAATGATTTAATGAGTTACACAAAGTATGAAATGGTTTCTTATGTACTAATTTGGTGATAGTATGTTCCTAAAATGATTTTTTGAAACATAAAGTGGTCAGTTATGTTGTAAAACATTTTCTTAATGTTTTGTACTTTTTCGGGGTGATTTATTAAATTGGGATGTGGGTGTGAAATGTTTTTTCAGGCTGTTTTGCATGAGTGTGATGTGAAAAATGGACTTCGTTTATGAAAAGGGTGTTATGTAACATGTTAGTGGGCTGTTATGTGATGTTTAGAATCTTCTGAAAGGTTTTATAAAATTGTTAATGTATTTGTTGAATTGTGAAAGATGTGAAAAATCGGTTGTGGGCTATTTTTTGTGTGAGAATGATTTCAAAATTCTTTTGAATGAAAATGTGGATTTTTAGACTTGTGTGGAATTCATGTGGGATATTTGGTGAACATGTGATATGAAAATGATATTTTTATGGGAAGAGTATATTTATTGACTTGTTGAACTTATCTGAGTATAAGGGGAAAACATAGGTATCTAGGTGGGTGGACTTGTATTGTATGCTAGTGAATCTGTGGGGTTTGGACTCAGTTTTACATAGAAAGATTGATTCTTACAACTCTAAATAATCTTTGATTATAATGATTGGGGACCACTAGTTTATGGGTATATTCCCTACTAGTGGCTCTTGCACGAGAATAGATATTGTGATGGTTACTCTCACTGAGATACGAGGTACCTGGGACCCACAATAAGCTTGTGCCTAGGGGTTATTTTCTATTTCTTGTGCTCATTAGTTACATTGTGATTACCATCGGTATACAGATTGGTTGGCTGAAAAATTCAGTAGTGTTGACATTATTTTTTAAAAGTGTTTATTCTTAATGATAACCAACATGAAAACTATTTTAATTTTTTTTGTTGAATCTTTTAAAAAATGTAACTAGAATTTTCTATTTATGAAAACCTGCAAGATTTTTGTCTTTGAATGTTTATCACAAGGAATCTATTATTGGTGGAATCATACTAGAAATTGGCTCACAGCCTACTTACACCCTTGGGTGTAAGTAGATTTGGTTATTTTTTTGTTGCAGGTTTGGATACAGTTTTTAGTTCTAGTGGTTCGGGTTTCTAGCAGGTCCTTGGTGGTGAAGTCCTGTGGATATGGCTTGAGGGCGGTTCCCCTTGCCATGAGGGTTTGTGGGCTATTTCATTTTGATTTTGTACCTTTTTATAGTCTTGATTAGATGTTTTAAAACATGTAATTCAGTTCTGAATTTTGTAAAAGATGGTTTTAGTTGAAAAATCCAGATTCATTTTATTGATTTTGTTTGTTGTTTAATGTTTATATACTCGGGTAAATCATTCCCAAACTTCATTTTAAGATACTCGGGCACTTGTTCTAGCCTTTGGCGATTGGGAACGCCCTTCGGGCCTTGTTACAGGCCTGGTTAGGTACCAGTTTTGATGGATACAAGATTCAGTTCGTGACAAATTATATCAACGAACCCTACCATCAACTTCTTTTGTGTGTCTTATAGTTTATAAACGTACATGTTTTTTGTCATATATCAAGATTATTGATTAGTAGTAATCACAATATCCTTCACTCCAGTCATTATACCAATTGTTTTCTAAGTAACACATTGTCTGACACAATAAATTTTAATCTAGTTTCTTCTATTTATATTCATTGACTAAAACCAAAACCCATTTTTTGATCAATAATACTCATAGTAGGGAACTACATAATCATGAGAAATAACTTATAGGATGTCCAAATCATGACACCTTATTTCAAATCAATAAAACCAAAGTATTAAACCCAGTAATTCAGTGTCATTATATAAATTATTCATGATTATTCATAAAGAGTGTATAAATTTCCAATGTAAATCACCTCATAAATTCAAACCATGTGTACTTCAAGTCTCGTTGTCTTGAACCAAGTGATGATCTTTTCCAAATCAATGCACCCTTTTAGAGTTGTTACCCCTAGGTGCCTCTATATTAGAGTGACATCCACTTATAGTATCCAAATAGGGATGTAATTTTCTGAATCCACTAGCTATATCTTTTACCAATATAATATGACATTTTTCAACACATTAACTATTCCTTAGATTTATCCTTAGATGTATCCACGTAAATATCCATACAAATATTATTGGGGATCTCACAAAAATTTATCAACCTAGATTGAAAAATGATAGCTGATCAATTATATTGATATCAATTGTACTGATTGATGATTTTCATTTTAATCAGTTTCATTATTTAGATTAATATTCATTACATTACACAAAATCATGCATAAGATTTGTGATTGTTTAGTGCCTTTGGAGACTAGGTACACAATATTCTTATTTAATGAAATAAATTCAATGTTCCACAATTTTATCATATTAGTTAGTACTCTTTATAATCATACCATAATTAAAACATGTTTTCATAAAATGGGAAAAGTAAACAAATAAAAGGGTTAAAAAATGATTATTAAGGTTGTGTGTGAAATAAATCAATTAAAATGTGAATATGGGTATGAGAACATGATAATAAAATTTGAAAAACATTCCATTCATATCATATATCATAAACATGAGTCATGGTATAAATCATGGAATTTCATATGTCATTTATCATTGTGGGATCAAAGAACATGATCCCTGAGAGAATAATATTTGCATAAAACATTGATTTTTGGGATATACATAAGCACATAAAATCATTTCATTATTTTCTCAAGTATCATTTCCAAGAATATCATAGTGGAATAGGTTCACTCAAAATACCATCATGGTTGTCAGGGTTCACCCCCAAGAATATAATAGTGGACATAGTCCCTTTCTGAACTAGGTTAACTCCCCTTTCTTATCAGGTATATCTCATTACATATCAATCATTAAACAATGCATTAGAAGAAGATATAGGTTCCACCAAAAAAATAATGAAAATAATTCATATTTTCCTTACAGGATCATAAAATATTAATCATATAATAGCCCATTATTGTTAATGTTCTTCATAAAACATTCATCATATCATAACTCGTGACATGAAATGGGTTTAATAAACAATCCATCATAACATAACCTGTAGAAATGATGTCGGTTTAATAATCATATCATCATTTTATAATTTCATAACCAATGTTAAAGGGAAAGTATTAATTATAAATTCTTCATTTTATTATAGCATATCCCATAAAAATAAGTGGGTTCCATAATATTTTTATCCTAGTATAACCAGTGGAACATAAATGGGTTTTATAAAAAACATATCAAAATAAATATAAACTATTATGAGAAAGAATAATAATTTAATCTATGAATTATATCCACGGTAAAGAATATGTTGCATGAAATGATGTCATCATAGATATAAAATGATATATAAATACTACATAGTCAATTTTTATGTAAAATACAATTTCCACCGGAAAAAACACTTTTTAAAACATTAAACATTTTTGAAATTGTTTTCTTTTAAAAATGAAACTTATATTGAATAATAAATAATCATTTAAGTCCTTTCATGAAGAAAATATACATTTCATTTTGGAAAACATAATTTATATTATAAATGTATTTAAAAATATTTTCCTAAAAAATAAGCTTTACTGACTTATAAAATAATCTTTAAAAAAATTATTTTTCATGACAGAAGGAAATTTTTTCATATCATACATGTTAAAACAAGGATTCCATTACCTTTTAGGTAAAATCAATAAGATATTACATTGGAAATGGATGTGAATATTATTTTATAAATAAATTTCAAACATCAAAAATAGGGTAAAAATTTAGTTAATAAATAATTTGATTCTTTTATAAAAATTTCCTTGAACTTGGTTTTGGAATAAAAATGGTTTTCAGCCGAATAGACAACTAAAGAGGATTTATCTTTAAAAACTCATTTTGAACTAATGAGTACATAAATAGAGAAAAATTAATGGAAACATGTATTATCCAAATATAGCTAGAGGATAATAATGGAAATGTGTTTCTTGGGAGATATATCATAATATTTTATTATTAGAAGAATAATCATGGGAAAATCTGATAAACAATTTTATTGTAACATAAAACCCTTTACACTTTAGTAACATTGAATCATAAGAGATATGAAGGAATAAATTTATTTTTCTAGATAATATAATGAGAATAAATAAATTAATGATATAAAAATGTCAAAGGGGTTGTATATATAGATTATAAAATTATATGTGCACATAACATAACATATGTCTCAAATAAAGAAAATTGAGAAAAGAAATCCCTTTCCTCTTTGGTAACATTTGAGTAGTGAAACCTATTATATAGAAACAATAAAATGGTTATATAAAACATATTTCATGATAATAATAATAAAATACATTAATGGTTAGTATATGTACCCTATAAAGGAAATAGGTGGTGAATATGACATGTACTCACATAAGTAAAATGTGAGATGGGAATCTGTTACCTTATATCCAAACATCCACTATACATGTTTGAATATACTACATAATAAATATACATTTTTTATATATCTATTACATAAACATAATAATTTGAATCATAAAATATATATTTTAATTATTACAATTTATTACCAATTTATAAAAAATTCATTGCTAAAATCATGTTTCATGTAATAAATGCTTTCTTTTTCTTGTATGTTTTGATTTTTTTTTTCATTATTTGATCTGGGTTCCATAATATAAATAATTCAATCCATGGTATTTATATCATATATATTTAGTAAATATTTATTTATATTAATCCATAAAAGCTATATATTGAATGTGAGACACGCCATTTGTGGAGACGGTAGGTCATACCATTGCATGAAGGTGATTTCCATATTCTCAATGGATTGAAATAATCAAAGATAGATACAATAATTATTTTAAATAATAATTTATATGTCATACATATATAACATATTATTATTTAAACCATTATTTATTACATTCCATGTAAAGTGTATGTGAATAACGAATCGCATTCTCTCGTGAGGTGGTAGTTCATCATACATAAGAGAAATGTTGTCATATTCCCAAGGAATAGAAATTAGGTAGGTA
Organism: Viscum album; assembly: GCA_963277665.1. NCBI lineage: Eukaryota > Viridiplantae > Streptophyta > Magnoliopsida > Santalales > Viscaceae > Viscum > Viscum album. Next base: position 2,079,594,298 of record OY728140.1, read on the forward strand.
TATGTGATATAAGAAATCCATAAGTATAAATAATTTAAAATTTCATATAAATTTGTTTAATATATAATTATTTTCATCCAAGTGATATTGAAATGTAAAACCAATCACATTAGTTAGTGAGGTGGTAGACCGTCGTACCCAAGTGTGATGTCATTATTTTCCAGTGGATTTGAAGGTAAGAAGTAAGATATAGAATTATAATTATTGATATATAATAGTATCATAATAATAATATATATAAATTAAATCCATCATTATATCAATCTGTGAGAGGTGGTGATGGAAAATGAAAACCATCGACTCGTGAGTTGGTTGTATTGTGTACACACGAATGATGATTTAAAAACCCATTTGATGGATGTTGATAAATATTTAGTTTATTCCATTAAAAAAATAAAATATAAGTATATAAAATATATTTAATTTATTATATCATCATGTTTTAATTAAAATTTAATTTTTTTAAGGAATAATGAAAATTAAATTGTCAATTCAGGACATTTCCTCTTCTTCGGATAACTTCTTTGGTGTGCATAAAAAATGATTCACATGTGGAATTTTTTACCAAAATAAGGCTTCTATGATTATAGTAGGAAATTAATATAGTTATTTTTTAGGTAATTTTAGATATAATGGGTTGTGTATATGTGCATAGGATAGAAGAGGGGTGGCCTTTTATAAGTGAGGCGGATGAGAAAAATATAATTTTTGAAAAGTAAAAGGTTTACCCACGTTTTTAGCATTCCACAGGGATTAACCTAGAGCCATTATTTATCCTTATAGGTTATATTTTTTATATATGTCAACACAATGGGTTATTGAAATTTTTAGTGGTAATTTTATCCCCTTATCTTTTTGTTTTAACCCCCTAGTAAGCCAATTTTCACCTAGGTTGCGGTAATTATGTTTTAATCATTTTATTATTCATTAAAGTTAGAAAATAAGTTGTTCTTATAAGAAAACATATATTATTATTATTCAAAATATTTATTCCACTTTTCTAAATTCCATTAACATATTTGTAAAAAATTAATTTAAAATTAAACCTGCATATTTAATGAAGATGCAATTTTCTAAAGAGAAAATATTCGAAAGGTTCATAATTTGTTTATGAAAATATAATATTATATTTATTCCAAAGATATATAATATATTATTATATATAAAAATTATCTTGAACTAATTTTACTTTTTAAATAATATTAATAATATCTTAATGGTCGTTTGGTGCTGTTAAATGAAATCAAAATGCTTAACAAAAACCAGTATTTTCTACAATTCATCAAAAAATTCATCTTTTCAAAAAATTAATCAAAATAACTCCATGGTTATTTTAACTTTATTATTTAGAAAATTTAGTTTACTTTTTCAAATAATTATTATATAAGTGGAAAAAATTTTGTATAAAATAATTGTGCATAAGGCAACAAAACATATTTTAACAAATATATAATTTTTAAGAATAATTCATTCTTATCTATTTTTTAGAAAAAACATAAGATGAATGTTATATTTTTAAATGAATATATAATATATAAGTATCATTAAAATAATTCAACATAATTAATTTTATTAATTTATTATGTTAAAATGTCATTATTCTCATATAATAGATTTTCATAAAAATGTTCCCTTCATTTTAAAATAGTTAATACTTTCACTTATAAATAATTCATCACCAATTAACTCATTTAAAATTCATGTTTAAGCAATATATGTTTATAATTTAGATAATTTCATTCTTACCTTCCATTCCATTGGTCAATTGATAATTATCATATTAAATATTAATACATTAATAGTATTTCTCATTTCATTTGAACTCAGTGTTGTGTGTTTTTTCAATACACACTCAGTGTCACATGTAATTCAATATAATATTGGTAATCTGTGTAAAAAAACATCATTATTATTATTATTGTTATTTATATTTGAAAAAAATATTTCCAAAAAATATTGGGGATTTTCAATTTCTTTTTTTAGATTTTTTTTTGATTTCTATTTTTTTTTATTTTCTTCATCATTTGATAGGTTTTTGTTAGGATTAATGAAGGAAAATGTTAAAAAAATTTACTTTCATATATTAGAGTATTTTTAATTCTTATTGAGATTTGATTATTATTTTTCCACTATTTCATGGGGTTAATTTCAGTATTAATTTTTATCCTAGAATTGAAGCTGTAAATTTTCATTTGTAAATGATGGATCTAGATAAGATTAAAGAGTTTATTGAATAGATTAATTAATTTTTTTAATGTTTTTGTTCAACCAATCATGTCACCATCGGTTTATAATTTTTTTAATTAATTAAAGTTATAGATATTTTCCCTATAAACATTATCATATATTATATCAAACGATGGTGTTAAATAATTATCATTTTCCTATGATTTAAGATCTTTATATTATGAATAATATTATGTGTTGGTTTTAATGGTTAATCTACAACTTGAATATCATCAATTGAGGTTTTAGGAGTTTTATGTTATGAATATTGATTTACATTATACTTATAGTCATTATGATCATGTAAAAAAGTTCATTTTGATTTAATAATTCACCTATATTGTATATGGTTGGAGAAAAATCCATCCGGTTAACATTACTATGATTTTATGTTTATTGTTTTTGTAGAGAAAATATTGTTTCATTGGTCCGTTGTGGAGTTCTAGAGAGACATTTTACAGGTTTGGTTGAAAAGGATCCATGAAAAAGGAATGGATTCCCTGTAAGTGTTACAAAAATATATATATTCAAGGGGGCCCCATTTTCTAGTGTTTTTAAAATTTATTGAGTCTAAATTTTGGAGAATGTAATAATCACCATGAATGAATTATTTCCATGAATGACTCATAAAATTATAGAAATGGAATGATTTTTACAAAGACTATGTTTTCAAGAATGTAGAAAATTTTCAATGGCATTTGGTTTCAGGAAGGTTGGTTTTCACAATGGGGTGGAGAATCATGACCATGTGATGAAAAATGGTAAATATGAATAACCATGAGAAGTGCAGAATCAACAATGTGTGAAGGGTTACTATTGATTATCTATGACTAAAACAATCTTTATGAATGGGAATTTTCTATAGTTCATTATTAAAATAGGTATATTTAAGAAAGAGATTGAAGAGCTTTGTGAAAAGGTTAAGACAAGGATAGAAGCTTATAAAATGGGGTGAAACACCTAAAAAACAGGTCTCTACCCACCTTTGAAAAATAGATCAAGACTGAAAGAATATTTTGAGGATTAGAATTCATTAAGAAGATTCATGAAGGTAGTTCTTGAGAAAAAATTCATAAATAAAGCAGGTTATCAATGGCTATGAATTCCAACTATAAGTTGTAGACATCGTGAATGTATTGATCTTAGTGAAGGAAAAAAATAGAATACTAAAAGTTTTTCTCTTCTATATGGCGAACTAATATTTGAAAAATGTTTTTAACATTTATAAAAGGAGGTTTCTTTGTAAATTCTGGTTGGGCGTCACAATTGTTGTGAGATTTTCAAAATTTGATGTCTTCACAAAGGATAGGTGAGCTCTGAGAAATGAAGGGGATTAACGAAGGTAATGAGAATAATGAATGTATTAAAAAGTTATTTCCCAAAAAATATATGGTAAAATCATTTTCATCAAGTGGATGGAAGTGGTAATTCAGTAGATCATCTACCTACAATTGATAATGAATTCATTATTAATAATGAAGAGATCTATGTAACCATAAACTATAAGTGAATCATTTCTAGAGTAGTGAGAAAAGAAAGAGGAATAAGGTGATCCTTTACAGTGGTAGTGTGCCATAGAAGGAAGATTGAGGGAGTGACCATTGTGAAGAATTAAGTTGTCCCTAAACATTTTATAGGTAGTGAGCCTGTGAATACAAGTAATCCTTCTCGAGCCATCATTTTGGATGTGAGACATAGTGGATTTGGTATATTAGTACATTCTCATTGTATTTTCCTTAGATGTATCCCAATGAGGGTTAACTAAGTAAAAATATATGTTCCATTGTTATTTATATCCTTATTTACATTTAATGCATTTTCAAATGATAAAGAACAAAATGATTATATCAAAATAAAATCGTAATAGAAAATAATGTCACATCTATATAGAGGAAAATACCTAGCAGGTCATGAATAATTTTGAAAATAACATCAATACACTAATCCCCCCCCACTCTGAGGGTATCTAGTCTTCTTTGGGCCTCACATATATGATGTTCATGTAGGGGAAATTTTCTATTTCATGATTATATTCTAGTCGTTTCCATTTATAATGTAATATTGAATTTTATATTAGAGGATGGTCATGAAATACACCTTACAATTTAATTTTATAAATTACTTGAACATGAGTTATATGGAACTTTAATGAAGTGTTATTTTTCGATGTGTGTCATGTATTTTCTAGGAAAAGTGATTTTTATGAATGGTGTTGTAGTAAATATAATGATTGTTTTTGTGGTGATATCATTGTACTATCCTAGAAACGATTCAAAGGTGAACATTTTCCACATCCTTATTAGATATTATTGAAAATTCATCATTTATTATTATTATATTATGACTCCGTTGATAGATTTGACTAAAAAGGGTTGTTCTTTTGTTTGGATAGGTAAGTATCATAAATCATTTAATTATATAAAAATTAGATTGATTAATATAGTTTTTTATGGATATCTGAGGAGAGTATTAATTATGAGTTGTATTCTAATTCATCTCAATGTCGTTTAGATTGTTTTCTAATACATGAATATATTGTGATAGCTTATAGTTCACAATTGTTGTACCGAAATGGGAAAAAATACTAAACACGATTTAGATTTGGAAGATGTGGTGTTTTCATTTGGGAATTGAATGAAATATATACTTGTGTGGGAATATATAGTCCTTATAGATCAAAAATAGTAATTTTATATACTTTCATATAGGGATTAAAATTTCAGTAAGAGTAGATGAATTGGGTTTCATTTTAATTGTGTACTGAAATGAAAATATTGTCATAGATACTCTATGTTAGAAATATTATGGTGATTTAATTCATGAATTGAGTGAGGTGTGAATGATAATAGAAGAATATATGGAATTTCATCTAGATTTTGATGTGGTGTATGTTTATGATTATCTATATTATATGTTTTTGGATTCTTATTTTGTGAAACATGTAAATGATTTTCAATTAGGATATACTAAAGTAAGGTTTGGAATGATCATCTAATTCAGAATGATGTACTTGGTTGTCGGTCTAATGTTCTGTAGTGCCATGTGGTGTATTAGGGAATTTTGTTTCATCAATAGTGTATTCATGAAGATTTGGTGTATATGTTTCACAAATTATCTATTATATTATATCTATCTGTCTAAAATAAATATTATTCATTATAGTTACTATTTTGGTTATATAATTTAATGTGATCTATCATATATTATATTATGATATACCTTACTCATTAGTAGGTGATTTTTGAGAATTATTCTCTGGATTGTTTATTATAAAATGTTATATTTTTACAATAGAAGGGGGAAATTGTCACTAAGGATGTTTCTACATGTTTTCCATCAGAACCAACTAGTTTCACTACTATATAGATGGCTACAGATATGTTGATGAATTCAATAATTTTATTCCTATTATAAAGAAATGTTCCATTAATTCCGTGAAGTTGATTTATGTGTTTGAGGTGGTGAAATCTCAGGGAGTTCCATATTTAATTGTGTCTGATATGATATTCTATTTACATTGCAAATTTATAAGGAAGTACATCATGTTTTTAACTCTTAGTTGTGTCTTGTTAATTTATATTATCTATAGATAGTTATAAAGATGGATTAGAACAGTCAATCATCATATAATATTCATTGATAATGTATTTTATATTTTAGTAGCTCATGGGATGAATATTTAAATTTAGTGGAGTTATCTAATTATTATTATTATTGTTTTCCTATGAATATAATGGAATGGTATGATGATTTCTTATAGCCTCCCTTCTTTATCACTTTTATAAAGTATTTATGCGAGGGAGGATTCATTGATTTTTCCTAATTTTAATAGAAATGGTATTATAATTTTTAGTTTATATAGAATAATTTGAGGACCAATCAGAGTAGGAAGAAGTGTTATGTTAATCAAAGTCACATGATATTAGATTTTTAGGTTGGTGGACATGTTTTTTGGGTGTTTCCCTATAGCATTAAAATCATCACTTTAGTGAAGTTAATTTCTAATCATGAATTATTAAGAATCATGTTGATGTATTTATATAGTTAAAAATATTTCATATAAGTTGGATATTCTTCTATAGTTATTGAGGTTCAACCATTTGTTTCATTGTTTAAAATATTTCCACCCCAAATAAATTGATATTACTTTTCTATATAATAAGAATAAAAACATTGGGTTATTAAAGTGTTGAGAGGATAGTGGGATGGCTTATCCCATTAAAGATATTTATATCTACTCTAAGACTCTCTTATATATTTGTGTACTGTTTTTGAAATCCATCATGATGACAATACCAAATTATTTAATATCCATTACATCCTTAATAGGGTCAAAACCTATTATTAAAGTTATTATATGATATTTCTACATTAGAATAGACAGTTCATGAATTTTATTGATCCCATTTTTTGGGGGATGAGACATATTTTACTTATTACATGAGGTTGTGCTACTGGGTATATTATAATTTATATTTATTGTGGAAGGTACTTTAGTGTTCAATGCTGTCAAGTATGAAATAAATGATTGGTTCTACTTTTTATATTATGATGTAAATTAATGGGAGTTGTGATGTAGTTTTTCAATCTTGAAAAAAAATTTGGTTATGAAATGATTTCAAGGATCGATGAAATACATAAATTTATTTATAGTTTAATTCCACCCAAGAATGGTTATGTGTTTATGCTGAAGTTTTGTTCCATTTATGAATGTGAATTATTTTATAATATTATTCAAGATCCCTAAGGATGTCTTAAGAGTATTTTATATTTAATGTCATCCATGATGGATTAACACATAATGCTTGAATTTTTTTTCTACATATGGGAATAGAAATAGTTTGCACCAAGATTTTGGATCCCCCAAGAAGAATTATAAATACACATGAGTTTAGTTTCATCCGTAATGGATTAAGGGTTTCCTATATTTTTTCCCATCCAAGAAGGTTAATTGAATTATGATAGGATTTGGGTTCCCCCAAGAATGCTTATGATTGTGATCATGTTTAGTGTCATCCAATAAGGACTAATAGTTTACACTAGATATTTTTCTTTATATGAAGTACAATTAGATTATCTATGATTTATTGTCCCCAATTATGAATTAAGAGTATTCAATTTTTTACTGATGTTTTTAATGGATAAATCATTAATGACGGATTTTTAATCCTTGATTATGAATTTGATTATAATATTATTTTTTCTCCCCTAGGAATACATTAGAGTATTATTTTGTTGAGTACTATATAGAAGGGATTAAGGTTTAGGATAGAGTTTTTTTATAATCAAGGAATGTTATTTTCAATATAATTCGATTTAATGAACCTTAGGAAGATATAAGTCCACACAATAGTATAGTATTAATTTTCAAGTAATGAGGATTTATTCAAGAATTTTTACTGTCACACCCATGACTTTTTTTAATTCATTATTCATTTAATTTCCATTCCTGATTTGTTTTGGCGGTTTACCACTCATTTTGTTGAAAATAGTGGGTTTTGACAATTTGGGCCAAACCCTGAGCCCAAATCCAGATTTAAAAACAAATTTTGATTCTTCTATAACTCATTCAATTTTTACTATTTTATACTCATTCCACTTCCCAATTGTCATAACCTAATATATGAAAATCACCATATCCCTTTGAACCACATAGAAATCCCAAATCATGATGGATTTGGGTTTTTAATTAAGGTAATGGGCCTGCCCGTAAGCCCATTTCCTGCTATAAATTATTTTTTTAAAATTTCAATATCTCATTTGTTTTTTTTACTGTTTTTCGGTGATTCCACCTCCCACACGAAGCCAAAAACCTCATCCTCACTCCCTGTATCGCGGTTTCCTCTTTGGAGCTCAAATACCCCGCGGAGTTGGACGATCTTGCTCAATCTTTCTCAAATCGACCAGATTTGATGAGGTGAAATGAATATTTAATAACTCCTTCAATTTTCATCCTTTTCACCCCATTTCAGTCCCCACATGACCTAATATGACTCATGCGGACCTCCATATCAGTTTTGGGTACTTGGAGATTCATATATTGGTGGATTGGGGCTGATTTCTTCAAGATATTTCAAGTAAGGGAATTCCTTCTTGGTTCCTTCCATCCTCTTTTAGTTTTATTTCCTATTTCTTGAAGTTCCTCATGTCCAGAAGTTAGGGTTCGATCCTAAGGTCTGATTTGGTATCTTTTGGGTCAATTTTTGGTGGTCTAGGTCTGGATTTATATTCCTTGTGGTGCGGCGGTGGTGCGCTTAAGGTTTCGCAACAAGTTTTGAGGGTTTCGACTCAAAAGGTAGGTGATTCCATGTGTAACCATTTTATGATGTGTTAGCTTGATTGTTTTATTAATTTAGTATGTTTATAATATGTCTTCTGTGGTTTGAAAACTGTTTTTGATTAATTTGGTTAAACATTTAATTTTTAGTTGTATTTTAGCTTGAAATTGGGTACTTTTCATGTGTGACTCTTGGGGTAATGTTTGGATTCAATTTATAACATATGAAAGTGATTTATTAGTCTTGAAAGGGGCTTCCAATTCTGTTTTGTTAATTCCTTATTATCATGTGGGCCTTGAAAAGAGATTTTTTGAAGGAGTTTAAGTTGTAAAACCGTGTTGTACTTTTTGAAGGAGATTTATGAAAACGTGTGTTTTTCATGTGTATCTTAGTGGTATTATTTGATGTATTTTTATAACATTTGGGGGTGCTTTAATAATTGTTTTAGGGCTGAAAATTCAGTTTTAGATTTTTATTATTATGATTTTGGTTTTTAATGATGGGTTTGAAATGGGTTTAGAGTGCCAACAATGGTTATACCTCTTGGGTTTGTTTTATAAAAATTGCAAATGTTTTATTTTGTTAAACAAAGTTGGGAAAGGGTTTATATGTACTGTTTGGGTGAGTGTGTTCTCCTAATGTGGGTTTTTGAATGGTAAAGTTGTGATTTGAGATGTCAAACATTTTTAGAATGTTTTATAAATTGCCGAAATGTTTTACTAAATTGTGTTTTGTGTGTGAAACACGAGTGTTGGATGATTCGTGTGAGTTTATTGATAAAATGAATTGTGAAGGTGAGAAGGGTATTATGTGACATGTGTGTGGGCTGTTTTTTGAGTTGAATAACTTGTAATGGTTTTATAAAATCGTTTAAAGGATTTGTGTAAGTGTTAAAGAAATGTGAAAAGTGTTGTAGGGAATTTTGGTGTGAGTTTGATTTCAAAATGCATTTGAATGAATAGTGGAATTTGTGACTTTTCTGATGTACATGGGGCTGTTTGGTTAATGTGTGATGTGGAATTGATATTTTCATGTGAAAACTATACTTCTTGGATTGTTGAACTTGTTTGAGCACAAAGGGAAAACCCGGGTATCTGGGTGGGTGGACGTGTACTAGTATGCTAGTGAATCCGTGGGGTTTGGCCTCAGTTTCACTTAGCAAGATTGACGCTTACAACTCTAACTAAAAAATGATGATGATGATTGGGGACCACTAGGTTATGGTTATGATCCCTACTAGTGGCTCATGCACGAGAACGGATATTTTTTTGTGGTTACTCTCACCGAGATACGAGGTACCTGGGACCCACAGCTAGCGAGTGCCTAGGGGTTATTTCCTATTACATCTGCTCATTAGATCCTTTGTACTTACAGTCGGTATACGGTATTGTTGGCTGGAAAATTCAGTAGCTATGTCATTAATTTTAAAATTGTTGTTCCTTTAAAATTATCTCACATGAAAACTGTTTTCATTTATTATTTCATCCTTTAGAAAATTGTAACGAGCATTTATTATTTACAAAACATGAAATTCTTTTTGTCATGAAATGTTTATCACATGGAATATCATAGAGGTGGTATCCTACTGGGATTTCGCTCACACCCTACTTACACCTTTGGGTGTAAGTAGACTTGCTTATTTTATGTCACAGGTTTGGGTACATGTTTTTTGCCTTTGGTTCGGGTTTTTAGCAGTCCATCGTGATGGAGTGTCATGGAGATGGCTTGAGGGCAGTGCCTCTTTCCATGTGGAGGTTCTTGGGCTGTATTTTCTTGGGTTTGTACCTTTGTAATGGTCTTTAATTTTTTTTTAAAATTGTGTAATTCAGTTCTGAATTTTTGAAAAAAATTATTTGGTTAAAAAAAATCCAGATTCGTTTCATTGGATTCTTTTGTCGTTTTAAGTTTATAAACTCGGGTAATTCGTTTCCAATTATCATTTTATGATACCCGGGAACTTGTGCCAGCCCGTGGGGATCGGGAACGCCCTTCGGGACTTGTCACGGTCTAGGATTGGTGCCAGTTTTGGCGGCGTCCAGATTCGGTTCGTGACAAAATGGTATCAAAGGAGGTTCGCTCCATTGGAGTCATGTTATTTGGGAAATAGTAGGGATGGTCTATAGTTAGGATTGTTGGGACATGGAATTCTGGTTATGGGTAGTGTGCTTGATCACCGCACCTCATTTCCGGATTCAAGTCACCAGGGGAAGTTGGGATTTGTCTAGGTCTTTTGGTTTTCTTGGTTTGATGATGATTAGGGGAAATGAAAAGAGAGTAGGGTTAATGGTCTCAATGAGCTCGCAGGGTCTGGCAAGCCATGTGGAGCCAAGGATATTCCCTAGAACACTCTCTGTGATAGTGATGTGATTGGAATATTGCCGCCAACCATATGTCCAAGTCACCCACTGAAACGAGTTTCCTCTCGCATTGTCTGGTGTTCTTTAGTTTTGAAATCTTGGAACTTTGGTTTTAAAGTGACTTGGTTTTAGGAAGTGTAATGTTTTTGTGAAATGATTTTCAAATAAATATGGAATGGTTTGATTTATGAAATGGCCGAACTGAATATTCAGAATTATTTTGAAATGTAAAATTGTGTTCGTTCACCTCTTTTGAAAGCAGAAACTATATTTAAGTTGGTTTTGAAAAAGTGTTCCCATCAGAGTTTTCTAAACTATTAAATTTTTTTTTAATGGGATGAGATGTTTTGAAATTGATGTAAATAAATTGAATTTGAGTTTTCATTGGAGCGATTGTGCCTTTCTAAAAAGTTTTTTTAATGAGGTAATTTGGGTTCGACCTCCTGGTTAGCGGTTTTGATAAGAATGATGTGTTGGTTGACCGTTTTGGTTTTGAAAAGTTGAAAGAAATCAGTGCATTGACATTTGGTATTTCCATGAGTGACCACATGCATGGGGTTATATGGGATGATAGATTGTTGATGGCATGACTGGATGAGTGCCATGACGGATATGAGGAGAGTGCCTGGTGTGGCACAAAAACATGCATGTGTGAGGCCCATGGGGTACCATTGGTGGATACGCTCACCGCTGAACCATTTGTTTTTCAGAAATGGTTTTAAAGAAAAACATGTTTTCTTGATGAATATTTTGGGAAGGTTTTTATTATGGGTTTCTGAAAATGTTGATGTTGTGGGATGTTTTGAGTCCAAGAACCCCTCCTGTTCGAACTGTTTTTTTTTGGGTTTGTGTTTGGTCGGAAAGCTGGGTAAAAGGTCCGGTTAGTAGTCTCCTATGATATATGTTTCGGGACACCATTAAGATGGTTCCATTAATGAGTTTGGATCTTTTTTGTTGCATGTTTTTACCAATGAACCAGCTTGGTTGGGTCCTTGGGTTCTCTCATTGGATAAGGTGCTCCCCCTTAAGATTTAGTGCACAACTGAAGGGAAACACGGATTGTTTTTCCATTGGAAAATCCTCCAGTTGATCAATGTAAGGAATCTTTTCTTGAGATTTGTAGAATGATTCTACACCATTTACTTTCTTGGTTTTTTTTCGGATCCTCTTGTTGCGTAAGAGTTCTCGTGGATGGTTGAAAAAGACCTTAGTTTCTTAAGCTACCTAATCCGTCGAAGGTGAAGTTGTACAATATTATGTGAGTCTATTTTTTTTCAAAACTTTTTTTCCTTTTGGGAGATCTCGACATCCTCTATTTTAGAGGAATGTGTTTATATGTGTCCTTTATTTCTGTTGTTTCTCACCTGAAGAAGCAGGGTGTGATGTGAGTGCATCCTCTAAACCCTTATTTTAGTGAATTTAAAATTTAGGGTAAAGTGAGTTCTGGAGTGTGTTATGTCTGGGTGAACCCATCTGGGATTACATGTAGTTGTTTGTATAATCATAAGAAGAAATTCTATTTGGGGTTTCCAAATCCTAACTATGAGGCCGAAGATGCTTCAATCATTCCAGCTCCAGCCATAGGTCCCAGAGAGAAGCTGGCACGTAGTTAGAGGAAATCCCAGGGCAGTTTTTACCTTGAACAAATAAATGTTATTAGTATGAGAGAAGAGAATAGTTTAATCTTTTGTTGTTGTCATCTTGCTTCATTTGTTCACGTTCGGTGGAAAGAGGTGGCGGGCCTCATCCCCATGTTATCTCCCAATGACTTTCTTTTCCCCTTTGGTTCCATTTGGGATTGGGGGAAAGGTTTTAGATATTTCTAGACATGTTGAGTGAACACTTATTAGTAACCATTCCCTAGAAAACCATGTAGGTATAAGGATCCACATGGTTAGCACATAGTTTCTCAAACTGTGCGGGCTAATCGTGTTGTCGTCCCAACTCTTTATGTTTTGGGGTTTTTCTATGTCGGCCCATATTGGTCAGTTAAGATGGATGGTTCTTATGGTGGGGAGAACCACTATGATTCTCATGTATATTATTTTGAAAATTCCAAATGGGATTCTACCCATTGTACTGGGGAGTTTGTTCGGGGCTCCCCTGTTAGTGTCTTGATTCTTTCTCGGAAAAATAAAATTAAGTTGTCTCTTATGGTTGGGGAGCCTATTTGTGTATCCTTGTACCAGTAACTCACTTTTTTACTTGGTCTTGGATTGGATGTGGGTAGTCTCGTTCGGAGCTATATAACCACATACATCTTCCTTGAGTAAACTTTGGGATTGGAGATTTCCCAATTGTTTAGTTATATCAAGGTAAGTGTATCCTTGTTCGATGTTCTTGTTTGTTTGGGTAAATTTCTTGAGCCTTGTTCAGATAGTGTTTGAGGAGTTTTGTTTTAGGATAAATCTTGAATGTGCTTGATAATTTCAGTAATGAGGTTTATGTTTTGTTTGTGAAGTATTTCTTCCTTAATTGATCACTGGAGGTGTTTTGACCTTTGGGGCGAAGCTTAGCAAATGAGTCCATTTATGCCTTTCTGTTGGGTTTGGTTTTTGCTTTATACGTGATGTGGCTTTCCGAAGGTGGAAAGTTTTATGGTGGGGAGATTTATCACACCCATGACTTTTTTTTAATTCATTATTCATTTAATTTCCATTCCGGATTTGTTTTGGCAGTTTACCACTCATTTTGTTGAAAATAGTGGGTTTTGACAATTTGGGCCAAACCCTGAGCCCAAATCCAGATTTAAAAACAAATTTTGATTCTTCTATAAATCATTCAATTTTTACTATTTTATACACATTCCACTTCCCAATTGTCATACCCTATTATATTAAAATCACCATATCTCTTTTAACCACATAGAAATCCCAAATCATGATGGATTTGGGTTTTTAATTAAGGTAATGGGCCTACCCGTAAGCCCATTTCCTGCTTTAAATTATTTTTTAAAAATTTCAATATCTCAATTGTTTTTTTACTTTTTTTAGGTGATTCCACCTCCCACTTGAAGCCAAAAACCTCAGCCTCACTCCCTGTATCGCGGTTTCCTCTTTGGAGCTCAAATACCCCGCGGAGTTGGACGATCTTGCTCAATCTTTCTCAAATCGACCAGATTTGATGAGGTGAAATGAATATTTAATAACTCCTTCAATTTTCATCCTTTTCACCCCATTTCAGTCCCCACATGACCTAATATGACTCCTTCGGTCCTCCATATCAGTTTTGGGTACTTGGAGATTCACATATTGGTGGATTTGGGCTGATTTCTTCAAGATATTTCAAGTAAGGGAATTCCTTCTTGGTTCCTTCCATCATCTTTTAGTTTTATTTCCTATTTCTTGAAGTTCCTCATGTCCAGAAGTTAGGGTTAGATCCTAAGGTCTGATTTGGTATCTTTTGGGTCAATTTTTGGTGGTCTAGGTCTGGAATTATATTCCTTGTGGTGCGGCGGTGGTGCACTTAAGGTTTCGCACCAAGTTTTGAGGGTTTCGACTCAAAAGGTAGGTGATTCCATGTGTAACCATTTTATGATGAGTTAGCTTACTTGTTTTATTAGTTTAGTATGTTTATAATCTGTCTTGTGTGGTTTGAAAACTGTTTTTGATTAATTTGGTTAAACATTTAATTTTTAGTTGTATTTTAGCTTGAAATTGGGTACTTTTCATGTGTGACTCTTGGGGTAATGTTTGGATTTAGTTTATAACATATGAAAGTGATTTATTAGTCTTGAAAGGGGCTGACAATTCTGTTTTGTTAATTCCTTATTTTCATGTGGTCCTTGAAAAGTTGTTTTTTGAATGAGTTTAAGTTGTAAAACCGTGTTGTACTTTTTGAAGGAGATTTATGAAAACGTGTGTTTTTCATGTGTATCTTTGTGGTATTATTTGATGTATTTTTATAACATTTGGGGGTGCTCTAATAATTGTTTTAGGGCTGAAAATTCTGTTTTGGATTGTTATTGTTATGATTTTGGTTTTGAATGAGGGGTTTGAAATGGGTTTAGAGTGCCAACAATGGTTATACCTCTTGGGTTTGTTTTATAAAAATTGAAAATGTTTTATTTTGTTAAACAAAGTTGGGAAAGGGTGTATTTGTACTGTTTGGGTGAGTGTGTTCACCTAATGTGGGTTTTTGAATGGTAAAGTGGTGATTTGAGATGTCAAACATTTTTAGAATGTTTTATAAATTGCTGAAAAGTTTTACTAAATTGTGTTTTGTGTGCGAAACACGGGTGTGGGATGTTTCGTGTGAGTTTATTGATAAAATGAATTGTGAAGGTGAGAAGGGTATTATGTGACATGTGTGTGGGCTGTTTTGTGAGTTGAATAACTTGTAATGGTTTTATAAAATCGTTTAAAGGATATGTGTAAGTGTTAAAGAAATGTGAAAAGTGTTGTAGGGAATTTTCGTGTGAGTTTGATTTCAAAATGCATTTGAATGAATAGTGGAATTTGTGACTTGTGTGATGTACATGGGGCTGTTTGGTTAATGTGTGATGTGGAATTGATATTTTCATGTGAAAACTATACTTCTTGGATTGTTGAACTTGTTTGAGCACAAAGGGAAAACCCGGGTATCTAGGTGGGTGGACGTGTACTAGTATGCTAGTGAATCCATGGGGTTTGGCCTCAGTTTCACTTAGAAAGATTGACGCTTACAACTCTAACTAAACAATGATGATGATGATTGGGGACCACTAGGTTATGGGTATGATCCCTACTAGTGGCTCGTGCATGAGAACGGATATTTTTTTTGTGGTTACTCTCACCGAGATACGAGGTACCTGGGACCCACAGCTAGCTAGTGCCTTGGGGTTATTTCCTATTACTTGTGCTCAATAGATCCTTTGTACATACCGTCGGTATAAGGTATTTTTGGCTGGAAAATTCAGTAGCTTTGTCATTTATTTTAAAATTGTTGTTCCTTTAAAATTATCTCACATGAAAACTGTTTTCATTTATTATTTCATCCTTTAGAAAATTGTAACTAGCCTTTATTATTTACAAAACATGCAATGCTTTTTGTCATGAAATGTTTATCACATGGAATCTCATAGAGGTGGTATCCTACTGGGATTTCGCTCACACCCTACTTACACCTTTGGGTGTAAGTAGACTTGCTTATTTTATGTCACAGGTTTGGGTACAGGTTTTATGCCTTTGGTTCGTGTTTTTAGCGGTCCATCGTGATGGAGTGTCATGGAGATGGGTTGAGGGCGGTGCATCTTTCCATGTGGAGGTTCTTGGGCTGTATTTTATTGGGTTTGTACCTTTGTAATGGTCTTTAAATTTTTTTTTTAAAATTGTGTAATTCAGTTCTGAATTTTTGAAAAAGATTATTTGGTTTAAAAAAAATCCAGATTCGTTTCATTGGATTCTTTTGTCATTTTAAGTTTATAAACTCGGGTAATTCGTTCCCAATTATCATTTTATGATACCTGGGAACTTGTGCCAGCCCGTGGGGATCGGGAACGCCCTTCGGGACTTGTCACGGTCTGGGTTTGGTGCCAGTTTTGGCGGCGTCCAGATTCGGTTCGTGACATTACCCTCTCGGATGGAAATTTATATTCTAACGAGATTCATTTTCCCCTAGGTAAAAATACAATTCAATTGGATGTTAATTCCACCACTGAAGGATTAAGTGTTATGATTGGGTTTTGTTTAGGAAAATTCATTTATAATAGGTTTTACGATCCCTATTAATGACTTAAGAGTGTGTTTTATTTTAGTGTCTTCAATTGATGATTGATGTTTTATATATGATTTTTATCACATCTAAGAAGGAAAATTGAGTTAATGGGTGTTAATGGTTTCATAGTTTCAGTATTGGTATATATAGGGCTTCTTATATATCTGATAGGTAGAATAAAAACCCTTGTAGTCTGATTTAAAAATTTTCACCAGTATGATTTTTTTTACAGTCATACATTCTTGTAGATTATATAAATTTATATTCAATAAGTAAGGAAAGATATATAGTTTAGCACCATATGGGCTTGGCATGTCATACGTTTTGGGGTTGTGTGATCAGTATCAATTTCATGCCATTATGGTCATGAATTTAGGATATATCTTTGATTTTGAAGACCTTGTGGGGTAGATTACTATCTAGCCAATTAATATAATGTGAATAATAAACAAGAGAATGTATTAGAATTATTTTTATTACTGTGGGTATTTAGAAATTATTGAAATTATCACAATTAAACTTGTTTGGTAATGTTTATGTGTGTATTCCTAGTATATAGGATGTGATAAGAGAATGACAGTGCTTGATGGGGGTAAATGAATTGTGAACTCTACTATAAATGGAGCTGATGATAGACAATATTGAAGTGACTCTATACAGAATATGTGGGTAAGTGCATTGAATAAGTACGAAAATGTATCATAGAGTACATGATTCATAGTTAACATAAATATTGACATTCAACGAGGGGTGGAATGGAATGAGATTTTCATCATAAAGGTTTATAATTAATCGGGTGGTATGTGGTCCACCATTCCTTGAGAACCCCTGAGATGAAGAGGATTTTCATTGGGAAATTATATAAAAAAAATTTAAAAATCATTTATGAAATAGAACACAAACATGTAATCCATTTATTGGCCATTAGTGGAACTTAAATGTAGAGGGATTGATATGGGAATACATAAGATCAATAAAAAAGGCCGTAAAGAGGATGTCATCCAGAGTGGATGAAATTTTCTATGGGTTCTATGAGAGGTATGTGGATACATATATCACCAATATAAGGTAATATATCATAAATTCACCCTATTTTGACATATCATCCAATATATTCCATGTGTAAGGTTTATACTCACACGATTCATATACATAAAATGAGTGTATTGGGAATAAAATTGAATCTCCCTTCCAACATGGGTGACATGGTAATTACTATTGGCCCATAGATGTTTTTGGCCACTATCTCTAACTATAAAAGTATTAATTATCACAAATCAAGTCATATATTAACATATATCATACCTTATGTTAATGATTCTAGGTTATGTCACAAAATTATCTTGAATACCGTATCATTTCCTTTATATATCTATTTATGTGTGTTTATGTATAAATGAAATTATAACTGATTATCTGTGTGATTATAGATTTTAAAACTTTTGACTTTACTGAAATGTAAGACGGATAGAACATCTAAAAATTATCTATGTATGAGTCACTAACACCGACAGACAGATGACTCACCATTGGACATGACACCAACAGATAGACGACTCACCCTTGGACATGACATCGACAGACAGACGACTCACCATTCCATATGACCCACTAACGAAGAAGACCTACTGTTAGTCCGAGTGACCTACCATTGAATGAGGATACCTATGCAAGGATTCACCTCTAGTTCAAAAGAATCTCCAGTGGTTCAACTATCTCACCAATATTTCAACTGTCTCACCTAAAAAGGAATGACTCACCATTGATATGATTCATCGGTAGAAAGAGACATCGATAAAAGCATACAATGATAGATGAGTCACCAATATATTGTTTAAATTTGTATTTATTAATATTATTTCTCACTGTCATATTTGTTTTATTTAATGAATCTAACATAATTAATTACTACTTGCATACTTGACAGCAAACAGTACTGTGTACGAGGTATCTCCACATGCACATTGTCAGGCTAAAAAGTTTAAAGAGAAAAATAAGAATTTGAGAAAAACTGTAGCGGACTATAAGTAGTGCATGATATGTGCAAGAGAGGAATAACTAAAGAACATAAATTCTTATGCAACTACTATGAAATCAAGAATAGAAGAATAGCTGAGGCAATCTCAAACATGATGAACACCGAATTAACAACTCACTCCAGCTTCTCAAAGAAAGAGAAGAACATAAATGCATAACCATACATGTAGCTAGAAACTAGAATATGACACTCTATTTTGTGTCAACATCTAGAATAAGACTCAAACTTCAATCCCACTACATCAAATGAGTCCATAGCTTTAATTCATAACACACAGAGCCTTCTTAAACTGACTCTACATATTTATCTCTATTGTGTTCATTTATTTAAATTTCTTGAGACACATGTGTATATGACGGTTACAGACACACTGACTCCTATGCATGATGGGAGGATACTTGATATCCTCAATCTCAAAACTTTTTTATCCATTTGTATCTGACGTAGATCTATGAAAGAGGTATTGCGTAACCTATCCATTGTTTTTATCATGAAGAAATGTGGTAGAGGTCATGTGTGACCTAAACAGATTTATGTGTTGTTCTGAACCCCAATCTAGGGTGTGGATAAAACTATTTATTAATTTAAACTACTTGGTGGTAGGTGATCACCAAGGGGAGAGGATTAAGTCACTTCCTGAGACTGAACCTCTTTTTTTTCTGTTGTGCATACCTTTTTATTTTTACTCTGTTTGTCACGTATTTAATAAAACTAAATTGAACTATGAAAGATAGTCTTAGTAAGTGTTTATTGTAATATTGAATTATTAGATTAGTTTCAATAGTTGTATTAATTATCAAACTGATACAACTGAGAACTAATCAATCTCTTGACAAATTAAATGAATAATCAATCTCATATAAATTCACTACTGGTTAACTTTGCAATTGAATTTTAGATTTTTGGGGAATATCAAAGAATGAATTTTAACCAAATATTTTTATAGATACTCAATTCACCCCTCCCCCTCTTTAGTACTCTATGCTGACTAAAATTTTGTATCATATGTTAGGAATTTTCAGTTTTCAAAATCTTTCCCAATCTTTTCCAACTGTGATTTTAGTTGTATTTAAATGATTATAAAATTTGTGTTAATACTAAATTGTTATCTCTTTAAAATTTTCTTTTAAAATTTTTATTATGGATAATAGACTAGAAGGTTCCACTACCGATAAACCTCTTTTATTTAATGGAATAAATTATTCATTATGGAGAAGTAAAATGAAAATTCACATAGAATGCATGGGTTTTGAAATTTGATCTTAAATCATAGATGAGTATACTATTATTGAAACTACTAGAACTTCTTCAGATGGCCAAAAAATGACTACTTATAACAATAATTATAAATCCATGAATTTCTTATACTTCCCTTTAGGAGATGAGAAATTTAACAGAATTTATGCTTTTAAAAATCCCATAAAATTTGGGATACTTTGTCTTTTCACATGAATGATATTATAGTGTTAAGGAAATTAAACATAACACATATAATATTGAATATGATTACATTAGGTTGAATCCTATTGATCCAATTATTAACAAGTATCTCAGGATCAATGAAATAATGAACACTATGATCTCTTTTGGAATGGATTTTACAACCAAAGAACAAATCATGAGGATTATCATATGCTTACCTAATAGATGGAGATGGACTTATGTATCTATTAGAGAATCATGTGACATCATAAAATTACCAGTGGAAGAACTCATTGGAAAACTGATGATGTATGAAGAAGAGATTAAAGCCAAAAAAGAAGAATAGAATGAACCTAAGATAAAATAGGTACCCTTCGAGACTACTTCCTCTAAAAATAAGGGAAAAATAAGGTGCTAGCCTCAGTTCAAAGCTCCAGTAATGGTGAATCAACATTAGATAGAGATGAAGAGATGGCTCATCTGGACAGAAGATTAAAGAAATTTTATAGAAAGAATATGTTTTTCAGGAAACCCAATTATAAAAGAAGATATGATAATAAAGGTATCTAGAAAAGGGATTAGAAAAGAAATTAAAAATCTGGGGATATTTTCTACTATGAATGCAAGAGGATAAGACATGTCAAATCTTACTACACAAAGTTAAAATACAAAATTAGTATGAAAAAAAAGACATGAAATATTAGAAAGTAATGAAGGCCACCTAGAGTTCTTCTGAGAATAGATCTAGTGAATCAGCATCATTTTAAGGTGAGAAATATAACATAGAAAATATTTGATTTATGAAACAAACATCTCAAGTAACCTTAGATTACCCTGCACATAAATTATTACTATTTTGAAAACGAAAGTGAGTCTGAAAATATGTCAAGTGAGGAAAAACTTTAATACTATAACATGACGGAAGAGACTTGTAATGAACTAAAAGATAAATATAACTATTTAATAAAACAACATTCTCTTACTGTAACTATTAATTCAGAATTTACAGCTGAAAAAGAAAAGAATTTCCAACTGCTCCAGTAGAATAACGAATTAAAAATGTCAAATGAGAAATTGAAGAAGAATATATAAAAGTTTTCAAATTGAAAAGATACTCTTACTAAAATGTTCGGTTAATATATTGCTTCTAATTACACTTGTGGTATTGGATACCATCCTATATAGAGAAACCTACCTAAAAACATTTTGAAACTAAATTGGGAAAAAACTTTCTTCCACCTAAAAAACTCTACTGCTAATACCAATTCAAAAAAATCATTTACTACCTATAGTTTTTATGGATTAAATAAATTTTATTTTAAAAATATGTTTCAAAATGATTATAGGAAACCCATTATTAAAATGTGGGTATATAAAGCATTAATTACTAATGTTACTGGACCCAATCAAGCCACGGTTCCAAAATCTATTTTTGATTGATTATTCTATAGAAAGGGTGATTGAAGATCTCCTGCAAGAGTCAATAGACCTTTGATAGTAGATGTTCAATATAAGTGATAGGATATTATTCATGAATCAAAAACATAATCAAGATTGATGGTGGATATGTCTCTTTTGGTGACAATGCTAAAGGGAAAAGAATTGGCTTAGGTCAGATTGGTATCTCTAACTCAGTTCTAATTTCTAAAGTAATTTTTGTTGATGGATTGAAGTATAATTTTCTTAGTATTAAACAATTATGTGATGATGAATTTCATGTTAAATTTTAAAATGATTATTGAAAAAAAATTAACTCAAAAAATGAATTAGTATTTTATTCTCTTAGAAATGAAAATGTATATTCTATTCACATATATTCTTTAGTTTCTCTAAATGTTTCTTGTTTCAGTGCCTTTTAAAAATTTTCTTGCATTTTGAATAGGATATTAGGCCACTATAATGTACACTCTCTTAGAAATATTACTATAAAATGAGTAGTCAAGGATCTTTCCAAACATGAGTTTTGAAATGACAAAGTTTGTAATCCTTGTCGAAAGGGTAAACAATACAATATATCTTTCAAATCAAAGAAATAAGTTTCAACTTCTCAACCATTATAGTTGGCTCACATATATTTGTTTGTACCATATCAATTTTCTAGTTTAAATGGGAAGAAATATGTTTATATTCTTGTAGATGATTATTCTTTCTATTTTTGGACTTATTACTTAGCTCGCGAGAGTGAATCTTATACTTACTACACCAAGTATGCTAAAATAGTATAAAATATTAGTGGAAATAGAATTAAATTCATAATAAGTGATGATGGCTATGAGTTTGAAAATCAATACTTTGAATTATTTTGCCCACACAATTTCTATTGTCCTAGTTTTTTATCCTAGGACACCTAACAAAATGGAGTTGTGGAATGAAGAAATCGTACCTTATAAGAGATAGAACAATCAATGGTTAATTAATATGATATTCTTATTTACTTTTGGGATGAGGCTGTGAAAACATATTGTTACATAATTAAAAGATTTTTAGTTAGACTTATCCTCAAGAAGACTCTTTAATTGTTTTTGAACAATAGAAATCCCAAATTTAGATATTTCAATGTTTTTGGTTGCAATGTCTATATCCTTAATACAAATGAAAATCTTGAAAAAATTTCATCCATGTGTGATGAAGGAATATTCCTAGTTTACTCAACCTCTAGTAAATCCTATATAGTCTTTAATAAAATAACCAACTGCATGGAAGAATTTGTGTATATCAAAATTTAGTTAACATATCCGCATGAACCTAAGATCTATCTATATGACATTGAAGAAGATATGATAAACCTAGACATAAATGAAAAATCATCTAATCATCTTGTAAATAAATATGTTAAATCAAATAATTTTGTAAATTATTTATAATCTAAATATGATGAACCCGAACATGTAGATAAACCTGAAGTTACTAGCCCCTCCTTTTCTAGATCAACTATAACTCTAAATAACAATCCTTTAGATGATTTTGTTGGAGAATCATATAAGTGGACATAAACTAGATATTATCTCAAAAATATGGTTGAACATCAAGATTTGTTTTCAAGGATTGAACAAAAAACCATAAATTATGAAATTAAGGATGAATTTTGGGTGATGTCTATGCAAGAAAAACATATTCAATTTGAAATAAATAATGTCTGGAAACTTGTGGATAGACCCAAGGACACGTTGATCGTAGGCACTAAATGGGTGTTTATGAATAAAGTAGATGAATCTGGTAATATTGTAGGAAACAAATCTAGAGTAGTAGCACAAGTTTATAGTCAAGATGATGTCATTGACTATGAGGTATCTTTTTCACTTCTTTCTAGATTTTATGCCATCATAATTATTCTTGCTTATACATTCCATCGTAATTTCAAATTTTATTAAATGGATATTAAGAGTGAATTCCTAAATGGATATATAGTTGAGGATGTTTTTGTTGAAAAACCCATAGTATAACAGACACACATTTTCAAAATCATGTTTTCAAATTAAAAAAAGCTTTATATGGTTTAAAACAAACACCAAGCACATGGTATAATGGACTAAGTATTTTTCTCATTTCCAAAGGTTTTGAAAAAGGAATTATTGATCCTGCACTTTTTATAAAATTATTTTATAATGATTATTTAGTATTTTCATAAATATGTTGATGATATTATTTTCAAATCTTCAATAAAATATTTATGTGTTGAGTTTTCAATGATGATGAAAAATGAATTTTAAATGAGTTTAATTGGTGAACTCAAATTCATTCTTGGGTTTCATATTTTTCAAAATAAAGAACATATTTTTTTAAATATAATTAAATGTAAAAAAATATTTTAAAAATATTTGGCATTGATAGCATTAAAATAAATGACACTGTAATGAGTACTAATTGTAAGATGGTTGTTGATGAATATGGTAAATCTGTTGATCAATCCACTTACAGAGGAATGATTGGAAGCTTCCTCTACATGACTACTAGTAGGCCAGATATAATGTTTAGTGTCTGTATGTGTTCCCATTTTTAACCCAATCCCAAAGAATCTCACTTGAATATTGTTAAATTAATATTCAAATACCTCAAACATACTATCAATTTAGGTTTTTTATGCCAAAAAAAATCATCTAATATATTGATTTATTCTGATGCTGATTCTGTTGGATGAAAATTAGGTAAAACAATCACCTTTGGGACATGTCACTTTTTAGGAATGTGTTTGGTTTCATGGTGTAGTATGAATCAAAATTCTATTGCATAATGTACTTCTGAAGATGAATACATATCTACTGGTAGATGTTGTGCATGATTTTTTTGGATGAAACACACTCTTCTAGACTATGGATATCAATTTAGACATGTACCTATAAAATATGACAACACAAGAGCTATTAACATGTATAAAAACCTAGTTTATCACTCTAGAACAAAACATAGTGATGTAAGACATCAATTTTTGATAGATCATTATCAAAAGGGCGATATCACTTTAGAATTTATTAGCACTGAATATCAGCTTACTGAAATATTCAATAAGACATTTAACACTGAAAGAAAAAATTAAATCTGACAAGAGTTAGGAATGATCAATCAGTAATACCCTATGTTTGTCATTCCTTTAATATTTTTCAGTGAGGCTATCATGCCGACACTTCTGTTATGCGGACACCATTTTCATACTGACACTATGGTCATGGAGCATCGTTTTCATGCATACATCGTTATCCTACCGACACCGTTGTCATGCCGACACCATTTTCATGCCAACACCGTTAGTATTTTATAGTCTATCATGCTGATACCAATGACTCATTATTGTTATATGAGTTATGTTTTTATCAAAATTACATTGTTTCATTAACTCTAGTGAACCCCATACATGATTTCGCAATTGTTAAATATCAAAAACCCTAAATGATATAAATTTTAATTGATCCACTCCACTCCTGTTACCTCAACTCTCTCTCAGCTTCCACTCTATTTAATTACCCCGAACATTCACCTTCAAACCTCCAAACTAAACTGATCATAATGGCACGATTGAAGTACTCTCTAGAGGAAGGTGAGTCTCATGCATCCAAGAAACAAAAAGATGAATCTATAAAAACATCTAGTCCTATAAATCATAGTATGGTAAACCATGTTTTTACCTTAGAGAATGATTTTTTTTGTGGAATGGATCTTAGAGAGCATGTATTTTTTGTTGAAAATGTTACAAGATCAAGGATGGCATAAATGGTTCGCAAAAAAGGACATAGTTTGTTATATGAATCATGTATATGAATTCTACATGAATATGGAGGTTTTTCTAGAACAAAGTGATTTTTCATGGGTGAAGTCGATTGTGAAAGGGAAGATAATCTCATTATCATCAAGGCATTGGGCTGAATGTCTTAATGTGCCTCGTGAAGTAAGGTTTGAATATTACCAAGGTATATCCCCTCCTAAAAGTGAATTATTTTTCTATGAGATAGCTCTGAAATAGATAACTGGAAATGAGGAACACATGGGACCCATTCCATCAAAATTTAATGGTGAACACAGAATTTTATTCATGGTTATTAAGCACCAGGTTTTTTCTAGGAAATGGTATTTTTCCACACTCAAGTATTAGGATGTATACTAAGTGTACATACTACAGAAATGAGTTAGATGGAATCTGTGTAAGTATCCTATGGTTCATATTAGTGAAATTTTAAAACATGGTTGTAAGTCGAATTCTCTATTCCATTCTTGAATGATTTTAGTTATGCTAAAGTAAAAAAGGGTGTGTAAGTGAAGTTGATGATGTTACAGTTAGTGAATGTAAGGGAATCTTTTTAAGCTATAACGTATGTAAGAGGATTAAAATTAATTAGAACCCATGGAGGAAGTAGTGGGTTGGTGATAAAGATAGATTTTATGAGAAGTTTAATACAATAGATCATCCAATTAGACTAAGAGATCTTTTGGATCATGTCCTCTGTCTGGATGAACAAGTAACCTATTCCTTAGATGAGAAAGAGGTGGATGGTACTCTTATTAGAGATATGGTATTACCAGTGGATGATAGAAGTGATTGAGACACAACTTGACCAACAAAAGCGTCTCTATTAGATCAGCAAGTCCACCTCTCGACTTACCCTCTAATAAGCCTACTCTAAAATCTACTGGAATTAGAGAAACTATATTTGAGGGTAACATAGAGTATGTTAATGAATCCAATGAAGATGAATATGAATAGGAAGAAGCTGGTAGTGGTAAAAGTGTATTATAATCAAGAAGGGGATAAGAAGATGAGCAGGTTGATGATGAAGTTGGGGGTGGAAAAGATGAGGATGGTGATATTGAAGAAAGTTATGAAATTTGAAGTGACAGTGAATTTGATTATTCTAATAAAAATATAGATGTTGTTAGGATGGAAGTTTCTAAAAAAAATACTGGTGTATCCATTGATGGTCTTGTTCAATATTATAATGTTTCTCTAGATGAACCAACTTCTCATGTTGTATATACTATGAAAATAACTCTTTATAGGGAAAATCATCCTAGGCAGAAATCCTTGACTAAATGGGAGAAATCTACCATGAAAGATGACTCTAAGGGGGACACTCAAGGACTAGTTTCTCAAGCTGATGAAGGGAATCAAATAGAAAGAGTAAGTCTTGATACTCTTACTCATTTGGATTCTTACATTTTGGAAGAATGGGTACATAATCCTGGTTATTAGCCTTAGGATTAGATTATGAAGATTCTAATGATGAAGTTTTTTCACTTTCTTTAAGGGAACTACTGAATGAGACCACTACTATTGAATATGTCACTAGATCGGATTTTGAAAAAATATAGAAAGACATATGTGCCTCTATAAGACATTTAGTGCAATCTCAAATGAGGTATAAGATTGATGAAGCCATGAGAGAGAATACTGAGCTGACTGAAACATTGAATTCAATCTAATCTATGGATTATGGTTTAAAGATAGATGGTGCCTCTAGCTCTTCTCCATCCTTAACTTGTCTATCTCAAGATTATTTATCTTTAGTTTTGAATATGGTGATTAAATAAATTCAGCCAAATCTAATCACAACTGAAGAAACAATTGTGACCAGAAACAAAAACCTCAGAAATGACATGAAGATGTTAATAAATAGGATCAATGCCATGACCACCGAGTATAGGAATATCTTGGAAACTTTCATGAAAGGACATAAGAATCTTGTTTCTCATTTAATAGATCTCGAAATTTCCATGATAAGAAAATATATTCAGGAACATACCTCTTCTGCTATTGCATAAACTTATACTCCACCTGCTCAGTCTTCCCAATCTGTAGATCATGCTACTATTAGTTTGGTTTTAAAAGAGTAGTAGTAATCATTATTTTCTAGTCCGTACAAATTTTAGGAAAATTCAGATATGGTGAATGATCATGTGAAGTATTATACAAGGAGTCCATCACACACTCTGGAAAAGATGACCAAAAATATATGTGAGTTTTTCTCCAAACTCACTAAAAAGCATAAAATGAACAGTCTGTTTATGTATTTGGAAACCAATATTACACTTCCTCCAACGATAAAAGCTTGTATGGTTCATATTCATAACATGAGAGAATTTACTCCCTTCTTTGTCAAGTTTATTGAGAACACATATGATTTTGAAAAGGCTATAAAATATGGTGGAGAGATAATTGATGAGTTCATAAAGTTGTTAAAACCATATATCCATGTTCAAAGTGAATCCATTGTTGTACCTCCTACTAATTCACTTGGAATTGTAGGTTATGTGCCTTCTCAACCTCATATGTCAGCTTCTATGGATTTTTCTCAAATCAGACAAGTCATTATAGAAACTGTTCAGCCTCAGATTCTTTCTTTTCACAGACCTTCTTTAGCTTCTACATTTCTTGAAGGATTGCCTCTACCTCCTCTCAAAATCCAATCAGACCCTCCTTCTTCTCAGCTTAACCCTCCTGATGAACAATCCATTAATCCCTCTAATAAGGGGTATGAACCCCTTGATCATACCTTGTAGTCTAGAGTGATATTTTTTTATAGGGTTGTGGCATTATACTTTTTCTTTTCGGGTGTAATCAGTTTATGAATGCTATTTCATTGTTTCTTCTTTTCTATTTTTTGTATTCTTTTCCCCTTCCAATTATTTCTAATCCCAAAAGAGGGAGTATTTTATTAACCATTGGGAGGATTTTCTTAAGATTTATTAATTTTGAGAGACCTTTATTAAAAATTATTTTGTGTTTAATATTCTATGTGATATTTTATTATTCTCCAATGGTACTTACTAATTCCATGATTTGGGATCATAAAAAATGGAGACATTGTTGGCCCATAGATGTTGTTGGCCGCTATCTCTAACTATAATGGTTTCAATTATCACAACACATGTCATATATTTACATAAATGTTACCTTATGTTAATGATTCTATGTTATATCATAATGTTATCATCAATACAAGATCAGTTCATTTATATAATGATTAACATGTGTTTAAGTCTATACAATATTGTAACTGATTATCTATGTGTTTATGGATTTTAACACTTTATAACTTTGCTTAAAAGTATTAATTAAAGAACAAATAAAAAGTATCTAAGTATGATTCACTGACACTGAAAGAAAGATGAATCGTTGTTGGACATGACACAGAAAAACATAGGACTCACCATTGTACATGACACCAGTGGACAAACGACTCACCGTTACATATGACTCACCAACGTAGATGACCTATTGTCTGTCAATGTGACCTACCATTGCATGATGCTACTGATGGAAGTACTCACTTTCAGTTCAAATGAATCACCACTGGTTCAATTATCTCACTGATAGTTCAACTGTCTCATCGATAGAAGGATGGTCTCACCATTGGTATGAGTCAGTAATTGATAGAGTCGCTGACAGAATGAGACACCGATAGAAGGAGACACTGATAGACGAATCACTAATAGACTGTTTGAATATAAATTTATTAATATTATTTATAACGGTCATATTTGCATTATTTAATGACTCTAACATATTTAATTTCTACTTACAGACTTGACAGCAAATAGTATGCTGCACGAGGTATCTCCACATGCCCATTCTCGAGATAAAAAGTTAAAAGAGGAAAATAAGCATGTTTAAAACAGTGTGGTTGACTAGAAGTAGTGAATATTGTGTGCGAGAGAGGAATTAAAGAAAATAATAAACTCTCAAGAAACTACTATGAAATAAAGAATAGAATAACACATGAGGAAATCTCAAACAAGCCGAACACAGAATTGACAACACACTTCATCATCTCAAAGAAGGATAAGAACATACATGCATGCCCATACCTATAGCTGGAAGCCAGAATACGACACTCTCATTATGTAAACATCTAGAAGAGGACTTGAACTTCAATCCCACTACATCAAACATGTCCATAGCTTCACTGTCTAAAACCCATAGCCTTCTAAACCTAACTATATATCTTCATATCTGTTGTGTTTATTTGTTTACATTTTCTGAGTACTGTGTGTATATGTCTGTTAAACACACACTGACTCTCGTGCATAACTATAGGATACTATATATCCTCAATCTCACACGTTTTTCATCCATTTTTATCCCACATAGAACTGTGTAAGAGGTCATGTGTGACATGTTTTTTGTTTTTCCCATGAAAAACTATTGTATAGGTCATGGGGGACCTAAACAGCCATGTGTGCTATTGTGAACCCCAATCCAGGGTGTGGATCAAACAGTTTATTAATTTAAACTTCTTTGTGGTAGGTGATCCCCAATTGTATAGGATTAAGTCTATTCTGGAGAATGAACCTCTTGTTTTTTTGTACTTATATTTTTAGTTTTACTCTATTTATCACGTATTTCATAAAACTAAATTGAACTCTAATAGTTAGTCATAGAAAGTGTTTCTAATTGTATAATCATATTAGATTAGTTTCAAAAGATGTATTAATAATCAAACTAATACAACTGAGAACTAATCAATCTCTTGATAAATTAATTGAATAGTCAAGATCTTATAATTTCACTACTATCTAACATGGAATCTTAATTTTAGATATTGTGGGAAAATCCAAGAACCAATTTTTAACGATATATTTTTATAGATACCAAATTCACCCCATTTCTTGTACTCTAATCTAAACATTAATTAGACTACATGGGATAGTCTTAAATTTATTGATACATATATCTTCTATTATAGGGATACCCTAGCACAAAAAAAAAATTATAGTTTTAAATAAAAATGGTTTTTGTGAAAATATTGTATTCTTTCTTTTCTATTGAAACACAAAAAATGAGTTACATCCACTTTTCCATAAGAATTATCGTACAATGAGGGATGAATATTCCTGAAAAACATTTCCCAATACAATGGAAAAGTAGTGAGAATCTTCCTATGAGAATAGTCCATGTATTGGTAAGGAGGGGTAGGGTATTATATGTCAGGACCCAACATTACATCAACCAAACATAGAAAGTTCACAGTGACAGACCCCATTTTTCATGGGTGTTAGTAATGGTGATGATGTGAAATTCGTGAAGGGTCGGGCTCATATACTAGAATTGATCTAGAGTAGGGGTGTTGGGGGACAACCCTGTGGTATGGATAAATTTGTTCCTTGAGTTGGCCATTCTAACACCCACCTTGTCCCCCAAGAGGATGACTCAGGCACAATCACTAGAGGCAAGAAGGTGCTGACACACCTACATGCACTGAGCCAGCACATCAGAAAGATCACCCCCCATATATTAAATGTTGTAGCCACCCCTTCATGAGATACCTTTGCTAAGAACATTCACCATTACACTACAAAGACAAACTACTTCGACCAAGTTCCCCTATTTCATACAAATTAGACCCTTGATCTCCTCATTTTCAACAACTAGAAAATCATACCAAGCCCCAATAACAAATTCATCAAATAGATCTCCAAAACCTTAGATAATTGGTATATAATGAGGATATATAGATCAAAGTCCCTCAATGTTCTTAAAAAAAGAAACTTGTGTGCGGACCACTTCCCTTGAGTTGAAGACCACTAGTATTAAGGATGATTCTGCTATTAGGAACTTGAAAAAGACCCTTCTAGTGGCACATAAGGTTACCTAGGGTGTCTAGGTTAAGGCCCCATATATATATTTTTGCACAGGTGGTCCCTCAGTCAAGGAATATCCATTTTGTGTAGGTCTACCCCCCCCCCCATGCAAAGCACTTCTAACTCTACTCAGGCCCTGCACGAAGCACCTTTTTTCGCCAAGCCAGGACCTACACGAGCCTCCTTCATATCCATCTCCCAACCAACTAATTGTTGTAATTATCTTCCATTAGATCCCTAGTACAAGGGTGCCAAAGTGAAACCTCCTTTAAATCCTCTAAACATAAAAGAACATTCTAGGAGGCACAAAAGTGTGTCTAAAATTTGGATTTGTATTCCTTTGGCCATAGGTGTCTCGCACTAGTAATACTCAATGGGTAGGGTCCTCGGGGTGCATGTGGATACAAATTACTAAGGTCAATAGGACTCCAACCCACGGGAAAAAGACATGTAATTCTTAATCTTTGATATAATAGTGAAGACATTTTCCTTCCATAGTTTTCTGTAATACAAGGGTCCTCTGGTTCCTAGGAGGTAGAGAGAGGATCACAAATGAGTTTCCATTTGAGGGTTAATGTGGTATCATACAATCTTATTTGGAACCAGGACTAGGAAAACACACCTATACTAAAAACATATCATTCCATTAAAGACCTATCCTGATTCATTACTTCAACCATCTCAATACCAATGGGTTGTTATTAGATACATCATCAAATGTGTCTTTCCATGTTACTGGAATAATAGGAGATATGGGCACTTAAAATACATTTTTTCCCAATCTTTATTTCCAAGGTACAATGAAGTGAGATAACAAGATCCATACACAACTCTCTTTCCCTCTCCCCATGGGTATTGGTATCATAAAATAGTTGAAAAAGAATATTTTGTTGTTTCCCAAATCTTCTGCTCTCTCTTTTTTATCACACCAATCATCACTCATTTGGGCTTAGAGGTTGGTGGTGATCATGATATCTACATGATCCCAAACCTATAGGGAACCATCATATATGGTATAATCCCCAAAACCCAGCCTGATGGGAATCATTTCAAGTGTAATCCCCAATCAATGGGCCTCCTACTCAGTATAATCCCCATCCATGTTACAACACAACCTAATGGAATCCTCCCCTATAGTGTAATCCACAAATCAATACTCTCACATATCCATATTCCCCAATGAGAAAAACATTTAGATGACCTCAAAATTCATGGGTCCTCATAACCGAACTTTGTGGGATTTGAATCTCATCCAAATTGGATGCGTAGGAAGTCTCTATGAGGTCCAAGTCCAATAACTCAAAATCAACCCCATTCATTATGGGATACATTTCTAGTAGGGTCTTATTCAACCTAGAATCCCACAACACTTCTATATTCATTGGGACACTTTGGTGTAAGTCCTGAACCAATCATTGACTAAACAAATTTCTTCTGGACTTACTTGTGGCATAACATCAAACAACATGGTTGAGTCCTTATCACATGAATTTAAAAGGTATTATATGTCC
Organism: Viscum album; assembly: GCA_963277665.1. NCBI lineage: Eukaryota > Viridiplantae > Streptophyta > Magnoliopsida > Santalales > Viscaceae > Viscum > Viscum album. The sequence goes on from OY728140.1 coordinate 2,079,626,891, forward strand.
TGTTATGTGGAATTGAACTATGTGGGTTCTGATTATTTTCACAAGGATACATAGGAATCCCATACCATGGGCCAGATCCTGGCATTAAAAATTCACATCTCCCTAGACGATGATATACTCCAGAGCTCCCCACTATGCAGTTTAAAACCAACATCATGATAATATGAAACAAAATCATCTTTAATCCATTCTTAAATGGGTACCATTTATGGATATCCTCATATGAATATAGATATCTACATTGATGATTAACCTTAGATTAATATACATGATTCTAATATCCACACATGCTAATAACCAATTGTTAATTCATGGGTGGACTAAATTATACTGGGGAATTAATAAAGGATTCATGACCATAACTTAAATCTATAAGAGTGTCCCATAGTACATAAAAAATCACCCCAAAAGGGTGTGATGAGCTCAAAATCCCTTCCTATCCACAATTTTGAGTTCTTATGTATCATTATATTGGATTCCTAATGAGATCTTAAATTTGGAATGTATGTCCATGAGTGATCATGTATATAAGAACCATTGGTTGATTTTGGTTCCACAAAAAACATATTGGAAATCACTTGAAAATGACGTGGGTGTATGTATTTGATGTGATGGTTATTCCACCAACACTACCAAATGAAATTCCAACCCAATGTGGCATTCAGGGAAAAAACAAAAAATGGTGAAACTTTTGTGAATCCTTAAATAAGGTAATGGTGTCACAAAGTGGTGTTACCCTTTTTTCACTCAAAATGGAATTGTGACCAACAATATAATAAATAATTTCTATGTTCATTTATTGATATGATGCATTTATAGAGTTTTATTGTTTTTTCTCACCTATATTTAAGTCACTTCTAGTAGGAACTATATTCAAACAAAATAGAACCACAAAATCTCTCAAAAATGTAATATGTGGCTTCCATAAGTGGTGGGTACTCATCCAGACATATGAAATCATCTCTAACAGATCATCTTTAATGCTGAGTCTCAAACACATTGGTCTTGGAGTACATCAAGAAATTTATTATCCTATATAAGGAAGCATCCCACTATGACCTCCAAATCACAAAGCCCCACCAGTCATCAACTCAATGATAATTGGTTGTCCTGAGTCAGATGACATAGGTATCCATCTCTAGGAATTTATAGAGCTTATCCATTGAATGAAAAAATAATATCATCCCTAATCTTTGGTAGGTAGACCAATAGGCCACCATCATCCTCACATAGAAGGAACATGGTCCCTCCAAAATAATCCTACATATAGTTTTTTCTTCCAATGTTGTGTGTTAGTGAATGGTCAACATGATGAGAGTTCCATCCATGGATGTCCAGCCCAGGTCACCCAGACCTGGTCAATCAAGATGTCCCTCTAGGGGAAGAAACTGGTCAAAAGGGAGAGGGGCCACACCTCTTCCCCCACCATAGAATCTCTGCAATCACATTTAGAGGAAAAAATGTTCAAGAACATACAACTACCCGCACTAGTAAATACATATAACAGACTCATTTGGTAGAATCCGATGAATCCAAAAAACTAAATACATTAGTACATAGTGAATAAGAACAAACAGCTTCCCATACACAGAAATATTTCCAGTCAAATCCAGTGTCAACCTATGAGAAGTAATAAACACCAACAAACAGCACTTAGTACATAGAGTAGTATTGTATAACAGTGTTCAAAGAATCCAATCAGCCATGTTTTTCAGCAAACCGTATGAAAGATCACACACCTATATGAATTCAACAAGACTTATAATATTTTCATGTAGCAGCATAGAGATAGATCACACCGAATGTCCTAGAAATGAACCTAGGATATACCAATACCTCTACCCCCACACTTGAGTACTGCTAGTATCCACTAGTAGAAAATAGATCATAAGAGTAGGTACACACCACCACTCTGACTATGGAATATGAATATATTCTGGTTCCAACCATTACTTTCACCAATCACAAAATAAAAATAGTAAGTGGTAGATGTAAATTGCTTCCCATATCCTAAAGTCCTTATAGGATATTTTAATGGTAAAAATGTGGTAGAGAGGTAGAAATAATACTCTGTCCCCACAAATGGGTTGACCCATCAGCATATCATCCCATAGAATACACACACCTAAGATCCCATATAGGAGGGTCATGGGAAAAACTACCCCATGATATATGGACAATTGGATTCGGTCTATACACTCATACCAATAAGAGGTGATTTACCTATTCCAATTTCCACTCCAATGAGGGAACAAACCCCAAATGAAATTACATAATCCAACTGTAAAATTATGACCGCATTATGTGAGTTATTCAAGAAATATTCTATACTTGAAAACCACTTTCCTACTAGAAGTCTCCCAAATAAATCGCAACAAGGTGTTCATAAAGTATCCTCAAAAAAAATGGATAAAGAATTAGAATATATCCATGATCCTAATCTTATTAATTATCAATTTCTAGAAGCTATTTGTTGTTGATATATGGAATATTAAGATCCTACTCTCCCATTACCAAATCATTGGTACTGTACTATTAATTCCCAAGGTCCCCCCCAGAAGCTTCACCCGGAAGGCTTTCTTCAGGTTCATATTCTGATCAATCTCAATAGCCCATCTCCTAATGAGGTTCATGTCATCCATACACATGGACATATGATCAAAACCTTACAATGTATCCCACTTGTTTTAAGAAACCCTAAAGGTACTCCCCAAGATATGATCTAAAAAAATTCTCCTTAAATTCATACACTGAACAATAGTGGTATTTCTCCCCATTATGACATTCACTAAAAAATATCCCTCTACAGTAGCGTTAGAGAATGTTAAGAGGTTTCTACCCTTGTATATGTAGTGATGAGAATTCCCTCCTATCATGGGATATAAATGAAAATGAATTCATTCATGTATGATTCCTTCTAATTAAAAAAATGAAATCATTTCCACTGAAGAAGATATCCTAAGGCCATAGTCACTCTATGAACAACCCTTGGATCTCTTGTATTCCAAAATAATAGAAGAATTCCTTACCAATCTCCCAGCTTACTATAAAGTGATTGGAAATCATCCACTTTTTCCTGATTGGATTAAAGAACATCTAAAAAGGATGAAAAAGATACATTTAATATTAGAAGAAAATTTGATAAAGATGGTATACAAGTTATATTCTAGCTATTATCCACTTATTTGTTCATTATTCCAAAAGTGTTGTCGGATGATTTTGTGTATGAAATCCAACATTGTATATGGATAAATATTACTCAATTTAATTAAATGGTATTACCATATGAAAATTATCAAATTCACATTTAGGTAATAGAAGGTAAAAACCACTAAATTTAATTGGCGACTCCACAGGCCACATGATATACAAAATTAGGGAAACAACAGGGATCCCTTCACAATGAATCCCTCAAAACACTAAAATAATTTTTTCAACTAATCTTATAAATACCATCCAGTGTCCATATCAAGGGATAGGGTGAACATGGAGTGTTACATTTCACTACACTCCCTAATTTATAAATCCATCCAACGATGGATTAATGAAATATCACATCTTCAGGATGGGTTTAACAAATAGAATTTGTTTATATTCGATGATATGATCATTCCAAATTGGCCACGTCCAAATATCACTAATGTAAAACCAAAATAAGGAAATAAATTGAATGAATTTTAAATTAGGTATCTTAAATTATCAATCTTAATTCCCATATAAGGTACTTCAATTGTTATATACCACAAATTTTTGAGATAACACAATTGTTTTCAGATACAGGGGATTCAAGTGAGAAATAAAAGATGCAATCATCCAATGTTCAAATAGAACTCCATGGAAATCCAAGTGAAACCCTAACCCATAGGCAATTGGGTATTTTAAAACATAGTATTTATGGTTATAAAATAAAGCTCGAATAGTTTTGGATACAGTGTTGGAATCATACCTTCCCATAGGGCTAGGGAATTTTTCACCTCAACAACCCCTCCTGGGAAGAATTTAGTCTTCTTCTGATTAGTTTGAGCACTTTGGAAGGATTTCCTTAAGTTTATTCTATCTCCTGACTCAGTATCCTCATTTGTAATATGAACAAAAGAATTTTCTAGAGATTCCATTTGAATCAAAATCCATCAAAATGATCTAGTAGATTTAGAAAAGGGTATAATAATGCCTTATATAGGGTGAAAAAATTAGTATCAAAAGAAGACATACTAAGCCCTTAAAATGTGTTACGCTTCAGTTAATGTCATTAAAAAACCCCCCCCAAAAAACAATAAAACACAAGACCATCACAGATGATTTAGAAGAAGGTGTTTTAATTCGTAATTAAGTACACACTAAAACCACTAAACGAGGTGTGTGTTCTCTTAACTAAAGGATTTCCCTAAATTAGTGAATTTCATCAATAACTCCTACATTATCTCCTAATATAGAACCCATAAATTTAAAAGGGGAATGGTAGGGTTGCCCTTCCCAGACTCCCCAAAAATGATGGACCCCTTACACATGATGAAAGGTTTCCCCATGAAGGGGAGGATATGATGGAATTTAGTAGAATCAATGAAGAAATACTCCAATGCAACGTTACTTTTGGATATGTTCTCTAAAAAGGTCCTCAAATTTCACTAGAAACCAGAATCTCCCAACAAAGTGGGTTTTCCATATTAGCCAAAATGGAGCTTGAACATCCTTTCAATGTGGGGTACCAAGAACCAATATACTTGGGTCCAACATCAGTAGATTGGGATTTTCCCACATTGGGTATACAACATGAACAAGTTAAGGTTAATTATTATAGGCATTCCTCTATAGGTTACCCATAGTAGATACTCAAAGATCCACAATAGTAAGTTCTACTTGCTACTGACCCTGTGAAATGTCTTTCTCTTCCATAAATTCCTCAATGGATCATGAATAATATTATGTCTGTAATGGATCAATTGGAATTCATGGAGGAATGATTTGCCTAATCTCATTATGAACGAAAGAAATACCTTGAATGGGTTGATCCTAAAAGTCCCCTTCTCATCATTGGGAACCCCACATATCAAATTTTCAATGGCTTTGGGGACCCAGAACAACATTTAACTCATTCTGTATCTCTTCGAGACACCATGATGGGGACCCCTTAACGAAATGTGGTCATGAAACTCAGTTGCTTCATGAAATAACTACAAGTACCAGACTTTTAATAGTACACAAATTTACTAGTGTTTTCAATTAGAATATGGGAAGATATCTGATTAAATTTTCTCTTTCAACTTTACTCTACACTATAAAATAAAGTAGTCCTCATCCTGTAAAACTACAAACAGTGGGAGAATGAAACTGTATCATATTTCATTGCTAGGTGGAAGGGTTTGAAAAACTCCCTCACCTCACAACATCCCAAAGAAGATTTTATTTTGATCTGAATAGATAATATTCATGATGAGTTATGCACAACACTAATCAATGTGAAATACATATGAGGTTTTCAGGACCTTTTCATGAATTCTTATAGTGAAAAAATCCATCACATTAACCAAGCATAATTCCCATGTAATTATCTTAGAATAATGAAAGATATTGGAAAAATTATAGGCTTCCATAGTTACACATAAGTAGGCCCTTGTACCTACTCAATCTCTGAATCCCCCACCACATCTTGCGGTCCCCATCCTAGGAGTCAATAACCACTCCCAACTCATCAGGAAGTGAAAATGGGGAAGGGGAAAAATAGTTTGAGGATATGAAGAAAAAGTATCATTATTTACAAAATGAAAATTTCTCTAGATAATTCATGATGGAATTAAAATATTAATCGTATTAAATTTCTTAATCCCAAGAAGCCCTACTAGGATGGTGAAAAATAACTCTCAAACTATTTCCCCTTATATAGAACATTGGTTCCCAACATCCATGAATGTTTTGTTTTCAATCACATCATGTAAAAAGTGGTGGACTCATGGAAATTAGAGCGGGGAAAGACACATTCTCATGTAACATGTGTTTATACCATAGATCAAGAGGAAGATAATGAATGGTTGGAAGTTAACAATAAGTGTATGAAATTTTTTAGTGATTAGATGGTAAAAACCATATGATCAACATGACTCATAATATCCTCTAGTAATAGTTGAAATAACCAAATTTTTCCTTTAGTTCCTTCCACTAAAGAAAATCCAAGTCCCTCAGTACTTTTTTCCTTTAAAGTATAGTATTTTAAAAAAATCATATAGATATAATAAAAGGAATCAAACATATGAAAATGAGCATGTTCTAAGACCAAAGTTCTCCATTACTATTGTGGACTTCATTCCATAAATCCCCTAAGAATGGGAGTCACCCCGCCAAATGGTACCACATGATCCAGCCTGTCAGAAAGAGTCTTCATTATATGAGGAGTTGATATTCGGTTCCATTAATGTTATCCAATTAATGTATCCCGTCTTAAACGATGAGTGAAAATATAAGCTCAAATTATCTACACTTGATTGGTGAATTAGTATATGATGCTGCCAGAGCTAAGGATACAAGGGAAGACAAGGTAATTCCAACATTCAATACTCTATTCACATCACCTCATGGACCATCTATTCACCCTAAACATTAGGGAGAGACCTCTTGTGGGATCAGAAGTACTAGGAATGTTCCCCTATACAAGTAAGATTTTTCCCAGATTCAATCATTTTTTAAAATCAACTTGAAGGTGTGTTGTCGCACAATCAAACTTGATGCATAGGTAGACCATGTTGACCTAATCTAATAAGGAAATAAATAAACCAAACTCATATTTCATAGTCCAACTTACCTACATCAATTATATCATTTCTTAAAGTTCCTGTAAAAGGGTATGCTCATTCTAGGATGTGAATGCCTTTTGTAGTGACCAAATATTTTATCAATTGAAATTCCCATCTTATAAGTATTCCATATAGTATAAATAACACAAAATCACATAGAGTAAAAAATGAAATTCTTTTAAATGACGAATGAATTTGAATAATAGATATATCTAGAAGTTATGTATGTTATACAAATGGAATTGTAACTTGACATTTGGAATAGTAATGTGATCATTAGGAATAGTTATCTAACCAATAGAATATTAAACTCACCTAAGAACGTATAAATAAAATTTAGGTATCTTATGAATGGAAATATGATATATTTATTTCATGTTATAAGTAAATAAACGTTTTAGAAATGATAAATTAAATGTTGGTATTTTTGTAAGTTATATCATTTTAATAAAAATTTTATAATTAATATAATTATTTAATAGAATATTTTCATTCATTGAATTTATTATTAATTTATTATTCTATATTCATTGGATTATAAGATAATTTTATGACAACTTATATAATTTTTTAATATTTCATAACATCAGTTATAATTTTAAATTCATTATTTTTTTAATATATGATAAATTTTTAAAAAAAAATTATCATATTTGGAAAATTATTTTCCTCAAAAGGAGTCAATTTTATAATTCTAAATGTATAAAAATGGTTATGGTAAATTTTTTGACTTTTTCTAATATAGTTGAATTTTTAGTGAATAGTGAAATATGATAATTATGATAAAAGCTCAATACATGAATTTTTGAGTCATTGTTGATTTTAGGTAGATGTAATCCCAAAATCTAAAAATATCCTTAATTATTTTAAAATATTTATTGATAATTTTTAATATATTAACAGTATTGAGAAAAAAAATAAAATAATGAATATAATAATTTGAAACCCCCCCTCCTCCCTTATAAATACCACCCATCACAACCCTTTATCTTTACACCTTCAAAGCCTTAATGATTTCCCAATTTCTCTCCAATCCTATTCCCAAGAAACTACTACACACCCACGATCCTTAGGTCTAATAAAAATATAAAAAAAATTTCCCCACAAAGTTTATCAAAGGGAGGAATTTAAAATGGGAAATACTCTTTCATTTATTTTAATTTCTTTTCATTTTCATATTTTCTTATTATATTCTCACCTAACCTTGTACAAGTGGAATGATAAATATATAATCTTATAAATTCTATAAATTTATTATGTTAATGGAATAATCTATTATCCAACATCTTCTCCCCTCATATTTATTCAAATAATTGAAACGCCATTGGTGAGGTGTTGTTTTTTTTATACAAGGATGATAAGTTTTCATTTTTTAGTACCTACTTCAGTTACAAGCTTAAAAAATTTAAATGGTTGAATAATATTTTAAAATTTATTTTATAAAATTTTTAATGTTTAATAAGAATCATATATATATATAATAATAATAATAAAACTAGATAAGTTTGTTGTGGTGGATACCCACTAAAATTAATCAAAATGATTATCATTATCATTTTATATAATGATTCATCCTCATATATAGAAAAATAAATAATATATGAGACCAATTCATATTATGTATGTTAATTAATAACATATAATTTCAATTATGTATAATGATCCTAATTTTACATGATCTTACATGCATGTATACAAGTGAACAAATCAAGAAAACCCAAAAAACGAACATTCCTCAATGTTGAAATTCAACTCTATAAAAAATCAGAACATCCATAAATGTACATAATAAAATTATAAATAATCAAATACATATTGTAGGGGTTATTTATTTATTTATTAATTAATCTAATTTTATTATCTAGGATATTAATGCGAATAAATAATTCAAACATAAGGTAAGGGGATCATCGAACCCAAATTGCTTGCTTTTGGTTATTTTCATTACAAGCCAAATTTCAGTGTCAATGTTCCTTTGTATTCCTAAAATATAATTTCTTTGTTCATCATTTTTATGTTATAAGATATACATTATTCCAATCATATTTTATATAAAATTCGATGACCATTCTAAAATAACTCTCCCCTTTAAAAACACATGTTTTACATCTATTGATGTTGTTTCTTCTTCACTCAAGATAGATTATTCTAATACCAATTATATTATTACCTTTTTATTTTGGTAACACCAATTTTTTTAATAAAATTAATCTTTATGAAATTATCATGAAATAAATTTCTTTTTAGTGGGTTATTTTATTGTAAGGATTGTTATATCTTTATATAGAATGCATAATTATGTAGATGTTATGATGTGATGGGTGTGGTCGGGATTATGTAGCACTGTAATACATTTGTTAATGTCATCTATCTCATGATATAATTTTAAATATGTGTGAAAATAATTCTATCGTTATTCACAATGATGGTGTTATTATTATTATGTGTATATGTTATTCGTGAACATGATGTTAGATTTTTCACAACTATAAGTGGTAGTTGACCACTAAGACAAGACATTTCATTTTTTATGAATTTCCACATTCCATTCCGTTATAAAATGCTTTCTCTGATGATTAAGATGATGTTCCTATGTTTATGTTATTTTGATAATGAATATGTTAACCACTATTTATACCGATTCAAGTAATTATATGTCCTCTTAACAAGCTTTGAGATAACCCGAATATTTGATAAATATCCTCATATTATTACATGCAATTAGAAGAATACAAGGGCCAATAAGATTCTAGAGAAGAATGAATTAAATAATTTTTTTGATTTATTATGTAAATGTTTTGTTTTTTAATAATATTCCCAAGAAACTAATCATTTTTATCATTGTTTTGAAATACATTTATGTGTTTTATATTTAAAATGATGTAATAGTAATGTAAGAAAATCAGCATCACTGTAGTTTTCATCAGATAACTATTCAGTTACTTTGGTAATTTGAAATAAAGAAAAGTATTGAAAAATCTTAGTATGTGACTAATTATATGTATGAACATTAGAATGTATTTTTTAAAAAAAAATACTAGATATACGGATCCCACAAGATATGCTATTATGGTTAATTTCATAAAGGAATAAATTATTTATTCACTCATTTATGACTTATGTTTTCTTAAAACCTTTTCTATTTTAGAAAATGGTGGGACTACGAGAAACCAAGCCAAAAACCATGTGAGGGAAAATACAATGACTATCCTAATGACATCCCCAATTCCTTTGAAAGTGGAGTTCAATATTTCAAGGTGATACTTAACCACATGTCTCAAGTATGAACAATAACATGAATAATGTGGAATTCCCTCCTACACCTAAGAGGGAGAAACTATATATTGATTCATTTATGTGGAAACAACCATTGAAATTTAGGGGATCTTGTGATACACTGGTTATAGAATATTGGATCAACTCAAGGGAGAATATCTTTTATTTTCTTCCTTGTTTAGAGATAGAGAATTTTACTCTGGTCATTTATCGTTTTGATGGACAGGTTGATAAATGGTGGGATTTGATTAAGAACACCCATATGAAGTACGAAATTGAAGAGATCTAATGGAAATACATTATAAAAATATTTACTAAAAAGTATTCCCCTCGAACTCTTCATACGAATAAATAGATAGAATTCATAGAGATGGAGAAAACAAAAGGTGAATTTTTCAAGAATTATAAAGACAATATCACAAGGTCTTCAAGGTAGACCATGGGTTTTGTTATCAATAATTATATAAATATAGATAGATTATTTAGAGGTTTAAAACCACACCTTCAAAAATATCATGAAATTAGACACTTTAAGATTTATGTAGATGTTGATCAATGTGGTCTCAAAGTATAGATGGGGTTTTGGAGAATGGTCCATTTGATATGGAGATAAGAAACAAAATATATCATTTCCAGATATGGGGTTTAACAAAAAAATGTGGAATGAAAACTCAACCACTCACATGTCAAAAATGTGGGAAGAAGCATTATGGGAATTTACTCAAAGGGTTGAGGAAATGATTCAAGTGCAAGAGAGAAGGACACCAAGCTCGTGAATTTCAAAGAGACATAAGGATGTAAGAAAATGTAGTGGAGGAAATAAGGGCACCACCCATGTTTCAAGGATTCATTTGTATAGAGTAAGGGAACTATGAAAGCCAATTTACTACACCCAAAATCTATGAGGGTAATGTGTGTCAACAACCACCAATTTCAAAGGAGTAATGGAATGTTTATGCCACGACTACCACAGAGGTGGATCCCAAAAATAATGTGGTGATATATATGGTGGTGGGTCATTAATGAATAGTGAACATACCATTTTATTATGATTCTATACATTCTTTCATATCCTTCATGTTTTTTATAACAATTCAGACACCACCTCAAAATGTGAAGGATGTGTCATCTATGAGAGTGAACAATGGAAAAATTATTGAATCCAAAGAATATAAATATTTCCTAGTTAATTTTTTTGGACTATACGTCCCAAAATATCTTTCATGATTCCTTTTTTGGAGTTTTATTCAATTTTTTGCACAAGTTGGATATCTTTATACAAATACAACATCAATTTTTGGGAAAGAGAGATTACTCCTCACATCCTAAGGAATAATCCAATTCTGCATAAGTGTAAGGAGGAGGATGAATGTTATTCAGAATCACAATATCAAGTGTATATGTTATTTCCTTTTGAGAAATTATATCTAGATAAAATTATTTAGGTAATGGAATAAAATCATTATCAAAGACATTCCCATTATGAGTGACTACATTACTATGTTGTAAAACCCTGAGATTTTGTGAATGGATTTTTTTCAAATAAATTTAATCTTCTAATATTTTTCACTTCATGCAAAATGAATATATATATATTTTTATTATATTACAAAACAAAATTTTGGAATGTTTTATATGGAAAACCAAGGGAATCTTTCACTACATGCAACACTGACTTCGCCTGCGTTACAAGTAACTCCGAGTTTCAGCGTAACAAAACATTACTATAATAATTATTTAAATAAGATATTTTTAACCTAGACATTAAACTTGTGATATTAATTTTAATAACTACTTTTTAAATATTAGTTATAGTGGTTTTGATAATGAAAGATATAATTTCTAGTAAAGTCTTCATATGTTTGGAACTATTATTTTCTTAAATGTACTGATTTCATTTACTTCTATGAAAAATAATAAAATAAATTTTAGAAACACATATAAACTGATTTTGGAAAAATAAATATTATTTTTGAATTTGGAATATCAATATTAAATATGGGGAATTTTTGGTATTTCACTGAAAGGATTCAATTTAAAATGAATAGTGAAAAATACTGCATGATAGTTAAAAATTGATTTATTTTCATTTAAATATTTATTATTACATTAAATATATTTTAATGTAATAATAGATATATAATACAGATATTAATCCAATTTAGGTCATTGGAATATTTTTTATAACTGATTTATATATTAAAAATTTGTTGAACTTTTAAACGTCTTTTTTATCTTCCTTCTAACAAAATTTGTGAGATTAGTATTAAAAGTAACTTTACTGCTTCTATGAATTGAATTTGGAAAAACATATATAAATGGTTTTAATTAGTATGAAAAATGTGGTCTAATATGATCAAAATAATTTTTGGTTTAAAGTAACTTTTGAATTTTATTTACAACAGCTAAAGATAAATAATATAATTAAAGGTAAAAATAATATTATTATAATATAGAATTACCATAAAACTTATCCTAATCTTATTATATGTGTGTATCTAGACCCAAACCAACATTAGATCGGAAATATTTCCCTTTTTAAGCTACTTTTGTATTGTTAGAACATCAATTATATTTTATTTTGAGAAAAGTTAAAAATGACATATTTAAACATTAATAACTAAATAAAATTTAATATAGGGTTATACATAAGATAAATTCGACTATAAAAATTAATTTTTAATATATAAATATATATTCATTATGATAATTTATTTTTTATTTTTAGGGAAGAAATGACTTAATCAAATCCTTGTATAATAATGATGCAGTAATAGTTTAGTTAATTGAGATATCAAATAAATGATATTAAAAATATTAAAATAAAAAAAATATGACATAGTTATTGACATACACAAATTTTATTGATAACTTAGACATGTTAGTGATATAATAGAAGTATTATTTCAACATTATCATGTTGGATTGATATTTTTAAAAATGAAAATATTGATTAGTATCAAAATTGACATAAATGATAATTTAAAATAAGTAATATTTTTTTAATGTTATAAATAAATAAAAATATAACATTCATACCACTAACTATTATAGTCTTATATGTAATAACTTATCCAATTGGGGTTTTTTTGGAATGTTATTGCAACTATTAACCCTATAAGTTAAAATGACAAGTTGTCTTGGTAAGAGGTAAATTGTTCAACTAAGGATTAAATCCAATACATAAGGTCAATTTTGTGACCTAAACATGTCTAAAATTCATTGGTTTGGGATATTTATACCCATAATAATCTCAAAATAGAAATAAATTACTTTGGAGTTATTTTAAATAGAAAATATATTTATAATAAATTAATAGTTTTTGAGTTTCCTAAAGTGCACATCCCCCCTCTTATAAAAGGGAACCTATCCTTATCTTTTATTCACACCTCTAAAGCCTTTTGTCCAGAAAAAACTTGACAATTTCACATCTCAAATTTCCTAATTTAATTCTAAATTCCATTCCTTGGTCATAATAAAACCAAATGAATCCTTTTGGTATAAACCAAAAGGTGTTACCCGATAAAGTGGTAACATCTTCTGCCAAGATCCTTTCATAATTTTCCTTTTACACCTTCTATACTCCATTTATTCCATTATTTTATAAAAAAAGTATCCTCAATATACTAGGATGTTTTTATGCAAATAGTTTCACCAAAACTTACACACACCTCCATCTGATGGATATCAAACATATTGTTACTGTTTACAGAAAACTACTACCTCACGAAATGGTGATTGTTCATTTTTGCTTTACCACTAATCATGGTGGCCATTATGATGGACACTATTTCTATATATGTGATAAATAATATTTGTTATTTCTTCAAGGTTATGTATTCCTTTTTACAATTAATACCTTTTTTACTTTCTATTTGGTGTTAATATGATAATAACATTTTAGGAAGTGTGGACTATCGGCCCCTTAAAGTGTTGTCATTCATTCAAACACCATAGGAAGTGTAATAAAGATGGGTTTAGTGGAATTATATGATATATATGATATAATAATTAAAATTTAATAATGATATATATATATATATATCATTTACATACTTTCTTTCAATATGTCAATTAAAATGATACAATGTTCATACGTACGTACGGCTTACCATCTCCATGAAATGGGTATTTCATTTTATAATTATTTATTCTATATAATATTATAATATAAATTTAATAGATATTAATGATATATATATATATATTATTTACATTCAGAAATCATGATATAATTATAATTACCAACAATATAACAAATTAAGAAAAATGAGAAGTACAAAGTGAATATTGCACGAAGTGAGACCTTAACATTCGATCGTTAACAGGTGGGTAATATAAGGTCATAATCAACACAATTGGGGTTTTAGATATAATAAAATTCTTATATTTATGATTTATAATAAACTTATATTTATTATACAGGAATCATGTTCAAGTATGAAGAGATTCAAGACACAGGGTAAGGGGATTTTTGTCTCATCTTTATTTCTATGAGACACAAGCCTCATACAATACTTTTTTATTCTAATGGTTTATATACTACCCAGAAATGTATTTTTATGAGTATTATCCTAATGTTTATTACATTTATATTTTCTTATAATTTTCTTTTTTCAATGGGGTATATGATTCAACTAATTATAAAGTGAAGAGTATTGATTTCACAATCAATTCTATATTTGGGATTTTTGAATTTTAAGTATTTATTGGGAAATAATTATCATCCATGTCCATGTTTTTTATGAAAATTCATAAATTTTTTATAATTCTTATATGGATGTTAAAATTCATTTTTACCCATTTTGAATTTTTACTACACGTTTTTAAAGGAATATTTGTTTCATTTTCCAAATGAAGTACATTTTACAATTTTCTATAAAAATACATGAAGAATGTTTTATTTTAACTTTTACGGCATGAATAAAGATTTATTCTTTCACAACCCATTATTTTGAAGAATCTTATATTAGATGTTTTAATGTTTTTTATCAAATAAAATGTATAATTTAAAAACTTCACATCATTTTACGAAAATAAAATATTTTTGAAGAATAATTTTTCAAAAATTAATTTCAACTGTTTTATCAAAATTATTTTCCATATAAGATAACATCCATTGGTGTTACTCATTCCTTAATGGGGAAATTATTAAATCTTTCCATCCATAATATTTCTCTAAATGGATTATTTTTTTAATATAATAATGGTTATTAAGCACGTTTCAATTTCACTTGTTATATGATTTTGAAACATAATACTTTTCATGGGTTATTTTTATAACGAAATTATTATGAAACACACATCTTATCAAAGGTTAGGAAATGTTTTTATGTTTATGATACCCATTTCATTTCGGGGGTTATGTTATGATTTTTGATGATCTAGTGGAACAAGTATTTATGATTCCATTATGAGATGGGTGAAACCTATATCTCCCTCCAATGCATTGGGTAAAGATTTTAATCTCATGAGATAAAATAAGATGGTCTGGGTAGTGAACCCTGACAACTAAGAATTCCATGGGAGTCAACCATGACTAATAAAAAATAATGTGTAGTGAAATCATGCTAGTATGATGGCTATAATAGTGAATAATGACTACTAAGATGGTATGAGGTTTGAAATCATACCACTATAATGGTCTTTGAAGTGATGACTTAGCTACTATAAAAATTTGTATATACTTATGTGTTTTCCACACATACAAAACTTATTTCTATGTTATTCTTTCATGAATTATTCTCTTTATTTCATCACGATTAATTTCTTAAGAAATGACAATCTATATGCCATGATTTTTATTATGATCTTTGATATGTATGGTATGATCTTATATTTTCTTGATCACATCATCATACTCTTATTATCATGTTTATAATTACATGTCTCTCGTGTTTACCCTTACTAAGCATCTATGATCACCCATTTATGTTTCCTTCCCCCATTTTATGATGATATGTACGATGTTTGATGTTTCTAAGAAGGTTACTATTCAATAATAACCTAGTGTTAGATGATGTAGCACATTTACGTACGGGTGTTATATTTTCATGTTTCCAAAGGCACTAAATGATGTACAGTCTTCTGGCATCTGTTTGTATAATTTCTATGTATTATGCAAATTTTACGTAATGATCGTGTATGGAAAACATGGTTCATTATAGTTGGAATTAGAAAAAAATATTATTTAATCATTGGAAACCAGTATGATAAATATGTTATGATATCCCAAAGTATATTTCTATGGATATTTCTAGGGATGTATCTAAAAATATGTATAAGGATGAGTCAACATTTAAGAAAATGTCCTAGAATTTTGGTAAAGGATATAGTGAGTGGATTCTGAATAATACATCCTTTTCTGGATACTAAAAGTGGATGTGGATTTTTTATAAATGTAACTATGGGTAATAAATTCAAAAATATGTTACGGGCCTGACAAGGGGTAATTAGGTACATGAAAACTAGCCTTACTGCACACCTAGTTTGACACTCCTATGGAATATGCTTTGGGAATTCACAAATTCCGTATGAAACATCATGAAGGATTTACATAAGAGTTATTTTTTAATAACCTAGGATAAACCTGAGGAGTCATATTTTAATAATAGTGATATAATTTAGATATGATATAATTTTTTTCCATGATTATGTGATTCCCCATTATGATAATAATTTCTTACACATTTCTTCAGGGTTTTAAACAATGGAAGGAACCATAATGGATTAGATTAATTTGAGAATGATATACAATATATTGATGATTAGACAAATGGTATGATCACTAGAGTGAAGGATGGTGTGACCATGCCTAACCATTTTTCCATGAACCTGATTAACCACAAGTACCTTAACCAACTTTTGGACTCATCAAAGAAGATAAAGAAGGAGATCAATGAGAGATTGGGTAATAGAGACCATGGATGAAAGAATATTTGGTTTTCTTTGGGTCATGAATGTGGAAAGAATCACATAAGTGAATATCTTAGATGAATAAGAAGATGTTTTTACTATGGAAAATAATGCCACAAGGCAAGTGACTACTAGGGAAAAATGAAGAGTTCATTTAATGGAATTGATCATAATCTTTGCCTCTGTATGATATCATCAAAGGTTAATTTTTTTAAGTGAGGATTAAATGGTCATTATAAAACCCAGTGTCCTAAGATGAAACTTTTTATGGGAACAAATAATGTGGTGCGAGTAATGGATACATTGCTAATGATGAAGAGGCTATAGATGAAATGTAAAAATAAACATGTAAGATGTAATAGGATGAGGTAGCCTAGATAAATGATTAAGGATAAATTAATCATTGTTCTTATGTATTGTAAATCAAGAAACATTTTGTATAAGAACTTTTCTGTTATTAAGGAATATTGAAACATCTATGTATTGGTCCATTTTAGTTTTTTACTTGTGTATTTAACAACATACATTGAATTGTATAGGTAATCATGAAAAATTATTGAGGTAATAAGGTGATATTTTTTAAGATGCATGATTAATGGATGGATAACCATTAATATGAGAATAATGTTGAGATAATAATATTTTGATAATGAAATGTTGGATAAGAATAAGTATATTGGATGACACTAGTTACCTTGGAACTGATTAATGATATTTTTTATGTGTGGGTTATGCTATCATGGATGGAGTTTACAACTTTTTGGACATAAGAATATGGAATCATGCATGTTTTTAATAAGTATCTATGGTAATTTAGTTTATTTCCATGATTAAAGAGAATAAATTATTAAGGTATTCACATGTTTATAATGTCAGAAACATAAACTTATTAATGATAAATGGGAGATAAATGTTAATCCAATTTAGTGAACTTATTTATAAATTTTTGGATTTTTAAATTTTGAATGGATTTTTGGGAATTTCCAGTTATGAAATTTTTATGTTAAATGTTACATAAGTTTGTGAGATTAATTTATTATCTCACCATAGGTGTATTTATACAAATTTTATTACTTATTATAACATATTTTTTAAAGATAGATAGAATGACCTATCGTTCTTCTAATTATTTTCTAAAGGTTCAAGAATTAGAAATTCACCATCATTTCATTGAATAAGTGATGAAGTGTAAATTGATCATGGAACAAAAAAGGGTAAAGTTATTCTGAAATCAAGTAAGTATATATTTTCTAAATATCCTTCAACATTATGAAAAATGGATCATGATATAAAAGGGTGTCATATTATCATCATTTTTTATGATATCAATGACTTCTTATAAGCTTATTTAGTTTACGGGTTTCTGATTTTTAACATTGTATGGATCAACCACTTTCTTATGATCATTGATCTTTATCCATCTCTATAATTATTTATGATCTTCCTCCCCGCACAAATACCCACCTCTATTCTCATATGTAGAGACCTTATCATGATTTAAATTAGAAAGTTATTATTTTACAACTATTCCTTTTTTTAAAATTATTCTTTAGTATTTATTTTTATGATGTGGGTTTCTATATTTTTATAACTCCAACTAATTTTGAGGGAGAAATTCATTTTTAGGGGGGTAGAATGTAACACCTTAAGATTTTGTGAATTTAGTTTTCTAGAATTAATTTAATCTTCTGATATTTTTCACTTTATGGAATAGGAATATTCATTTTGTCTGTTATATAATAGTACTACATTTTGGATTGTGTTATAGGGACCACCAAGGAATACTGCACTACACACAAGACCGACATGGCTTCTGTTACATGCAACACTAAGTTTCTACGAAACAATACTTTACTATTATAATTATATCTATAAGATATTTATAACCTATATTTTAAACATATGATATGCATATTCATAACTACTTTTTAAATATTAGTTATATTGGGTTTGATAATGAAAAATATAATTTTTGGTAAAGTCTTTATACCCTTGGAACTACTATTTTTTCAAGTGAACTGATTTTCATGACCTTTTACGAAACATTATAAAATTAATTTTAGAAACTCATAGAAATTTATTTTGATAAAATAAACATTATTTTTGAATTATTAATATCAAAATTATCTTATGGTGAATTTTTGGTATTTTTATGAAAAGTTTCAATTTTTGATGAATCGTGAAAAATACTACGTAGTAGTTAAAAATCAACTTTTTCATTTAAAATATTATTTTTAAATATAAATTGATTTTTAATTCATAATAGATAAATAATACATATATTAATCCAATGTAGTTCATTAGAACCATTTTTATTATAAAATTAAATATAAAAAAAGTATTGAACATTTGAATGACTCTTTTCATGCCTTCTAACCACATTTTCAAGATTAGTATTAAACGTACTTTTATCACTTATATGAATTAAATTTATAAAAAAAAATACTTAAATGGTTATATTTATTATGAAACATTTAGTCTAGTATGATCAAAATAATATTTGGTCAATAGTTACTTTTGAATTTTATTTACCATGGTTAAAGTTAAATATGATAATTAAAGTTATAAATTATATTATTATAATATTAAATTACCAAAAAAACTTATCCTAATTTCATTTTATATGGTTATTTCAACCCCAATCAAAAATATGTTAAAATTATGATCCTTTTTATGGAAATTGTTTTAGATTAGTACCTTTACTATATTTTATTTAAAGAAGATTTTAAAATGTTATATTCAGACATTTATTGATAAATGAATTTTAATATAGGGTTATACATAATAACAATTCAACAATACATATTCCTTAGAAATATAAGAAATATTTCTTCATCGTGATATTTTATTTTTATTTTTTATAAAATATATAAGTTAACTAAAGGCTTATATAATAATGATGCAGTAATTTTTTAGTTAATGGAGATATCAAATAAATGATAATAAATATATTAAAATAAACATAATATGACATAGTTATTGATATACAGAGATTTTATAGATAACTAAAACATTGTATTTATATATTTGAAGTATGTTTTCAAAGTTGTCATGTTGATTTAAAATTTTTAATAATGAAAATATTAAATAGTATAAAAATTGACACAAATGAAACATTAAAATAAATAATATTTTATTCAATGTTATAAAAATAATAAAAATATGAAAATCGTCAAAATAACATTTCTAGTGATATATATGTCATAAGTGATCTAATTGGGGTTCATTAGAAATTTAATAATAACTATATTAACCTTATAATGTAAAAATACATGTTTTCATGGTATGAGTTAAATTGGTTAACTAGGGATTAAAGACAAACGATAAGGTTACTTTTGTGACCTAAACATGTTTAAAAGTAATTGGTTGAGGAAATTAAGACTCGTACTCATATAAAAATAAAAATATCTCACTTTGTGTCTATTTTAAATCCAAAATAAATTTATAATAATTTTTTTTTTGGAGTTTTCTAAAGTGCCCCCTCCATCTTTTAAAAGTGAACATCTACTTATCTTTTATAAACACCTCTAAAGCCTTTTGTGTTAGCCAAAACCTACCTATTTATCCTCCAAACTTCCATCCATTCCTTTTATTAGAATTTCCTTGGGAGTAATTCAACTCAAGTAAGCCTTCTTGGCACAAACCAAAATGAGTTACCTGGTTAGAATGTAATTCCTTCTCCCATGCTTCTTTCCTAATTTTCCTTCTCCACCCATTTCTCTTTATTCCATTATTTTAATAAAAAACAAGTATCATAAATATAATAGGATTTTTTTATCAATATTTTTACCGATACATATATACAACTCCATATAATGAATATTGAACATATTGTTTCTGTGTACGGTGAACTGCTACTTCATGAAATGATGATTGTTTGTTTTTTCATTTACCACCAATCATCGTGGACATTTTGATAGACACTATATCTATATATGTTATATATAATATTTATTACATATTTTTTGATTTTATATTTATTTTAACAACACATGCCTTTTTTAATTTCCTTTTGGTGTTAATATAATTATCTCGTTTGAAGAAGTGTGGACTACCACCCCCTCAAAGCGATGTGATTCGTTCATACACAACATGAATGTATTAAAGGTGGGTTTAGTGAACTTATATGATATGTTTGATATAATCATTATAATATAATAATTATATATAAATATTCATACATATATATACATGTTTCATGTATATATATTCTTTCAATATGATAACTAAAACAGAAACAACGTTCATTGTACGTATGACTTACCATCTCCATGAACTGTGTATTCCATTTCACAAAATTTTATGATATATATTATTAAATTATGAATTCACTATATATAAATGATATTTTTATCATTATTTAATTTATATAACCATGATATAATTATAATGACTAATAATATAACAAATTAAGACACATGCAATGAACAGAGATCATATTACCCGAAGTGAAACCCTAACATAGGATCGTTAACAAGAGGGTCATATAATGTCATAATAAAACCATATGTGGTTTTAAAAAGAATATTATTATTATCTATAATATTTATAATAACATTATATTAATTATACAAGAATATTATTCATGTAAAAATAGATTCATGACACACGGTAAGGGGTTTTTTTGTATCAACTTTATTTCTGTGAGACACATACCTCATACAATACATGTTTCTTCTCTATTGTGTATACACTGCCCATAAATGACTTTTACGAGTCTAATTCCAGAGGTTATTATATTTTCATAATCATATAATTTTTTTTACAAGGCACATATGGTTCTACTGATTACAAAGTGATGAGTGTTGATTCCACAATCTCTTCCATATTTGGTATTGTTTCATTTCAAGTCTCAGTTAGGAAATATTTATCATCCATGTCCATGTCTTATGAAAATGTTTACATAAAATGTTTTGTCATTTCCTATGATTTTTAAAGTCTTTTTTAAGCATTTATACATTTTACTACACTTTTTCAATGGATTCATTCTTTCATTTTCTAGACGATATAATTTTTTACTATTCTAGTAAAATTACGAGAAAATTATTTTTTTAACTTATATAGAATTAATGTATTTTTGAACTTTCATAATGCCTTATTTCAATAAACCTTACCTTATATGTTTTCGTGGTTATTTTAAAATTACATTTTTTATTTAAATTTCTGAATCATTTGAATAAAATAAAATTTTTTTGAAGAAGAATGATATTTACTCAAGAATTAATTGAAAGTGTTTTATCAAAATTATTTTCCATATAAGATAACATACATTAGAATTATTCATTCATTTATGGGGTAATTATTCAATGTTTCCTTTCATATAATTTTTTTAATGGGTTATGTTTTAATGTCATGATGGTTATGAAGCTCGTTTCTCTTTCATGTGTTATATGCTTTTGAAACTCTCTCTTTTCGTGGGTTATGCTTGTAAAGAAATTATTATAAAACCTATCTATTTTCACAGGTTATGATAGGTTTTAATGTTTATGATACCGATTTCATTTCATTAGTTATGTTATTATTTTTAATGATCTTGTGGTAGATGTTTGTATAATTTTATTATGAGATAGATGTGACATATATATATCTCTTATTCATTGGGTAAATATTTATGTCTAATGAGATAAAATAAGATGGTATTAGGTGTGAAACTAAGTACTACGATGGTAATGGGAGTGAACTATGACTGCGTAGATGGTATGAGGATTGAAATCATGATACTATTATGGCCATGGGAGTGAACCATGACTACTAAGATAGTATGGGGAGTGAACCCATACTATTAAGATAGTCTTGGTACTAATTCCTTTCCAACTATATAAATCAGTATATGCATTATTTCCCACACTTCCATTACTTATTCCTATGTTATGAATACTATGATTATTATCTTTATTTAATCATTATTAATGTCTTAATAAATTCCCATCTTTATGCCATGATTTCTATTATGATATTTGATAGGCAGGGTATGATCATCTATTTTCATAATCATGTTCGCATGCCCTTATGCTCATGTTCATACTGACATGTCTTCCTCATTTACCCTTATTGAGAATATGAGATCATCCCTTTTATTTCCCCTTTCCCCCATGTTATGAGGATATGTACTATGTTTGATGTGTTTATTAAGGGTACTAGTCAAGAAGAACATAGTGGGAGATGATGTAACTCATTTATGTACCAGTGTCATGTTTCCATGTTTCCAAAGGCAATACACCAATTACGATCTTTGGGAATCTATTTGTATAATGTCTAAGTATTTTTCAGATGTTATGTAATCTCCATGTATGGAAACCTTGGGTATTTACATTTTTTCCCTACCTAATTACAAGGTTTTATTCCAAACACTGAGGTTGAGTTCTCAATTGAACTTATTCCATGATATCTCCATATATCAAAGAATCCTTATATAATTTCCACCATTGAAATAGATAAACTAAATAATTAATTAAAGGAGAACCTGGGAAAGGGTTTTATATGGTCGAGTGCTTCATCATGGGGTTCACCAGTCCACTTTTTCAATAAGAATTATTGATCAATGAGCATATTCATTGATTATTGTGATCTCAATAAATTCATGATAGAGAAAAGTTATCCCCTTTAACATATAGATGACCCGTTCAATCAACTATGTGGGTCCAAGTAATTATCTATGTAGGACCTTCGGTCAGGATATCACCAATTAAACTTGAGGAATGATGATATTCCTATGAATTCCTTTAGAATGAGGTATGGACACTATGGGTTCATAGTTATTCCATTTTGACTCACTAATTCTCCAGAAATATTCATGGAATTAATTAATAGAGTCTTTATAGATTTCCTTGAAAAAATTGTGGTAGTATCTATTGATGGTTTTCGGAAATACTCTAATATAAATGAGGAATATGAGGATAATTTGAATATTGTGTTGAAGCCTTTGTGAAGGGGGAAACTTTATACAAGGTATAGTAAATGTGAGTTCTGTATGGTGGAAATATCTTTCATGGCCATTTCATCACTAGTAAAAGAACCCCTCAAAGATAAATAATATTGAAGAGTGGCACATGCCAAATTCTATAACTAAGATCCCTAGTTTCCCCGTTCTAGCTGGTTATTACTGGATATTTTTGAAGAAATTATCTTTATTTTCATAGCCACTAACCAAGCTGATGTGGAAGTGAGAAAAAAATTTCTATACTAGTGAATGTGATGACTGGTTCAAAGAGTTAAAAAATAGTCTTATCATCATGCTAGTACTCACACTTTTAATAATTGGGGAACTCTTTGTGGACTACATAATCATTTTATAAAAGTTAATATGTTATAAACTAATGAAAAATGATAAATCGGTAGCCTATTCCTCATGGAAATTGAAAATTAATGAGAAAAACTATCCTTTTAAAGATATGGAATAGCAGCCATGATTTTCACAATGAAAATATGGAAGCATAATATCTATGAAAAAATGTGAGAGATGTATACTATTAATAAGAGCCTCATATATATATTCAGATACAATAAGCATAACATGAACTAGTTAGGATAGTTAGAGACCATTAGGTTTTATGACTTCTCAATCCACTACTATCTTGGTAAGGATAATAAAGTACCAAATTCTATAAGTAGAAAGGATCCTATAACATTATCAATGATGAGAGTTGAGAAGGTTCCAATATTCATGGATTTCAATGGACTAACATCGGTATCATTAAAGAAGGAACATCATCAATCAATTTTTAATTTATTTCTCAACCATCCCTCATGGAGAAAATAATGGATGAACAATGAAATTGTGTGGATAATCAAATAAACATTCAAGATTTTAAAAATGGTAAATCCTTAGTGTTAAAAATTTATGAGTAAGGATTTGTATGTTTTGGGTCATGACTATGTGTAGCATAAAATGAATAGATAAAAAATAGATTCTTTATTATGCACATAGCTAAACCTTCTATATTCACCTAGGGAGCACAAAAATGTATCGATATCACTGAGAGAACTATTAGTGGGAAAATAGGAAAATTTTGATCATTGAATTTACTCCAAGGTGCCTGGTATGTTAGCAAGTGAAGGATGAAACCTAAATATCTAAATGGATGATAAAACCATTTCCAATACCAATATAGACATGGTAAAAATCACCATGAACATAGTCATAGGACTTCCAAGAAATCCATAGGAAACAATGATATATGATTTCGTATGGATAATATCAAAAAGACGGCTCACATTATCTCAATTGGAGAGGACATCTCACTAGATCAGCTTGTATGGATAAACATTGCAGAAGTGGTAAGGCTGCATGGAGTACCACTATCAATTGTATCTGATTAACATTTGAGATTGACCACCATGTTATGGAAGAGACTCCAACATTCTCTAAACATTCAACGAAACATTTGTGCGACTTATCAACCTCAAAACTGATGGCCAATATTAGAGGACTATACAGGCACTAGAATAAATGTCGTGATCAGGTTTTATGGACTTCATTGGAGGATGGCACCAACATCTGGCACTGGTCAAATTCTCTTAAAAAAAATTCAATAGAGAATTCAAGTTTCTCCATCTTAGGCCCTCTATGGTAAATGTTACATACCACTTTCATGTTGGGATGACGTTAGTGAATGAATGATTTTATTACCTGAAATTTCCAATGAAATGGTTGAAAAGGTGAAAACCAATCAGAATCACATCAAGGAAGCCCAAATTCGATAGAGGATCTATGTGGATAATCCTTAATGAGACCTAGAGTTTCAGGTTAGATACATTTTATTTTTCCAAAAATCTCCTTGGAAGAGGATCATGAGATTTGGGACGAATTGAAAGATATATCCTAGGTATATAAACCCCTTCAAGATTAATGATCATGTTGAAGATAAGACCTATTTACTAGAACTTCCACCAACTATGTCTCAATTACATGATGTATTCCATGAATACCTCTTGAGATATTTCATACTGGATCCCCCACATGTACTGAATACATAGGTGGTATAGTGTTAATATTATCTCCCTTAAGAGGATTAGTCAGTGAATATCATGAACCAAGGAGGTAAACTTCTATTAAACAAGAATACTCACCTGGTAAAAAAATTATGGAAAAATCATTAGTATGAAGATGCAACTTGGGAACTAGAGGAAGTGATGAATGAGAAGTACCCCCGCAAAACTTTTCAACATAGAATGTAAAATGACATTTTAAGGGTGAAATTTCATAGGGGAAGGAATGTAATAACCAAAAATTTATCAATGGAAATTCCCTCCTTATAATTATTCCATATAGTATAAATCACATAAAATCATGTAGAGGACACAATTCATACTTTATAAATGAATAATGAATTGAATAAGAGTTATTTCTATATGTTAAGGAACTTATAACAATATAATAGTAACTTGACCTCTAGAATAGTAATGTGACCATTAGTAATACTAATCCGACCAATAAAATAGTATTCTCACCTTTGCTATTATAAATAAAATTTAGGTATCATATTAATTAAAATATGAAATATTTATTTCATGGTATAAGTAAATAAATGTTATAGAAATGATAAATTTAGTGTAGTTTTTTTATAAGTTATAAAAATTTTGTTAAAATTTTGTAATTATTATAATAATTTAAAAGAAAGTTCATTTTCATAAAATTTATTCATAATTTAGCATATTGTTTTCTTGTGAGTATAAGATTATTTTATGATACCTTAAGTAATTTTTCAATGTCTCTTAAAATTGGATATAATTTTGAAATCCAAATTTTTATAATAAATGATGATTTTATTTAAAAACTATATTTACCCAATTTAAAATTAATTTCCTTAAGATGGTTTCCATTTTTAATTATACACATCTATAAATCGTTAGAATTATTTTTTTGTGATTTTTTTATAATAGTTGGTTTTTTGTTAATAGTAAAATAAGATAATTTATGATAAAAGGTAAACACATAGATTTTTGAGAAATTGTTGATGTAAGGAATATAGAATCACAAAATATCAAACTCTCATTAATTCTGTTAATAAATTTATTGATAAGGGTTAAACTGTTCATAGTAATGAGGAAAAAACTAATCAATATAATAATGAGAAAACCACTTATCCCCGCTATAAATACCACCCCTTATCCTCACTCCTCAAAATACTTAAAGCTTGTACAATTTATACCCAATACTCTTCTCAAGCCCATGTGCCACTTCTATGAGCTGTTGGCCTCAATAAAATATCAAAACCAATCACTCTAAAGAGTTTTTGATGGAGAATAATTCAAGTGGTAAAATCCTTATTATTTTCTTTTAATTTAATTTCCTTTTATTTTTTTTATTCTATCCTCACCTCTGTTTATCCAAGTGTAATGGTAAATCTTGAATCTTATATATTATATATTTTTAGTGTTAATGTAATAATCTATCATCAAACCTCTTCCCTTATACCTTTTATTCTAAAAATGGAAAATCATCTCTTAGGGGTTGTTTTGTTGCCTTTAAGGACGACAAGTTTTCATTTTTCCTTATCACCTTCAAGGATGGTATTAAAACCATTTTAATGGTTGAAATAGATTTTATACTTTATTTTATAGCATTTTTTCT
Organism: Viscum album; assembly: GCA_963277665.1. NCBI lineage: Eukaryota > Viridiplantae > Streptophyta > Magnoliopsida > Santalales > Viscaceae > Viscum > Viscum album. Next base: position 2,079,654,440 of record OY728140.1, read on the forward strand.
ATAACTATCACATGTACGTACTACTAAATTATTAAACAAGATGAGTTTGTTGTGATCGAAACCCACAAAAATTTATCTAAATGATTATCATTAACATTTTATCTAATGATTCATCCTAAAATATGAAACAAAATATTTAAAATTAGACTTTTTAAATCTCAATAATAACATATAATTTCAATTATGTATAATTATTCAAATTTTACATGATCATTCACGCATGTATACAAATGATCCTATCATGAAAAACAAAAACACAAACACTCCCAAACAATGAAATTGAAAATTATAACTCGTTATAATGGAATAAATGAACTTAATAAAATTATAATGATTCAAATACATATAAAATAGTATATTTTTTAATTAATTAATGAATTAAATTTGATTATCCAGAATATTAAAGTGAATAAATCAGTTAGTTATAAGGTAAGGGGATTCTTGAACCCATTTTCCTTTCTTTTGATCATTCCTATTTCATAAAAAATATAGTGTGAATATTATATAATGTTCATAAAATATAATTTATTTGTCCTTTCTTTTTCTATTCTAGGATATAAATTCTTCCAATATTATTTTCTGTAAAATATAATTATTTTTCCAAAAGAACTCTTCAATATAAAAATATATGTTTTACGTATCTTAAGATTGTTTATTATTCACTCAAGATTGATTTTTCTTATACCAAGTATATCATTACCTTTTTATTTGTTGAACCCTAATTCATATTAATGAAACTATTATTTAATAAATTCTCATGAAATGCATTTTTTTTCAATGTGTCATTTTATGGAAAATATTATTATACATTCAATGGGGAATGCACGATTATGTAAATGTTATAATTTGATGTGTGTGACCATAATTCTTAAGTGCTCCAATTTATTAGTTAATTTGATTTATATCAATAGATAATTTGAAATTTTTATGAAATTGAATCAATATTTTTTCATAATGAGGATTATGTTAGGATTATGCACATATCTTACGCATGAACATGATGCTTGATTTGTTCACAACTATGTGTAGTTGTTGACCACTGGGACATGATGCTTTTTTTTTTTTTTGCATTTCAAAACCCTATAAATTTATATAATGAATCCTATCATGATTATGTTGAGTATCCTAAGTTTATTTTTTTAACTATGATGATTATGCTCACCCCATGTCATATTTATTCCTTTTATTGTCTATTCCTTTACTCGGCTTTCATCTCAAACTTATACTTGATGTATACCCTCAGGTGATTAATTTTACTAAGGATAACACGAGGGAAAATAAGAAAATAGAGATGAAGGAATTAAATATTGATTATTTTTTATCAATTAAAAGTTATGTTTTGTCATAATTTTTCCATGACACTATACCTTTGGGTCCTGGTTTTGTAACAATTTTATGTTGTTTTCCTTTAAAATGATGAAATATTAATGTAAGATTTGTAGGGTCTCAATACTATTGTATAAGAAGTATAACAGATTAAAGTGGTCTTCCTTGGTTTTGTACATATTATAAATCTTATATTTTTTTATTCTATCACAAGACCATCATAAAGAAATTGTAGAGGTTTTTTTAATACCTAAAGAATTTAAGGCTTAATTTTATGCTATAGAAGTGTACAATGAAGAGAAAAATCCTACTGATTGCTAAATAATAATCTCTTTTAACGAATAGGAATAAGACACCATTATAAAAGGACATATAATACCTTTGTATGTGTATGGATGTTCTAATGATATTTATATCTGAAGAGTCTTCATTGAAAATGGATTATGTTTTATCCTCATTTCTGTCTAAACACTTTACTAACTAGATTAAAATGCCTCAAATTTTTTCCCCTCCACTATAACACTAATGGGTTATGGTAAGAGGGAGCATATACACCTCGATGAGAATAAGATCATGACTCAATTCAAGGATCTCATATCTAAATTAGAGTTCCTTGTTGTTTTGAAAGATATTGCCTTCAATGTGTTTCTAGGAAGGCCTTGGATACATCAGCAAGTAATTATTCAATCATCACTTCACCAATGCCTAAAATATTTCATTAATGGAATAATTATGAAATTTTATGGTGATAATTTCTCTTTTAAATACTATGAATCATAATATATTGATGAATTATTCTATTAGAAGAATGTGAAACACATAATAAATGAAAAAGTTGCTTGAATCAATGCCCTGAAATGTCTCAAGAGGACCATGACTAATCCCTTCAAGTATCTTAGTTCAGATTATATGATTCCCATCAATAAAATTGAATGAATTGGTCAAAGTTAAAGTTCATGTTTTGTGACTTCAATGGTATCAGTCATGTAAACGAATCCCATTAGTGTTGTATAAGTCATAAACTCTCTATAATGTGATGAAATAATGAGTGAGAATTCCCTCATTATACCCCATGAGTTTCATAAAATCATTACCCCATTAAAAATTCCAAAATTAGATGAATTTTCCACAAACTTTAATGAGATTAACTCCTCAAAATCTTAAGATATTTCTTCTCACTAATGTCCCCTAAAAGCAACACGAAGATAGAATTGGGAAACCATGAATGAGTGTATGAGGAGAAAAAAATCAAGGAAACCCCTCCAGCATTTGAGGAAGGTTTCTCTACTAGTATTTATGAACTACGAGAAATAAATCTCGGAACAACAGAATTTACAAGACCCACAGTTATCAGTGCGGCCATGAATTCGAATGAACAAGAGGAATATACATTTTTATTGAAGAAAAATCAGGACGTGATCACCTAAAATTATATAGAATTTCTGTGTATTGATCCTGAGGCATCCACTAATCACATGGGACTTCCTAAAGACCACCAAGGTTACAAATAGGTATCTAGAAGGGCACACCCATCCAATGCCTCCAAAATTGATGATGAACATGAAAAGTTGATCATGGATGACTTCATCTAGGAATTTCAATATGCAAAATGGTTGGAAAACATAATCCTAGTAATGAAGAAGAGATGGAAAAGAGGTTTTTCATTAACATTATAGATCTTAACCAGCATTGATTGAAAGATGATTTCACAGTCCAAATCAGGTAAATAATGATTGATCAAATGACTAGTTATCGAGACCTCTCATTCATGGATGGCTATTTAGGGTAAAAAAAAATTGAATGGACCCATAAGATGATAAATCCACTACCTTTAGATCCCGAAGAGAATATTATTCTATTTGATAATTCCCTTTGACAAGAAGAATGATGCAATGGGGTAACAACATTCTATTAATTGTATCTTCAAAACCGTCTTTGGTAAATTTGATAAATGCTTTGTGGATGATATTTTGGTTACATCTTGACATTGTTATGACCATCTAGATGAGAATAAGACTATTTTAACAAACTATAACAACATAACATGAAGATAAAACCCTTGTAATTTGAATTAGGGTAATATTCAAAAGGATTCTAGACATTGTTTCCTGCCATCACAGCTTCAAATATGGCCCTGAGATGATAAATTATATCCTTAGAATGTCACCTCTTCCAAACCACATAGTTGATAGAGTACTTCAGGGAAAATATTTATTCATCCGAAGCTTTATGGACAACATCACAAGAAATATTTTTCCCTTCACCACATTGATGAATAATGGGTTAATATATCAATAGACCGGTGACTTTTAAAAAGAATATGAAAATATTAAGAAATATATCTTGATACCACCAATTATAAAGCACAATTTGTGGAAACTTTGCTCATTCTAATACATAGATCGATCACTAGGCACATTCCATGAACAAAATAATTATTGTGGGAATGAAAAAAAACCTTTATTTTCTCATTTGATCCATTCTCGATATTGATAATCATTATTCAGATATCTAGAATAACTGTCTGTAATTAATCCTCATAGTTCAATGTAGAGGCACTATATGTAGCACCATGATTTCTATTTTTACTCTTGTAATAATATTCTAAACTATATCATCATCCTTCTAATATTAACAGGATGTTTGGCAGGGTAGGAGGTTATCCTAACACAGTTTGGTAAAAAATTTGTGCCTCATAAACTAATGAAATATTAGTAAATAGTATATATTATTTCCAAACACGTGTTTACAGAAATAACATTGTTAAATACTAAATTTCTCAATGAAGATATATTTTCTATTAAATAAGACACCAAAATGGGGGAAATTTGTTTTGATTGTGCATAGTGAAGCCCAAATAGAAAGATAATGGAAGACCCAAAACTTGAAAAATTTTGGTTGGGAGTCATACTCATCTCTCCAGTAGAGGCAGTTTTTCCTTACCATTTCATATTGTCATAATGATTCACTAATAATGAGGTAGAATGTCATTCCCTCAATGTAGGGCTGGAGATGGAGCACTAAATATCATTGGACCACCAAGAGGTGAAAGAAGATTCAAAGTTGGTAATAAAACATATCAACATCGATTATTCTGTCAGAAAAGAAGAGATAATCCCCACTCTTTTCTATATCCTAGGGTTAATGGAAGATTTCATCTTAGAACCAATATTTACTCATGTCTCATTATTGCACAATGGCTAGGCATATTTGTTTGAAAATGTGTCTACAGCTTTGGTATATCCATACTAGGATGAAATGTTCATCAGCATCACACATCCTTGAATAGAATAAAATTCTTTTCAATTCATCACAAAATAGACTGATAAAATATGTTATATTCCCAAACCATATGGTTCTACCACTCGATAGATGATACCCATCATAGAGTACCATAAAAATGGATTAATCCCATCATATAGATATGGAAAGAAGAAAATATGGTTGTTAGAAACCAACATGACTAATTATGTTAGCCCAAATCACCAAAAAGTCATCTATAAATGATGCTTTCAGATAATCCTTCTCAATTGTATTGATATATAATATATTGATTCTATCATGAATGAAGTACATGTAGGATACTTTGGTTACCACCAGTTAGTGTGACAGATTTCCAATCATCTATAGAGGATGGGGTATTATTGTCCCACTATGATGCTAGATTTCAAAAACATTCCCAAAAAGATACATTCCTTCTAGATGCATGAATATATCATCCATTAGCCTATGGATTGTTAACATACATCCAAATACTCTACTTCATTATTTTATAAGGAATAGATTTCATAGGACCATATCCTCTCTCTAGGGCCATCCTATTCATGTATTTTTTTACGACTGATTTCGTCTCCAAACAGGATGAGGTAGTAACCCTCAAATAAGTTGAGGCCAAATGAATCAACAACGTCCTGGGGGATAGAATCATTACTATATATTTTTTCTCCCACATAATATTGAAAAAATGGCACCAATTTCTATTTCTCTAAGATAGAGAAGTTGTACCATGAGTATAATATCAAATAACACCACTCATCCCACTATCATTTAGTGTCTACTAGACTAATAGAGGACTTAAATAAGACCATATCAAACATACTCCCACATTTGGTGGATAAAGATAAAAATTATTGTCATGATAAGCTCTTTCAAGCCTCGTGGGTGTATTGGACAAGAAATTGTACCTCCACATAGGAAACCTTGTAGTAACTTGGGTGTGGGAAAGAGTATGTCTTTCCCATTGAGGTAAAGTTTCCATCACTCCATGTTTCCATTTTTGATCAATAATATAGGGATTAAAAATTCCATAAATGTATGGATGAACTAGAGATACTGAATGGGAGAATATTTCTTACCACGCATCATTTCGAGTTCCACCAAAATCATAGTGTGTTATTTTAATAAAAATGCCATCCACTTCTCAATACTCCAAGGAGAATAGGTGATGGGCCATGGGAATCCAATGATACAAATAAAGAAGCCTCTAAATCTCAATACAATGTGGGAAGGTCCATATTCAATACACAAGGTCCCCTGTAATTATGTATGTTCATTGATCTCGATGGATGAAGAGCTCACTATAGCCCCAAACAATGCAAGGATTCTCAAAAATTACTTCATGTGACAAAAGAGTGACACATCTCAACAACATGATGTTAAACTACATAGTCTATCTTTATCATGTGACCTTAAAATGAATGAAATATCATCCATGTTTTAAAATGATAAACTGCATGACATTGTTGTCCTTGTTGTGTTACAATAAACAACATAGCATCATGGTCCTATATGCACGACCATAAAAATCAAAAGATATGGTCTTAGCCATATGAACCATTACTACAAGGAATAATTTTCCAAGATATAGGACTATAAACTACATATCCCAACATCCTAGATAGAATATGTTAAATTATATAACATTTCCCTTATTGCATGCTATAAAATTACAAGGTTCGCATCCATGTTGTATAGAGTTAAACAACAATGCATTTTGATCTGAATTTGAGTAGGTCATAATCTTAACTATTGGTACCCCCCCCCCACACACACCATTTTTCAAGAACTATGTGTATCTTGATTATCATTTCAATGAGATATGTAGAGAAACCTTGATCTGAAACCTTGGGTGCAACTGTAGAAGAATAAAATTCCCCCCTCTTATGTACAGTTCTATCCTGCACAGGGAACCTTCCAGAAGAATGTGTGGCTCGATACTCAATCTAAATTAGAAACATAGTGATACATATACATTATTTTCTGGGCCTTCCAATTATTATAGAAAATAAAAAAGGCCCCTTTTCCCAAAATCTAAACATGGTAGATGGGGGTAACTATCTTTTTGGAACTACGTGATATGTAGGGATGCCCATATTTTAATTAATGGACCCAACAAAAAATTCCACCTATTTCATATTAAGACGCCTTTTTCCTTATTGTATTATGATAAGATTCATGGGTTTCTATAACTATGTATGACTTTATTTTCATTTAATGGGATACACAGGGACACCTCGATCCACTATATTGGTAAAGCCACCTCAAGACACAAATTTCACATGTCCTATCCTTTATTTCATTTCCATTAAAATAATATCCTTTTTCATTCCTTATTTCTGGCATTGATCATAGATCACATGATCTTAGGAGATTTAGTAAGGGTATCCCCAAGATAAATGAATTTTAGGGTATGAAAGAGTTATCATTGTCATGGATTCAAGACCATAAAAGGAATATCATGAGTGCACTTCGCATGATGTTATAAAACATTATTGATTTCCCTTTCACAATATAGAACTGCACATAATGGAGGAATTTATTATAGAGGACCAATATCATTGATTTTAGTATCTCACCACACCTCTGTTCTAGAACTAGTTGTGTCCTAATTCTCATTTCAGTGGGATATGTAGTGAAGCATAGGCTTTATTTCTTAGACCTAGCCATATAGTAAAGAAAAATTTCCCTCTTCTTCATACCTAATTTGGATTACCTCATTTTTAAGTCCATCAATGAATAAAAAATGTAACCACATACATATAAGAAAAATAAATTCATGGAAATCCACACTTTCTTGCCAATGTTTTTCTAAATGATTCCATTATTCTTAGGCATGTTCCTTCCAAATGTCCCTCCCCTAATCCTGAGGCCTTTCAGGTCTCTGTAAACATTATCTGGCCACTAGAAATAGGATATATAATACTTGGGGAAGCCTCTTTTTTACTATTTTGTAACACACCACCATTGTATATGAATAAGTCTCTCAAAAATTTTATGGACCACTAACTAGTGGATATCATTGCTTAGCTCTAATGTAACACATCCTAGTTTGATTTTGACAAAGTCAGAAAAAATGGTTTGTCATAAAATTAAATACTCATCTTTATGATAAACTGATTATATATCTATATATCCCAATGAAACTATCACACCATATCACCTATTTTAACCAACGAAACACTATGATCATGGTTTAACATTTTCCTTCATCACATCCAAAGTATGTCAGAACATCTTTGGCCAACTAGGCCCCATACTACCCACCATTTCAAATTTATTTTGTTCCTAGATGTAATAACAAAAACTAGAATATACCTCTCTTTATTTCCATGTGATTTGATTATAGAATTATCTTTTTATACCTGGGTACCTCCTCAACAGAAACCAAAATCAGTGTCCATGGAAAACCAAATCTCTATAATATTTCTTTTGTCATCAACAGTAGAATTTCTGATACACGTGTAATATTATGTATTTTTCATGATGTAACACACCATAGTTTCATTTTCATAAGTATCCCACCAAATTTCATGTCATGTTAGCAAGAGGATTCCATAATTTGGATATTCTATAACAGGCTGAAGTAGTCATTGTATAATTTCTCTAATTACACTAGTCTATTAACATGGGGAACAATTATCTTTAGGATAAACCTATTCTATATCATTAATCCCCGAATACATTATTCTCTAATTGATAATATTACCATATCATTTCTCTGATTCAAAATCCCATAGATTATAGCTTAAAATTATAACCCCCACCCCCTTCATACCTGGAGATGGTGGAACATTCTCAATCCAATCACCATTGAATGGAAAAATACTTTTCTTCTGATCAAATATAAAATGACCTTAAATTATAGCCTCTAATTTCTATAATGTAAAATAGTAAAATAAATCATGTAACACCCTAGTCGCAAGGTGCTAAACTATAAAATAACATCCTCTCTATAAGATGCTAAACTTCATGTTCTATTACCTAGTCAGATGACATTAAACTGCATGATGTCTCAATCATTGTTAGTAAGGGAATTTTCCCCCATGAAATCATCCATTAAAAAAATACACCCCTTTACATAAGAAAATTTTTCATAAGAACTATTTCTTATTTAGGGGAAATTCCTATACAAAGTTCTCTTAATTTTTGGATTCCTTCCCTTGATAAACCACCCTTTGTGGTCTTCAGATGTCCAGATATTCACAAAAATCCTAAGCATTTGTTGTAGAATTTTGGAATTCATTAGGATACCTTTGTTTTAAAATGGAGTGATATAACCTTTTATTATTTATTTAATTTACTCTCCAAATTTAATGGCCGACAAGCAAGAGGATGCCAAATATTGACAATGCTATAAAAATACGTAGTTGTAGTTTCATAATGTCACCCTCCAAATCTCACTCTCAACTGACGACATGTTCATCCTTAGGAGAGACATACTATAATCCTATAAGACACAACAATAATGTGTATGAAACTATATTTTTAACTCATTCTGTGGAAATGTTCAGACATACTTGTCTAATATAATATTTCATATTCCAGAATAAAAAATCATGTCTCAAAATTACTCTTTAGGCATCTAAAGGTTGTTAGAACATTCCTGGTCCATAATCCTTGTTTGGATCATTAGTAAATATAATATGGTAAGAGATGTTCGACATAAAACAACAAACACATTATTCTATCATATAATATTTTAAACATTCCACAGAAAGAGACATAGTACTTACCATTTTAAATACCCTCATAGGTAACCCATGGTAAAGGCACATTTTTAACATTCCAAAACAATGATTTTCATGGATTGTGCAGGAATCAAGAAAAAAAATAGAAAAGGAACAATATGTATTAGGATAAATCTTCACAAAGGGTAGCCTAACCTAAATCCATTTATCTCCTACTAAGTCTTCCTCATAATGGAATTTGGAGAAAATTATGGAGATGACACAGAAGACACAATGTTTGTATTGTTGTCCATATAGACCTAGAAATAGTTACATTATGCTACCTTGGACCCATGTATTGGGGAACATCAAGAGAATCCTTCCATAGTTTAGATATATTCAAATATAATCAAATGATGTTGGAATGTGTTAATGTTCCCTATAGTTACCCAAGAAGCAGATTCGTTACATTCCAAAGAATCTATTTCTAAGGGTGTATTTTCATGAAAAAAAATATGTGTTCACTGGACTTTTACATAGGTTTTATATGACACCTATGCATTAATATTAATTAAAAACTTCTTCCAATCCAATTAAATGATGGTGGAAACCTCCCTCTAAGATTTTGATGAGGATTGAGATGATAGGTGGGGTTGAATGTGTCATGACCCAAAACATCCTAAACCCAGATGGAAAAGTTTTTGGTGATACACTCAATTTTTAATGGGGTCACTGAGGGTAGTGAAGGGACTAGCCTGAAGGTTCAAGACGGTATCCCGAAATAGATCCATATAAGGAGTGTGGTGGTGCAACCCATGTGGTATGGAGCAACGTGTTCACCCAGTTGGTCCTACATACAACAACCATGTGTGGAAAGAGTTTGAAATAGGCTCTTCATGTGCCTCCTAAAAGGCACAACCACCCCTACACACACCAATCGTGCACATAAAAATGCTCATACATTCCCCGCTATTCAAATTAAAATGTGTATCAACCCCTCCATGCGACATCTATGATGGGTACTAGTGACATGGGCTTATGTGGACAAAACCCTCCAACCATGGTCCCCCTTTTTCTGATATATAGAACCATGGAAATCCTTATTTTCAACAACTATAAAATTAGAATAATCCTTAAATATTTGGTCATGTAGCCCTTTCAGAAAGATCCTAAAAATCCCTTATCTAGCTATCCAAAACCATGGAGAAGATAATTTAAAGGGGGGATAGGGAGGTCAAAGTCCCTCCAAGGTCTAGAATAGGAAGACACAAGTGTTAAAACACCCCCTGAGTTGAAAACCACAAGTTCAAAGGTCCCTTCTCTAATTAGGGACCTACACGAGACCCTTCCAAGGAAACCTAAGGAGACATGTGGTGCCTAGTATAAGGCCTCTCCCATGTGTTGTTACCCAGGTGGTCCCTCACCCAAGGCATATTATTTTCAAATGGTCCTACAAACGTGCCTGAAGCACTTCCATATCTTGTTATACCCTGCATGACACACCTATATTTGTCAATCTCATACATATGTGAGCCTGCTTCTAATCCCTATCACAATAAAAAAAGGAAGGTATCCACTTTATTTGGATCCCTAAACATTGAGAAACTAAATTTAAACCCCCGTTGAAGCCTCTGAACATGAAATTCCATGGTAGGAGGCACAATAGTGTGTATCCCATTTGGATATGAATTACTTTATTCAGAGGTTTACAACACTTTTACTATTTGATTTGTAGGTTCCTCATCATACATGTGGATATGAATTCATTCAGTCAGGTGGAAACTAAACCTGGGGGATGTTTTAAGGAAATCCATATCTTAGACACTGGGGTTACAACCTTGTCATTCCCCAGTTTTCTGTATTAACAGGGACCTCCAATTATATGTGTGGAGGGAGTGGATCGTGATTTCATTTCTCTTTAAGGGTTAATGTTGTATCCAAATATCGTTTATTAAACCAAGACTAGGGTATACCACCAAGAGTAACACCTTATCATTTCTTATTGGTCATTTCTTACTTCATTACTTCCTCCTCATACCCATGGTTCATGGCTAGATAGATCGTCAAATGTGACTTTCCTCGTTACCAGAATATGAGGGTAGATTGTAACTTAAATTCCATTTCTATATCCATTTGCGTCTAGGGTACAATGACTAGAGGGAATATGTGCAAGATCTCTCTCTCTTTCTCTCTACCTCTGGGTTTTGGCCTCCTCGAACAACATACAAATAATATTGTGTTCTTTCTTGGATCATCCACTTCAACTTTTTTCTCTCATTTTTCATGACTCAAATGGGTTTAAAGGTTTTTCGTGGTCATGGTTTTTTCACAATGCTAATGATGTAGGGTGTACTCTTGTGTTGTATATGCACCAAAAATCCAACCTCCTGGTAATCTTTTCAAGTGTCATCCCTGACCAAAAAATGGGCCACCTACTCTGTATAATCCCCAACCATGTTATGAAACAATCTAAGGGAATCCTCTTAGGTGGTGTTAGCCCCAACTCTAACCTATCATATGGCCAAATTAATGTGTGATACAAACCTACAGAGGACCTCCATAGGTGTAAGTCCTCATAATAAAACTATGTGGTCTTTGATTCTCATTCATATGGGACACATAGGAATCCTCCATGTTCTTAAAACCCAATCACCTAAAATAAACCCTATTTTCTATTGGATATATTCACAGTAGGTTCTTATTCAATAGGGAATACCAAAACAATTCCATATTTCTTGGTCCGATTTGGTATAAGTCTTGTACCAAACATTAACCAGGCACCTTTTTCTCTAGATTTTCTGGCTTCTTGATTTTAAACATAATAGTTTCATCCTTATTAGATGACCGTAAAAGGTATGATGTGTCACATTAAGTGTCAATAAACTATATGGGTTTTAATTCCATTCATGAGGTTATGCAGGAAGTCCATCTCGTGGGTCTGATCTCGACATCAAATAAATTCCAATGTTCCTGGACGATGATAAAATCTAGAGCACCCCACTATGTGGCTTAAACTAACATCGTTATAATAATAGAAAAAACAATCTCTAATACATTCATAAAAAGGGACCTTTTAAAGAGGACATTGGATACAAAAAGATATATACACTAATGAATAACTTCATATACATATATATTATTATAATCTCCACATATTTTAATATTTTATTGTTAATTCAAGGGTGTCTTACGTTTTTCTTTGGAACTAATGAAGGATTAGAAAACATATCGTAAATCTATAAGGGAGTCATATATTATAAAACAATTCCCCACAAATGGGTGTGATGATAAGAAACTTATATCCTCTCGATAAACGTTATTAATAATTTATCATTAAAAAATATTCCTAATTAGGACTACCTTTGGAAAAATGTCGATGAGTCTTCATGGATATAAGAACTGTTTGGAGTTTCTAGTTCCATAAATAAAACTTATTGGAAACCTCCCAAATGAGACGTGGGTGTATGTATATAATGTGAATGATATTCTAAAAACACTAAAAAATGTTATTCCAATCCCACATGGAAGTTATGGATGAAGAAATTTCTTAATTTTACATGGGATTACCTTTAGGATAAATGAAATTCCTTCTTGAGACCGGAAAATTATGTAAGTCATGTGATGCTCCAAATTCCTCTCTAAATACATAGATACCTTTATTGAGGGTTTTCATATAGGAAAATATAGTAGTGTATTATATGAAAGGGATATTCATAGTTGAGTAAACTATAAAATAGTGGTATTTTTTCATGTATGGTGGATAAGAAGGATACACAACCATTTAATTTTTACATCACCAAAAAATTATTTTTCTGCAAAATCATCTCAAAAAAATTCCACAGCTTATATGATGACGAATAAATCATTTTCTATGATCTATATTTTTATTTAACCTATTATGAATTATGATTTTAATCCTTATTTTTTCAATTATTGGGGTGGGTTAGTGTTAGATGAGTATACGCCATTTTCTAAGTATCTAGATGAAATTTGTGGTTTTAAGTGAAGATATTTCATGATTTAATGATTCATTTGGTGAAATATATTTGTAGGAACAATAGACCGGAGAAGACAAAAAGTTAGTTGAAGTACCATATGTGCCCATAGTTTATATATTTATCACACATTATATTGCATCATTGGGTTTTATGTATTTTTTATCTTTATCGTGATTTTTTTATGTTGATGTTCATTATGTGACATATACTATTTTAGATGTTTTTCACTAATTTTTATGGTTAGAATTTCTAAGGGTGAAATGACCTAAATATGGGGAGAATATAGTCACCCTAATTATTTGATTTTATAAGTGAGTTTTAGTTTGTTTTGGGGTTTGTGGGATTTCATGGATTCTTTATCATGAGATTTATACTTATAGGATGGTATTATATGTTCCTAGTATATAGATACCTTATTTTTCAAAAAAATATATTTTATAATCATATTATGAGGTTTAATCAATTAGACTTGATCTGAGAAGTTGTTTTATGTAAAATTATTAAAGTCAATAGAAATGAGTTATCTAATTATTCTCTTTTCTATAAGATACTGAGGAATAAATTAACAAAAAAATATTGTCCAAATTAAATTCGAAACAAAAATGGTTCAGGAACCAAATATTATAGGTTAAAACATATTAAGATGTTTTCTCCTAAAAAACTGGCATATGTGGATGTTGATTCTACGTAACTTCCAAGGCATTCCTTAGTGTCTATGGAAGTATACAATATTTACCAAATGATACATTTGAGGTGAGGATTTCCCTTAAATGTATTAAATGACCACTATGATAATCGGTTTGATGAAGAATTTAATCTATAAAGATCACATTCCAGTGGATTTGGGATTATAAGAAGATAACTTCTATATATGTGGGTCTAAGGTAACCTGTGTGGGTGTGATTGTGGTGGTTTACATATGTTAATTATCCATTCATTATAATATTTAGAGTTCATCATCCATTTAAATCTCTCATTTTTACCTATTTCATGGTATTATTGATTATTTTGGATTGGGACTTCATTTGAACCATATTAATTCCTTCTATTCCTTTTTTTATTTATTTACACTCAACAAAAAATGTTAGTTTTGATTGTCTTTCCAATGTTATAGAGGGTGTGTGGTTTTATTTCATGGATTCCAGATTCTATTAATATATTTTAATGGTGTCTAACTTCTAAGAATCCATCCATTTACTTATATTATAATTTACTGTAAGTGTTTGGATAATTCCATTTGAACTGTATCCAACACTCAAAAAAATATTGTTAGTTATTTGTTTAATATTTAGAATGGATGATTAAAAAAAACTAACTAAATAATCAGGTAATTTATGATTTCCATATTTTAATTATGTTATAACTTTTTTCAAATAAGAAATTTTATATGAGAATGATGAGGCTGGACAAGTATTATGGTTCAAATATTGGATTATAGACCCTAAAAGTTTAAGTTTAATTGTTCTAAATGGACCTTCATCATACAATGGTTAGGAGAAATATGGATTTAATAGAAAATTACTAATGGGAACATCTTAATAATAAATATGTTTTATCTTTCTTGATGATGTTTTCACATAATATATCCTTCAGCATCCATGACATTGAAATAACTACAGAGTTTATGGTGATTCTTGTTAACATGTATGATAGTACCTATATAATAAACAGAGTGTTAATGTTGTGGTCACTTTATTTTATTGGGATGTCAGATTTATGTTCGGTGTTTAATCATATGAAATAATTCTTCATAATCGAAATTCAAATTGAGTTATTTGGGGTTAAGTTCACTGGATTCATGTAAGTATTGATTCTTTTGTAATTTCTTCCTAATTTATGGCATACAAGGATGCATTTTTTAAGTAACTATACAAAGAAGAATAAATTGGTCTCAATAGAGATTTATGATTTGATCACTAATGAAAATAACCAATGGTATTATGTCTCATCCACTTCTAAATTTGTGGACAACTTCAATAAATACAAAGGACTATCTACCCAAATGATTCCAAAAAAATGGGAGAAATAGAGGAGATAAAATTGTTGGGAATTCAATATTTCATTATGATTCAGGATGATGGAATTATAGAATGAATGTAAACATATGAATGGATATTCAAGTGTACTAGTTAATCTATGTAAACATCACATCAAAATAGTTTGACGACTCCATGACTGATGGGTGTAGATGCACCTTTGGTTATAATTTCCATGAGTTCAATGAACTCATGGATCCATGAATCTCTATCTTCTTTAACTAATTTTTTTTAAAATGTATACATGGTAAAATGTATGTTTTTGAATCAAAGTAAAGGTTCACTTAATGAATTAATGGGCATTTTAGGTTATTGTAAAAGGATATGTGATCACATAAATAAAAAAATTGATATTAATTACATTTTTCATGTGGACACTTTATCCCCAGACTACAAAAAAACATATTTCCACTATTTAGTTTGATGATATGGGGTTCTCCACCATGATCAAGTATTTTGAGTGGGAGTTAAAAATGAGGATCCACGGTAGTGGACTATGGTGTGAAAGATATAATGTTATATATGTACTATGTTATGAATGGTATCATACATGATGGAGTAATATCTTTTTTGAAGTGTTTTAGTTATAAAAACTAATGGCATGAGTATCTTGGAAACATTTCTGGTAAATTTTCATCAACATTGGATAGAAAAGGATTTATAAAGCTTGATTGTAATGAAACTGACATTTAAGAATGATATTTTCTCTATGATTATATGAATATGTCATATTTGTTAATTTAATATTATATAAATCACATGCATAAAATGATACAACCGAAAACATTTTATATATTCTTTAACATTACATTTTGAGAAGAAATATGTACATAATTATTTAAAGTGTTACAATGGGAAAATAATATAAAATATGACAACTATAATTCTAAAATCGGGAAATTATTTATCCCCTAGAATTATAAAACTCACAAGAAACATTGTAGAAAAAAAATATATTTATAATTAAATAATAATTTATAAAGATAAGATATATATATCATTTAGAGATAAAATAATTTAATGTTGAAGGAATGAAATGCTATATATTCATAGAAGGTAGGGAACTCATATGATAGATATAAACTTGACCACTGGAATAATAATACGACTGTTGTAATTGTATTATGAAAAATCAGAATAGTAACCTAACAATTATTATATTAACTTAACTTATGTAATTGTATAATAATACATAGTTATCATATAAAATGAAAAGGTATAAAATTTATATCATGATATAAATAGTTTAATTTTTTAAAAATAATAAAATATATGTTTTAATTTTTATAAAACACATAAATGAGATTTATATTTTTACGTTAAATATACAATTTTTAAAGATAGTATATTTTTATAAAATGAATTTTTAAGATAATATAATGATTCATTAAAATAATAATATAATTTTATATTATCATTAGTGATTTACCAAGGGATAGATGTTTGATCATAATATTAGAAAAGGTATTTTTATGATTACTACAGATTCTATATTTAAATTAATATACGAATATATATATATATATTTATTTTCATAAAAGGGATAACTTTTTTGAGTGTAGAAATCAAAAAATAGTGAGGGTAAATTTTTTGGATTTTCTAAAGGAGCTGAATTTTTTTGAATAATTAAATATGATAAAATATGGTATTTAACATTATAAGTTAGATATATGAATTACTGATCCATGGATGATATATGAATCAATAAATTTGAAATAAAAGTATTAAATAACTATATTTAGTAATAATGGTCAATTGTATTGATATCCTTGAGAAATAATAATAAATTAATCAATATTATATTGAAATATTATCCTATCATGCCCTAACAAATACATACCCTCACCACTCATTCCCCACACACCTTCTATGCTTCTAAGATACGAAATGTCTACCCAATTGTTTCTACTACCCTCTCCTCATTCCCTAGTAGTTCTGGTTCTACCAAAATACCATTCAAAGGATCTTTAAGTGGTGCCCTATTATAAGACACCCAATGGAAAAGGTATTATTATCAACACTTATTTTAATCATTATCCCTTTTCATCCTCACAAAAATTCTATAAAATAAGAAATAATTGCACCATTATTATAAATAAACAAAACTGTTATTATTTTAAGGGAATATGAATTGTAAAAAAACATTTTATTTCATTCTAAAATGAATGTGATTGATTACATTTTGATGGGTCCACCACCTATATGAACAATATAAATCATTTTTTCTCCAATTCCTTCATTTATAGTTATAAAAACAATATTATAGCTAAAGATAATGATAATAAATATATTATGACATATTTGATATTCTATAATGTATTATTAATAATTTATTTAAATAAAATAAATCTACCTATGTATGGTCGGTAAAAATACATATCTAAACTAACCATATAAAGTTAAATTTTATATTAAATGAATCATCCTGATTTAAAAAAATGGATATTTGGTTCTATATGAACATAAAATTTTACAGGAATATTATTTCATATATTTTATATATTTTTATCCCCATTTTATAAAAATATCAATAGGTATCCAAAAACTAAAGAGACGTTCAAAACCGTGAAATGAACACCAATAAGATAGAAGAAATAATATAAATGTCTTAACAAAATTTCTTTGAAAGAACATAAATGAATAGTAATAAATTAAATATATAAATTTTTTCCCTATAGTTGTATTTTCCTTTTGGATGATTGGAGATAGTAACGAGTGATTTAAGGACATGTTGTTAGGGAACATCTTAACCACCATAATTTTTTCATGAATTTTCCCTCTAAAACTCACTTCACCGAACATATATTCTTATGTATTATTGTAATATTCTTGATGTATTTTCCCCTAAAATTTTTACCTATTTATCTATAAAGACCCTGTTTTATCATATATGACATTAAGATAAATCATGTAAAAATTGTGGAGCCATGTGGTGAGACAACATGTGATTCTGTTGCCCGGTGAGCTTGAAATTAATTTTATAAAAATATAAATTATACTTTATATCAAATGAACACAGTTTTTTATAAATAAAAAAATATATTATAAAAGGAGTATAATATCTAAAATTTGGAACCATGGATAAATCTGGGTCATGAGGATTACCATAGGCGTGACCTAAAGTTTGTCGTTCTAGGACATTAAAAAAGAGAGGCTTTTGGCAGGTATATTAAGTCAATTAGTAAATTTGTTTATTAAATGACCTAAAACATTTTCTATCTATAAATATATTTTTATTGATAATATATGGGATTATCTGCATCACCCAATGACATTTTTAGGAGGATTCCATAGTTCTTTATTGGACGATTGAGATTGGCCGACCAAATGACAAATGGATTAGGGCGAATTGAGGCATGGTGAACAAAAAAGATGTTCCCCATTGTTGGTAGTTGTGTTATTCACTGAAAATAGATTTTAATTGAGGTTGGACCCTTCATTTTATTTATTTATTTTCTTTTAATTAAAAAATTTATCATGATGAAAACCTTATTTCTTGAACTGCATTTAAATAAGTCTTACACATGTGATCGTGTATAATATTCCAATTGATTAAACAATATATACATGTTATTCCATGTATCTAACCCTGGATACCCCCAATTTATATTCTTTGAAGACTAATGCTCGGAAAAAATATTTTTTCTTCTTTTTTGTGATTTAAACCATCATTCATCGCATTCTTCTCTATTGGTTAACAAGCCAATGGTTTTACATTGCTTAGTGGGTTCGAGAGAGATCTAACTCTGGGGTTCACAAATGATTCAAATGAAATGGACAGTTTGATGGTGTAAGGACTAATGGGGATGAATCACATGATTAATTGATGGATTTTATGATCCAAGAATAAAATTGGAAAATGAAACATCATAGGAGATGCTTTAGAGCATGCAAGATTTTTTGGGAGAACTAGATATTGATTTCCGGCCATTGGAGGGATGAGATCGATAGCCTAAGTCTGTTTTCAGATTTTTTTGGGTGGTCAAATTATGGATTCAACATAGGGAGAAACATATCTAAGGATAATAAGTTTTATCCAGCATTCTAATAAAACCCTAACAACAATCAATATATTCGGAAGAACACATCATGTTTCTCTGTTTCCACATTGGTTAGGGTCTCATTATTGAGATAAATATCACATGTAGTATAGAGGTCCCACACGCTATGTAACCACTATTTTTGAAACTTAATGTGTAAATGAAATTAATTCCTAATATCCCATGTGGCTCTACATGCTATGTAGGGTGATTCACAATTCATGTACTAGAAAATGGCCGGTGTACATGGATACGACCTAAAGGACACGACCACGATTAGTAGAACATGGCTTGGCCCAAGGAGGCTGAGAAAAACCATGTTGTATATTAAACACCATGTAATATTAATTGTATAGTTATTTGTGTGTTGTAAAGGACATGAAAGGGGGTAGATTGTGACCACACGACATGTGGGTCCCTTACACACTTTATGAATACTCTATCTCTCATATCCCTTTCATTTGGACTCATGTTGTGGCCAGAGAGTATACCATCATGATTGTTTTTATGTATATCACAATGGTGGACTTTGTAATTGATATTCTGATACGATGACAGGTATTCTAATTATGAAACTTCTCTAGGTGATTCTCAATGACGACAGTGATCAAGTAGGATCATCATAGAGATTTTCGTGTTTGATATCACCCATACACCTCATACGGGTTAGAGTGTAACCCTTCTACTAAATTAGAGAATGGGTATTATATCAAAAGAGTGGGATCCTCCTTCTATAACAAGGCATGGGGCTTATATCCATAGAGTGGAACCCTTATATCAGTACAGGTCATAGGTCCTCTATCTACTGAGTGTAACCCTCCTGTTGTCTTAGGGCATGGTTCCTCTATCTACTGAGTGGAAACCTTCTATTGTACCAGAGATTGGGTATTCTAAATAGATATTGTTCCACCTATAATGTGTTACATAGTCGGGATTTTTGGTCCCTTGACATGGTTACTTCTTCATACAGATCCACAAGATGAGGGAAATCGATGATAGATCTTGTAAATATTTACATACTCATAATATTGTGTTGCGTTGTGAGATACAGATCCCTTTTATTTATCATTTGGGTTTCATTGTAGAATATATATGTGTGTGTGTGTGTGATATTGGATTCCACATGTCACATGGTATGGGTAGAGCTTTCTACTTCTATCATGTCTCCTATTGCTTCACCAACTAGTTTCAGGGTTTCCAAATCGATATATATTTACTCACCACTTCTTAGTATTTTCCCACTCATTTAATTTCTTATATAGACAATGGAAATGTCATTTATGATTTCATATGATCATCGGGATACCCTATTGTATTTCACCTTTTACAGTGGTCTGATCTTTGTGATTTGGAGCTGGGATCTCTCTATATTTACTTTTCTTGTTATTTTCATGGTAGGATATCTTTTCTGGTTGGGAATGTATTCTACCCTTTACCTTTGAGATTATCTTCTCATAATATTTTTTATTCTCTAGATTTTTTTATAAACATGGATAATACTCAAGATGTTTCTACCATTTATTTTATTCCTCTACACTTCTTCATGGAAGTGGTTGTGTGTGTGCATATATGTATATATGAAAGGTCTAACCATTTTTGTTTTTCGTTTTGGAACTGGTCACCACCACCTGGCATAAGGATATGCTCTAGGAGTAGTTGAAAAACATAATTCTACTATCCATGTGGGCCCTGGTGGGTCAGTTTTTGATAGATTGGTATTAGATCTTGTTTGACCAGTGGAATATGTTTGGAGTTATATCCCCTTGTGTGGTTTGGTTCAGAAATTAGAAAAACAGTGTCAAAATGTATCAAGTTTGAATTTTAGTCCATAAAACCCTGTGTTGGTGTGGCATATGATGTATCCCTTCACCAAAAAAATGAATACATTCTTTTCAAAATGGTATACTAAGATATTGGTTGTAGGGAACAATCATACATGCATCATATAGGGTTGAGTTCTTTGACATTCCTTCCTCAGTCAGCTCCCCATATTTATATTTGCTCATTGATTGTGATACATCTTGTTTATTAAGGGATGTTTCCATGTTGATATATAGTTATGTTTTCACAGTAGATTCAAGAGTAAAACATAATGAGTTTTGAAGCCTCTATAAGGGGGTTAGTCACAAGATGTTATTTCTTCGTGTTGGTCTACAGGTGAGGATTTCTCTTATTAACCATTTTACAGACCCACTGATAGTTATTTAAGTGGTTTCAAAATTCCACACTATGTTTTTAATGGATATTTTGGTTCTTAAAGATGATATGTATGCTTTAAGAAAATATCACGATCTTTCAAGGTTGGGATCTCCTAAGGTGTCTGTTCAGTGGGACCCATTGACAGTGACATGCAACACAATTTTCATTGCAAGAGATATCAAAATTCACAGAGACCTTCGGGATAGTTCAATAAATTGAGTCATGATAGTTTATATGGTTATTATGGGTGTAGAAATATCATTTTTTATTTTACTACCCATCATGTTGAAGTCGGAGAGGTGGCCGATGAACTACCTAGTAACAGGCAGCCGTTGGAATAGGTAGGATCGCAAGGAGTAGGATGTGATGGATGATATAGGGTTGTAGTAGAAAGTATTTAGTTCTTTGGTTAAATACTACAACCACCACCAACCAAGTAGACCACTCCATGATAAACATGCTAGTGGTTAGGATCATGGATACCCTCTAGTGCTGGTGTTTTTTATTGGGAGTCTCTATGAGGGGTTTGGGGTACGATCTGTGATCCTTATACATCTATTCTAGTAATACTAGACATAGTTATGTGCCACTATTTATTCTCCATCACATGAGTCTTTTCCATAGATACATGGGGTTTCCATAGATCTCTTTTGTAGTGACAGTTTTCATGGATTTCATCATGAAATAAAGAAGAACAATTCCACCACTGACACGTGTTCTTGAGAAGAAATCCAAAACATGGTGGGTTAATCACTCTCACCCACAGTTTATAGTATCAGGATATGGTGGATGATTTCATTAAATTCTATGTTTTAGGTTCCTATTGAGAACACTTCTTCATTATTTTTTATCTTATATTTGTTATATCTATATCCTGGTGGATATATTTTCACATAGGGCCTCTTGGTCATCACAATGAAACCATACAACCTCATCTTGGGGATGGACATGTTTTCAATAGTCCTATCCTAGAATGACTTTCACCGAAGATAAGACAGATTCCTTATAATATATGGGACTACATTTCCCTTTTTGGGTGAAACAGACCTCATGGTGGAGTGATTGGGTATTTCATTCCAGAATATGAAACCCATCACCCATCAGTTAGAGAGAAAAACAAATCACGTAGTGGGGTCCTCAGGCATCTGGGTTCCATCAAGAATGGAGTATTATATTTATATCCTCCCCAAGTATGTTCTAGTACTACCTATGAGGTATTATATGGGTCTCTACATTGACGTGTACCCATGGACCACTCCAATTTATTCTATGTAATATCTAGAAGAATAGTGTGATGTTGGGGTACCTTCGAGTGAAGGGTTCTATTAGACATAGTGTGTCCACCAAGGTAGATCTGGTGATGATTTTAAAGAAGGGAGGTGGTAGGTTACATATATATATTGATTATCTTCTCTTTAACTGAGATATGATATAGAAAATGTACAACTTTCCATTGATTGACTTCCTCATTGATCAGTCGCGAGGTGTGAGACGATTATAAAATATTGATCTCATGTCCACCTACTACCATTTGATAGTTTGGGGGATTATCTTATAAATATGTAATTATTATGTCCCTATATACACTATGAGTTTCTGGTGATGACTTTTTGTTTGTATAATTCCCATACTGTGATTACGGATTTGATCATCTAGATCATCCAACCGTCCTTGGACTGATTTAATTTTTTTCTCATTAATGACATAATCGTATACTCTATGTGATAGGACAAGCCTGCAAATCCCTTAATGATAGACTTAGATTTTCTTCTATAGTACTAGAAATATGGTTATCTCTATAAGTTCTAGTTATTCATTCATGTGTTTCACATTATTAGGCTTGTCTTTTTTAGCATGGATTAGAAGTATACTAGGTAAATATTGTTTTAGTTATTTATTGGGAGCCACCCTAGATCACATCAGAGTTATGAAGATTTATTTGATTTTAGGGGTACTAAAATAGGTTTTTGGAAGACTTATCTAGGATTTAACCCCATTTAGCTACCCTGATATGGAAAGTAAATATGTTTTATTACACTTATTAGATCCACAGATCCTTTGAAAAGTTTAGACTAAGGATGATGAGTGATCTAGTTTTGTGAAAATTAGAGGAGGGAGTATTGTATATAGTATATTGTGATGACTTTACAGTTACACTCAAATTAATGTTGATGTATAGTTATAAGGTGATCACATATGGCCTGAGGTAGTTGAGACCTCATGATTAAAACTACGTGACTCGTGACCTTGATTTGTTAGTGGTAGTTTTCTCTCTTAAGATGTTGAAGAAATATCTTTTAGGGGAGTGATTTTTTATTTACTCAGACCATCAGAGTCTCATTTATTCCATCATATAGAGAGACCTAAACATAAGTTTGATGAAATTTTCGGTGTTCCTAAAAAACTATTACATCGAGAAATTTTGTACTTCTTGGATTGTAAACCTATTGGTAAATTTCAATAGTATGAATTCCCATACTGATTTTGTGGAGGAGTAAAATGAGTAGATAGCTTAATTATAGCTGACCCAAGTAGAGGTGTATGGGGTATATTTTCTTCATTCAACGGTTTTGAATCCCTCACTCCTTCAGCATGTGAGGTAGGCCTAGTTGGGGGGGGGACAATAACTGTTACTTCCTACATGACCAAATAACCTTTGGAGATTCAGGTGATTGATTTTCTAATGGAGGGAATCCCTTCATCCTATTCCAAGTATAGATGGTGGTCCTAGTCATGATGTTAGAGGATATGATGAGGGATTTTTACATATATCCTTTGAAAATACATCATATTGTATGTAATATGTAAAGATACCTTTATTGTTTCTTTTTTCGGGCTAGCATGAGGTGGATCATGGCGGTGTTTTTCTCTCAGTTACTCATAAGTCATTATGTTAAGGATGAGAATAAGGATTTTGTAGGTTTAGTATAACCTCTTGAGATCTTGGAGATGAAAAGGGACAACATATCCATCTAAATTCTGAGAGGACATCCATGCATAACGAGTGGCCAAGATTCTATCTTTTTTATAGTTGAATGACATAAGAATTCGGTGCACATAATTTCTATAAAGGAGTAGAGTTTAGTGGTTATTTTGTAGAAGTTGTACATTCGGTAGATTGTATTCCTTCATGGTTTTACCTTGATGATTGTCTTCAACCATGACGCAAAGTTCACATCATGGTTGTGGAAAGGCATACAAGATGATTTTGTGTCCTAGATGAGGATAAGTATAGCATTTTCTCCCCATAAGTGTGATCATGTGGTGTGTTTTTTCATGTGCTATATGATATTCTAAGGGATTGTGTCTTAGAATTTTTCTAGAGCTGGGAGGATCACATAACCTTGGTGGAGTTTTCTTATAATAATTCACACCACTCTAATATCATCATCAAATCATTTGAGGGACATTATGGGAGACCTTACTCATCACACTTATACTAGAGTGAGATTTTTGTGGAATCTATTTTTTGGCCAAAAATGATACATGTGATGAGGGAGAAGTACTGTGTGATCCATGAGTGGGTGATGATATATAAAATAGTGTGGGAGAGATCTTGGGAGTAGGAGAACAAGATGTGGGCTCAATATCACGACATTTTTTTCTTAGTTTTTGTTATTAGGGGATAAAAATAATGAAAGAGGGAATTATTTTGAGAACTTATTTTTAATTTGTAATACTTTTAAATATATAAATGAATATTTTGGGAGCCAAGCACTGAGATAGATCATTATTCAAGGCCGGGTGATCCATGAATTATTTTTATTAAAATATTAAATTCATTTTATATCACTAGACATGTTTTTGTGTCATGTCAAATTGATTATAATTTAAGGATGATTTGTTATCTAGGTTACAACCTAGGTCATCTATCAAATAGCATTATTTGTTTATAGTGTGGACTTTTTTTAAAAAGGACTAATATAGTGGTGGTTCTAAAAAGAGAATTAAAAAATAAAATGACATAATTTAAAGTGTTTAATAGTTAATAAATAAGTGGATTTTGAATAAAATATGATAACTATTTTATAATTTATAAGTTACTACGCCATTTAAGAATATCTATTTTCTAAATTGATTATTATTTTATGGTGTATTCCTTTATTTAAGGGTTAAAAATGATCTTTAGTGCCAAAAATCCCCAAAAACGATGAAAATAGGAGTAAACGAGAACATAAAAATCATATATTCAAGTTACATCCACTTTTCATTACATGAGTTTTTTTCAAGCATCCCTAAAATCTCAAATTTTATGTAATGAAGAGTATTATTGTGTTATCCAGTTGTAACCACACATGACACACACTTAATCATATGCACCAATCAGTTATGAAATAAAAAGTGTTTCGATTAAATAAATCAAAAAACAATTATGATATATCTAAAAAATATGAATCAAAATATAAACCAAAATTGTATATAATTATGTGTTTGAATACGCTCATCATGTTTGTACCTCCCTCGCAAAGATCACCCACTTTTTAGACAGCCATTGAGTGGAGGAGGATGATCAGGTGGATCTTCTCCTTCATCTGATCTACCTATGATGATAGAGGCATCAAAAACGTATAGGATTTGTATATGAGTCCTCTATTAATACAAATTATCAGTATCTTACATCATGGTCGAACATGAAAATGAGGTTCCCAAGGTTCGCTTTTTTATCCAAATTGGGAGGTGGTTTTGGGAACCCATATTTTGATAGACCATATGAATCTCAGTTTTAGACTACTAAAATCCAATATCATGAAAGGATAAAAGTGTATAGTTGTTTAATAGAATCAGGAATATATACATGTAACATTTGGTGTATATAAGACATCTCTAATGGGATTAATTTCCAAAATACTAATCCTAACTTTTAACTTCATGAATATTCATTTACCTAGACAGATTATTTTGGATGGGCCAATGAATGGATGAATTGGTCCTGGGCATAATGATATGATTTGTATCCCACTAAATTTTTGATCTTCCAACAAAATATAATCTCATATTGATGAGTTGATGTCTCATAATGATCAAAATAGTGGACATGTTTCCTTTGGATTCTATATAGTTTGGCCCATTTTCCTTCAGTAGCATCCTTCTTCCTCCAAATAACATCCTCCTATAATGAAATCAGAAAAATAGGTGAAATTAACCTTTTTAAAAGTGAAAAAAAATAATTGAATTATTCATGAAGTTATATTTTTTATAAAAATTATAATTTTTAATAAAAGTTCAGTATAACCCAGTGATGTAAGGGTGAAATAAAACTATGAATCGCAGAGCGATCACACCCCAACACCAAAACATCTTCTCTCATGGGAAAAGTAACATTGAATTTTTTTTGCATGGATATATTTCCAAATTCATGAAAATTTAACATTGAAATTTAATTCCTTATATAAATGTGTGTAAAGAAAATAACCATGTAGTTATTCTCATGGATCATGATAAAATATTTCTCATAAATTGTATCAGAATGATATTTAAGGAAATTAATTATAAAAATATGAGAAAATAATTAAAATGTCAAAAATGTCACAACCTCTCCATGTATGTCTATGTCAACCATTTCATGCTATTCATTCCAATTTATATCAATTAAAAATTGGTTATTTTAATATTTTTTTTCATGAATTATTATGTCCATTGATCCTTTCCTACATCATTTGAAACCAAATTTCAAGACCCAATCACTTAAGCATTCTCAGAAGTCATGCCTTAATATTATATCTGTAGAGACCCAAATCGTGAAGTACATGGAAATTACATTTCTTTTGCAGAATACATAATACATAACAAAAACAGACACACAAGGACTATAATAGCTTAGTTTATTTGGAAACATGGAACATAATCTTCTAATCGTGGTGAAAGATCTTAAACATCTCTAATAAAGATCTTCCCCATTTTTCATACCTAAAACCTTTATTTATATCCTGGGGAAAATAAAACATATAAATGGTGAGATCAAATTCTCAGTAAGGGTAATCATGGAGAAAATAAAACAAACCCTATACATTTGAACTTCAAAACATGAACATAATATTTAAACATCAAATTCTTGAGCAATGACATAAAACATGGAAGTACATAAGGCATAGATCATAATGGAACATAAATCATGATAAAATGGAATGGGAATAAAACATGTAATTGTGGAAACCATTAAGCATATGTTATGATTTCCATAGTAGCCAAGGCATTGCTGCCAAGACCATCATTGTTGACAAAGTTCCTTACTGAATCGGGTTTACATGTCGTTCCAGCCCTATATTACTGATCCAAATTTACTTGTCGTTCAACCATGTCTATCTCATGAGATATAAATCTTTTCCCAATGAATTGGAGGGAGATATAGGTCCCACCAATCTCATAATGAAATCATTCTTACTTGTGCCACAAAATAAACTTAAATCATTCGTCATAACCCAATGAATAAAATGGGTTTCATAAATATCATCCCATCATCACATAATCCATATAAAAAATGGATATTTCATCATAAGAAAAGTTATACCATGTAAATCATATAGACATTATAATTGAAACATACACATATGAAATAATGTCATCTTAGATGGAAAATGGTTTTGATAACACTTGAAATGAATTCTTGAGAAAAATATCCTTTCTTTATTAAAATGATTTTCTTTTCACAAAATTCCATGAAATTCTAGAATAAAATTATTTTATTGAAAATATTCATAAAATCTTGAAGAATATGCTTCATGAAAACGAGCTGTTATGAAACCGTAAAAATCCATTCATGCCCTATAAGTTAAAAATAACATTCTTCTCGTACTTTTGTCAGAAAAGTTATAAAATATCCTTGTGTGGTAAACAAAAGTAAGATTCCTTTCATAACATGTGGTAAATTTCAAAAATGGGTAAAAAGGAATTTAAAAATACATGAAAACATTTTTATAAAACTTGGACATGGATGATAAATACAACCCCAGTAAATACTTACGTATAAACAATCTTGCATATAAACAAGATTGGAAAAGTTATCCCTTACCTTAGGTCTGATATGCTTCGTACATATCTGAAACCCCTGTATAATGATTTAAATAATCTCATTGACTTATTACATAAAAATATTCATTGTTATGATATCATATATAGTTTACTTATGACTTTATATTAGCCTTTCTTTTGTAAATTCGATGTAAAAGCAGTGATTTGGGTAAAATCGTTTCATTTATTGTATGTGTTTCGACTTGTTGTTCTTGATATTATTACTTATATCCTGATTTACTTAATTATAGAATGTAAACCATGATTTATATATAATATATATTCAGAATATACATATATATAAGATATATCGATAAATGGAGTGAAATACACCGTTCATGGAGACGGTAGTCCGTACGTACGCATGAATGTTGTTTTCGTTTCCTTATTGAATTGAATGGAATTAAGTAGATGACAAATATAAATATACATAAATAAAGTATCATTATTATTTCATATATCTCATTATTATTCATTATATATACTTTATAATCATTCATGAATGGTTAACATGGAGAATTACTCTCATCGCGTCGTGGAGACGGTAGTCCGTACGTACGCACGAGCGAGTATATCATTCCCATGATAATTGAATTGTATTGAAGTGTATGTATAATATTTCGAAATAAATATCACA
The DNA here is from genome assembly GCA_963277665.1 of Viscum album. Lineage (NCBI taxonomy): Eukaryota > Viridiplantae > Streptophyta > Magnoliopsida > Santalales > Viscaceae > Viscum > Viscum album. Next base: position 2,079,683,630 of record OY728140.1, read on the forward strand.
TTAAAATAATCATGTATTGTTATTTATTTACACCATATTACCCATCCAAGTAAGGTGGTGGTCAAAAACAGATTACACCACGATGTGGAGACGATATTCCGTACGTATGCACGCATGGTGATTTCATTTTCCGTAGGATGGATAGAAGGTGAAATAGGGTTGTTTTATATTTATAATAACATACCGGTATATGAGTGATATTGATGTTATTACTTAATAATGAAACAAATAAAGAAGAGGATGTAGAAGACAAAATAAATTTGAATGAATCAGTAACAGATATTACCTCTTCTTCGACACGCCTCTTTAATGCCACCTCTTAATGCACTATAATTGGTCTTTGAAGAGAACCAAGACCTCTAGAATATTACTAGGGAAGTTGAGAAGAAAAATTGGGAGGGTTTTTCCGAGTTTGAAGGCTCAATGTGGTGTGAGTAGAAGAGGGAGGAGGTTCCCTTTTATAAGGGAGGAGAGGGGCACCTTAGGAAAAAACGTAAAATATTATTTTATAATAAAGTCATTCGGTTTTTAATAGCAGAAAATTGATTTAATTCGAAGATAAAGTGGGGATGGGTCGAAATCCTCTTAACCAATAGATTTTAGACATGTTTGGGTCATTATATTAACCTTAGTTTTTAGTTTTAACTCTTAGTTAATTAGATTGACATTTACCATGTCACTTTATATTTTTATATTATATAGTTAATAAACATACCATAAACATACAAGCGACCCCCAAGTGGTCCATTAATGATACACCTATCATTATATAAGTATCTTGGCTGAACATTTGATTTTTAGGAATATAATAACAATTATGAATATAGTATATGTTTTAAAAACTATTTTATGTCAATTTTGACACTCTTTGGTAATTGATTTTTGTGAAAATTATAATAGAATTATTAGTTCGAAAAAAGTTATTTAAATCAATATTAACATGTCATATTAACCTATAAAATTATTTTAATTCATAAAAAGTCTCAAATTACATTTATTTGTGTATTTATAACATCAATTATTTTAATATTTCATTAATAAGGTAATTACTGCATCATCATTGTGTCGTAAATCAATTAAATTTTTTAATGTCTAAAAATTATAAATAAAATATAATTATGTAGGAAATATTTTTATCTTTTTAATGAATATTTATAGTAGAATTTATCTTATGTATAACCCTATATTATAAATGATTTAGTTATTAAACTTTGATTTTAACTTTTTTAACTCTTCTTTAAATAAATTAAAATTAAATGTTCTAATCTAATCCAAGTGGACCTAAATGGTCATATTTTATTCCTAAAGTTGTTTTTGGTCGATTTACACTTATCCAATAGAATTAGGAAATGTTTTAGGGTAATAATAGTGTCATGTTTACCCTTAATTACCCTAGTTACTTTTAACCGTGGTAAATAAAAGTAAAAAAGTTACTATTCACCAAAAATTATTTTCATATCATTGAACCAAATTTTAGTCCTTGATATTAACCATGTCTCTCAGATTTTCAAAATTCCACTCAGAGAAGTGGTAAAATTAAGTTTAATGTAAGTTTGCAAAAAGCTCCTAGGAGGTAGGTAAAAAACGGTGAAAAGTTCAATAAAATTTTTATATATCGAAAATTATTATAAAATTACTCCAATGAATTACATTGAACTTATATAGGTATTATGTATCAATTTTGGCAAAAAATAAATTTAAATAAAATAAATAATTATTTAAATAACAAGTTGGTTTTTAAATAGTGTCCCGGTGTTTTCACTATTCATCAAAAATTGAATGATATGAGAAAAATTCCAAAAATTCATCCTAGGAAAATTTCGATATTCCAAATCCAAAAAAAAGTCTATTTTGAAAAATAAACTTTATAAAATTTCAAAAATTGGGTATTACTATTCATAACGGCTAGTTCATAATAATATTATAATAATATCTCGTTAAGTGAAACTCGGTATTGCGTACTACACACACTATCGAGGAAGGTCTTGATTGTGTGTAATGCAAGCCATTCCAGGGTTGTGTGTAGTGAAAGCACCATTTGGTGTTGCGTATAACATAATCAAAACATATTTCATTTATACATTAAACAAAATCTATACTTGATGTTGCGTAGAATAATTTCCACAAAACAAATTGTGTGTAACACAAGGCAAGAATAGTGTTGCGTATACTGCAAGCTAATATGGTGTTGCGTATAGTACAAGCTAAACTTGGTGTAGTGTATAATAGAAGACATAAATGAAATTAAAAGAATAGTTTTCATAAAATCTCGGGGTGTTACATTCTACCCCCCTTAAAATGAATTTCACCCTCGAAATTCGTCGAGGTTATAAATGGTTTACTACTTGAAAGTTTTATTAATAGAAACCCACATCATAAAAAGGAATACCAAAACATGTCTTTAAAACATAATGTATGAAACGTAACGGTTACCCAAATTTACTAATCACTGGGTTTCTACATAGTAGAACATAGGTGAAAATAGGGACATGGAAGATAAATATAACCATCAACTTCTGATGAAGTTTGGTAGATGACATGAATATGATAAATCCAACAATCACAAAGAAATAAATTTGTGGTGATCAAAGGTACCATCCGATTCATCAGATATGAGAGCACTAGGACAACATTATTTGTTTTCAAGATCATTTCTCAAAAGATAAAGAATTTTTGAATTAAAATAAATAATTACTTTATTTTGGTACAATCTCACCATTTCTCGTGACTAGAACAATTTCCACTTCATCTCTTAAAGAAATGAAGTTGAATTTTTCTTCTGTGAAGTGTTAGCAGATTATGTGATAGAATGATAGGTCATTCCATCTATTTCTATCCCAAAAAGTTTAGCACAATTTATTAAATATACATAAGTCTATCTATGCTGAGATTAATCATATATGGTTGCTAAAATAGACTTATACTTCAGCTATCATAGAACTTAATAAAATAAAACTAGTTTCTACTAAATAGGGACATCCTATAGGCTAATGTTTGGTGTTAAAGGCATGTCGCACATTGCTTATGGGTACGATTCATGCATCCTTGTCCGACACGACGGGTTGTCTCCCGTCCTACAGGTTGTACTTTTTCTAGAACTACATTATTATAACATTCCATCAATAATATTGAAATAGTTCTAGCCTTAAACAATATTGACTTATGTCCAACATAATCCAATCCAATCTTTATGCTTATCCAAAATACTTCTGTCCAAGCTCATAGTATAAAGAAAACAATTACTAGAAATGTCATTTGCCGAGCATGTGAATACCATCATTTATAATATGATATATCTTGTTGGTCACATTCCAAACATGTGAATAACTTAATCATGTATTCTATTGAAAAATGAATACCCATTGAACCTTAGTGAAAACATGAGTGCTGTCAAAAGTTAACTCTTTCCACATACCAAAATCCCAAAAATTCTATATACTTAGTCCTTATATCAGTAATGAGCTCATTAATACTATCAAACATTTCATTATCTCCTTATCAATTTTTTATGCACATATTAGGTGCTTTCCAAAAATATCTGAATAACATTTCATGGTTACCGGTACCATTCAACAAATACTTTCAAAACTCAAGAAAAGGAAACAATGTAACAATCCTTGGATTTTTCAGAATTCCATTGTACCATACATTATTCTTGATAAACATTCAATCATTACACTACCTTCTTAAACCACTAACTGGGCTTCATCATTTCTTCTATCTAATATATCATTTGTAGTCTCTTCATCATCATCCACATAAATACTACCCATATGACCATGCTAATTCTATTTATGAGATTTTCTCTTAGGGCATTGGTTTGCATAATGCCCATACAATCCACATTTAAAACACTTAACCGTTGTTGATGTCCTAGTAATACCATTATCATTTTCCATGGTGTTAACTAAACCTTTTCTTTTACAATTACTAGATTTGTGTCCATATTTTCCACAACCAAAGCATCTTCCAGTTCCTTTGAAACTTTCTCCCTGATGCCTCTTCCCCCATGATTTACATGAGGGAAATTGAACTCTCTTTCTTCTATGATCATCATGAAACTCCACCTTTCTATTATTAGCTGAGTCGGGAAACTTACCAAAGTTGAGATTATTGATCATATTATGAGATTTCTGATTAGTCATAATAATTATATGTGGACTTCTAGATCCAATTTCATTTGGTTTCTCATGAAAAATATCATTCCATTGTCTATCATATCCTCCATTATCGTGAATCTTTCTATTTCCAGCCATTTTCTAAAACTCAAAAAGAATAGTGTGAGAGACCAAAATCATAATCAAGGGGGAGTAACTTCAATATATAACATCTTAGGTTTAATTCTAATATTGTTTCCATAATTATAGGACTATAACCTATACTTATACATAACCTTAGGGAAATCCATACACATACATTAAAAATATATTTAGGGATCTCACTAAAGTTCTCATATCCAAGTTTCCAAAGGTTGAATAAACTGAACATCTGATACCAACTGTAGAGACCCAAAGCCTGAATTACATGGACATTATATTACTTTTGTGGAATACTTAATACAAAACAAAAACAGACACACAAGGACCGTAACAGTTTAGTGTCTTTGTAATCTTGGAACATAATCTTCTAATCTTGGTGAAAGATCTACAACATCTCCCATTAAGATCTTCCCTTTTTGTCTTACCTAAAACCTTTCTTTATATCCTAGGGAAAATAAAACATATAAAGTGTGATCTCAAATTCTCAGTAAGGGTATTCATGGAGAAAATAAAACAAACCCTATACATTTGAACTTCAAAACATGAACATAATTTTTAAACATCAAATTCTTAAGCAATGACATAAAACATGGCAGTACATAAGGAATAGATCATAATGGAACATAAATCATGATAAAATGGCATGGGAATAAAACATGTAATTGTGGAAACCATTAAGCACATGTTATGATTTCCACAGTAGCCAAGGCATTGCTGCCAAGACCATCTTAGTGGACAATGTCCCTTGCTGAACCAGGTTTACTTGTCATTCCAGCCCTGTATTATTGAACCAGATTTACTTATCATTCCAGCCATGTCTATCTCATGAGATATAAATCTTTACCCAATGCATTGGTAGGAGATATAGGTCCCACCCATCTCATAATGAAATCATTCTTACTTGTGCCACAAAATATACTTAAAACATTCATCATAACCCAAAGAATAAAATGGGTTTCATAAACATCGTCCCATCATCACATAATCCATATAAAAAATGGATATTTCATCATAAGAAAAGTTAAACCATGTAAATCATAGATACATTATACATGAAACATACACATATGAAATAATGTCATCTTAGATGGAAAATGGTTTTGATAAAACACATGAAATGAATTCTTGAGGAAAATATCCTTTCTTCTTGAAAATCATTTCTTTTCACAAAAGGCCATGAAATTTTAAAAGAAAAGTATTTTGTTGAAAATATTCTTAAAATCTTGTAGAGTAATATTCATGAAAATGAGTTTTTATGGAACCGTACAAATCCGTTCACGCCGTATAAGTTAAAAATAACATTCTTCTCGTACTTTTGTCGGAAAAGTCAAAAATTTCCTCGTGTGGTAAACAAAAGTAATATTTCTTTCATAACATGTGGTAAATTTCAAAAATGGGCAAAAAGGAATTTAACAATACATGAAAACTTTTTTATAAATCTTGGACATGGATGATAAATATAACCCTAGTAAATATTTACGTATAAACAATCTCGGATATAAACGAGATTGGAAAAGTTATCCCTTACCTTAGGTCCGATAAGCTTCATACGTATCTGAACCTCCTGTATAATGATTTAAATAATGTCATTGACTTATTATAGAATCACATTCATTTCTATGATATCATATATAGTTTAATTATGACTTTATATTACCCGTTCTTTTGTAAATTCGATGTAAAAGTAGCGATTTGGGTAAAATCGTTTCATTTATTGTATGTGTTTCGACTTGTTGTTCTTGATATTATTACTTATATCATGATTTAATTAATTCCATAATGTAAAACAAGATTTATATATAATATATATTAATCATTTACATATATATATATATATGATAGATCGATAAATGGAATGAAATACACCGTTCATGGAGACAGTTGGTCGTACGTACGCATGAACGATGTTTTCATTTACTTATTGAATTGAATGGAATTAAGTAGATTAAATATATATATATACATAAATACAATATCATTATTATGTCATATATCTCAATATTATTCATTATATATACTTTATAATCATTCATGAATGGTTAACATAGAGAATGAATCTCATCGCGTTGTGGAGACGATAGTCCGTACGTACGTAAGATCGATGATATCATTCCCATGATCGTGGAATTGTATTGAAGAGTATGTATAATTATTAATAATCAATATCACTTTACAATAATCATATATAGTTATTTATTTACAACATTATACCCATCCAAGTAAGGTGTTGGTTGAAAACAGATTATACCACGACGTGGAGACGGTATTCCGTACGTACGCATGCACAGTGATTTCATTTTCCATAGGATGGATAGAAGGTGAAATAGGGTTGTTTCATATTTATAATAACATACCAGTATATTAGGGAAACTTATGTTATTACTTCATAATGAAACAACTAAATAAGTGGAAGTAGAAGAAGAAATAAATTTGAAAGAATCGGTAATGGATATTACATCTTCTTCGACACGCCTATTTGAAACCTACTCTTAGGGCCCTAAAATTTGTCTTTGAAGAATAAAAAGACATCTAGAATATTACAATGGAAGTGGAGAAGAGAAATTATCAGTGGTTGGCCGAGCTTGAAGGCTCAATGTGGTGTGAGGAGAAGAGGGAGGAGGTTCCCTTTTATAAGGAGGGAGAGGGGCACCTTAAGAAAAACTTAAAATGATATTTTATAATAAAGTCTTATTTGGTTTTTAATAGCTCCAAATTGATTTATTTCTAATCTAAATTGTGGATGGGTCAAAATTATATCAACCAATAGAATTTAGACAGGTTTGGGCCATTATATTAACCTTATATTTTAGTTTTAACTCTTAGTTAATTAGATTGACATTTACCATGTCACATTATATTCTTATATTATATAGTTAATAAACATACCATATACATCCAAGAGACCCCCAAGTGGTCCATTAATGATACACCTATCATTATATTAGTATCATGGCCGAACCATAGATTTTTAGGAATATAATAACAATTAATAATACAATATTTTCTTAAAAACTATTTTCTGTCAATTTTGACACTATTTGGTAATTGATTTTTCTGAAACACATAACAGTATTATTAGTTCGAAAAAAGTTAATTAAATCAATATTAACAGGAAATATTGACCTATTAATTCAGTTTAATTCATAAAAAGTCTCAAATTACATTTATTTGTCTATTTATAACATCAATTATTTTAATATTTGTTTAATAAGGTAATTATTGCATCATCATTGTGTTGTAAATAAATTAAATTATTTAATGTCTAAAAATTATAAATAAAATACCATTATGTAGTAAATCTTTTTATATTTCTAATTAATATTTATATTTGAATTTATCTTATGTATAACCCTATTTTAAAAATTATTTACTTATTAAACATTGATTTTAACAATTTTAACCCTTCGTTAAATAAATTAATAATAAATGTCCTAATCTAATCCAAGTTGACCTAAATGGTCATAGTTTATTCATAAGGTTGTTTTTGGTCGAATTATACTTATCTAATAGAATTCGGACATGTGTTAGGGTAATAATAATATCATTTTTACCCTTAATTACCCTATTTACTTTTAACCGTGGTAAATAAAAGTAAAAAGCTACTATTCACCAAAAATTATTTTCATCTCATTCAACCACATTTTAGTCCTTAATATTAACCATGTCTCATGGATTTTATAAATTTCACTCACAGAAGTGATAAAAATAAGTTTTATGTAAGTTTGCAAAAAGCTCCTAGGAGGTAGGTAAAAGAAGGTGAAAAGTTCAATAAACTTTTTATATATCAAAAATTATTATAAAATGAATCCAATGAATGAAATTGAACTTATATAGGTATAATGTATCAATTTTTACCAAAAATAAATTTAAATAAAATAAATAATTATTTAAATAGAAAGTCGGTTTTTAAATAGTAACCCAGTGTTTACACTATTCATCAAAAATTAATAGTATTCAGAAAAATACCAAAAATTCACCCTAGGCTAATTTAGATATTCTGAATCCAAAAATGAAGACCATTTTGAAAAATAAAATGTATAAAATTTCAAAAATTGGGTATTACTATTCATAACGGCTAGTTCATAATAATATTATAATAATATCTCGTTTAGTGAAACTCGGTATTGCATACAACACACACTATCGAGGAAGGTCTTGATTAAGTGTAATGCAAGCCAAGTCAGGGCTGCGTGTAGTGAATGAAATGTTTGGTGTTGCGTATAACATAATCAAAACATATTTCATTTATACATTAAACAAAATCTATTCTTGATGTTGTGTAGAATAATTTCCACAAAACAAATTGTGTGTAACGTGAGCCAAGAATAGTGTTGTGTATACTGAAATCTAATACAGTGTTGCATATAGTACAAGCTAAACTTGGTGTAGTTTATAATAGAAGACATCAATGAAATTAAAGGAATATTTTTTATAAAATCTCTAGGTTTTACAATATCCTAGATATCCGCATATGTTGTACATTTCCTCACTCCCTTCATTAATTATTCATTTCTAAGAAGTATAACATTGAAAATAACTTAAAATCATTGTGGAACCCTTGTTTTATCTCCTTAGAACACAAATTTTTATAGTTATAACAAGTTCAAAGTTCAATGAATAGTGTATTTTGACCAGCCCAAGACACAACCCATTTTTATTTGTTATTACTATTATTTTAATTTTTTTTTAGTTTTTAAATAACATTTTTAGGGTGTAAATCACTAATCTAATAGGTACACACACATAGGTCAATCCATTATAGTAATTAAAAATATTAGATAAAGAATGAACATATGGAATAATTATTGTCGAAGGATGATAAGTATTAACCTAACTTATATTCACCTTCACTTAAGTATGAAAAATTCACACCTCATGGTTCGGTGAAAATATTAGTGGAGATATTAAGTGACACAATTTTCACATTAACTATTCACAGAAAGGGTACCATTCTTCCCAAAATTTATAAAATGATACAACAAAATTTTTCATCAAAAAAAACTATTTTTAATGAAAACTTCACACAACAATGTTATATTTTTGATAAAACAAAGATTCAATCATTTATTGTTTTGTTGAAAAACATGAAATAGGTAAATTCATCATTAATTTTGAATAATTTCATGATTAATTGGGAATCAAAACTAAATATCCAGGCACAAAAGTGAAGGGGAATGGGGGAAGGTGACCTTACTATTCAGAAAAAAAAAATCAAAGTTGATGAAAATTCATGTCTATCCCAGAATATACTCAGACCCCTACACCAATAGTATATAGTGTACTCATTATAATAAAAGAGAATATGTGAGTTAAGGACAATCCCTAGTGGGTTTAATTGGTATCGTTCTTCTTGAACTTTGAGTTCTTCCATCGAGGACTCCGTAATGGATTCATGAAATTTCTTATCCACTACCCACTTATAGTGAAGGTGTTTTCATCATTTTTAACTTGAAAAAACATTAATATATAAACGTTAACAATAGTGAATGGTCCAAACCAGTGGGAATGAAACATACTTGGATGTATCATCATATTTTACTTGAAAAGTATGACCTTCTTCCAAATTTTTAATTGATGATAAAAGATGATACGACTATGGGAATACTTGGATCACTCCATTTTGATCCAAGAGTTCACATATGAATATCTATCGATTTACTACATCTCCTCAATCTTCAACTTCCGAGAAGAAAATGAACTAAATATATTATAATTTCAATGTTTAATAGCCTAGTAGGATTAGTTCTCTATCTGAAAAATAAGGGACAACTTTTTCCAACAAAAATATGATAATGTGACATTCCAATGGAAGTATAAAATCCAGTATAGTAAGGACCTAATGAACCACCGAGTCTTAGACTCCAATATTTTCTTTTTCAGTTAACCATTTTTTGATGAATTTTTTACCTCTCTATTTCACACCACGTATTCACCATTTTTTGTCAGTGACAATCAATAGAAACTTGATGCCCGACCCCATTTCTAAGAAAAAGTGATTGAATTGTTTGGTTGGAGAAAGTAGAACATCAGTCATTGATGATAAACTTATCTAATAAAAATTTATATAAAAATTGATTTATCAAAAATTTGGCACCTGTCATGGAATCATCTATCCTTTTGTCACATGCCTCTAACCATTTTGACATGTAATCAACTACCAAAAGAATGTACATGTTTCTAGGGAAATTGGGAAATATCCCCATAAATTCAATTCCCTGAACATAAAAAATGTCATTAATAGAATAGGTTGTGGTGTCATTTCATTTATTTTAAATACATTCCACAATATTTGAAAATTAAGATAAGATTTATAGAAAATAGGGGAATCCTGAAATAGTGTTGGCCATAAGTGACGACAATCGGGGACCTTGTGAGTAGTCTGTTAGGGACCAAATTGGCCCCCATAAGAAATATTGTGGAAGACCCTATGGATAGACCAAAACTAACTATTAGAAACATAATGCATGAGGACATTATCAATACATGTTCTCCAAAGGTAGGGGTCATCCGAAATGTACCAACAGGATTCGTGTTTTATATGTTCATCTTGGTTTTTCTTGAAATCTATAAGAAAAAAATATTCTACCAATTAATTTAAAATTTTATCATACTAAGTAATAACATATCTCACTTAGTGTAATTCCTCATTAAGAAACATATAATTTATCAGAATACATGGGTATAAGTCAATTTCTGAGGATGGAATGATCTTACTGATAGGGTTATCCCCAATGTTCTCTGCTTCTTTTTATCCATAATATCTAAAATAAATTCTTAAATTAGTATCGTCCATTGAGTGAAATATTTTTTCTACTTTTTGTTTCTGAAGGAGATACCAAAGGGGTACATGATCTAATAACCAAATGACTTTGGACCCCAAAAAGGTATGACCTAAATTTATCCAAGGAAAACACAATGTTAAGCAATTATTTTTCATTTAATGTGTAGTTTTCTGGGGTAGGGTCCGTTGTTCATGAGGCATAGGCTATTCCATCTGGATATCTGTGAATCATTTATGATAAATCATCCCCAACTATATAATTAGTGGCATCACACATGAGCTCAAATCATAAATCCATCCAATGTGGTTAGATCACTAGGGTTGATGTGAGACTCTATTTCAATTAATTAAAAGCATCCTCAAATTATTTATGAAACATTAATTCTTTTTTTGGAGTATGGGGGATGGGGGTGAATTATTACTAATGTGATGAATGAAAATATGAAAAAATAAAGCACAACCTATGAAATATCTCACATAACACACATTTTTGGTGAATGTAAGGGAAGCAATGACATCCACTTTTGATTCATCTACTTGGATAACATCCTCATTAATGAAATTCCCAAGTACTATACCTTGTCCCACCATGAAATGAAAGTTCTCATTATTTAATACAAGATTATTTTTAATATATCTACGTAGACCAAAACCAAGACTACAAAAATGTTAATCAGAAGAGGATCCATAAATGGTAAAATCATCCATAAATACTTCCATTCAATTATCCAAGTAATCCAAAAAATACTAACCATGCATAGTTGGAAATTTCTGGGAGTGTTTCACAGACCAAATGGAATCATCGTATATGAAAATGTTCCAAAGGGTCAACTAAAGGATTTATTTTCCTGATTCTAAAGGTAAATATGGATCTAAAAGTATCTAGAATACCAATTAAGGAAAAATTACTAGGACATTCCCAATAGCCTCTCTTTCATATGTTCAATAAAAGGTAATGTCAAATGGTCCTTCCTAGTGTGTTGGTTTATATGGCAATAGTATATATAGAAAGTACAAATTTTTTGCACATGGGTTAGAATGAATCTTTTCCATTTTTATTATTTAAATACTATTTTTTTTTAGGATTTACTAACATTGGATAGACCCAATGGATTCCATATATGAGTTTATTGATTCCACTAGTCAATAATTTTGAAAAATCTTTTTTAACAACATCTATGGTTTTTGTTTTTAGTTGAATTTGTTCCTACCTCACTAGTTTATCCTAATTATTTAACAATATATGATATAAAAAATTTGATGGTATAATATCATGAATGTTCAAAGGGGTACATACTAATTCATGTTTATACTACCTCAAAAGGAATTGTAGTCACAATTAATGCTCTAGAGGGAGTGAACAATAAATGATGAAAGATAGCTTGTTTCTATTCTCAAGATATAATTGTTTCAAATTTTTTAGGTAATGGTTTAACTTAAATTCATAGTGAGTATTGGATTTATAGTATTGAATGTGAAAGTGGGGGGAAAAATATCTCAACTAACTACTCGGTGGAATGAACCTTAGAAGATGAATAATCATTTACAATCATAGTGGTATCATTGATGGTAATGATATCCTCTGTTATTAAGAAATCATCAATTATCAATCATGTATGAAATTTTTATAAATTGGTACAAAATTTATGCATGATTCATTAACTATAATTTATATCAAAGATGAAAAATCATAAATGGGATTAGGGGAGATAAAATTAGTTTTTTTGAAGAATGTATTACATCAATTAAATTAATAGAGACAAGGAATAATATTATTCAGAGGTGTACATCATGGAATAAAATATGTTAAGGGGGAAATTATCACCACTATTTTACATAGATAATGTACAATTTTTGGAATTAATAATGGTTTTGGAATTTTATAGGAATATTATCCCCCAATAAAACTGGGTCACATCCATTCATCATATTATCCTCCATTTTAAGCTCAAAATGGCAGTTGAAAAACTATAATTTTCATACTTATAGGAACATCCTGTAAAACAGTATAAAGTCTCAATGTACTCTAGTTTTATAGTTGAAAAACAATTCCATTGGGATTTATTTTCCTAACCTGAAATAAATTGAAAATGGAGTTAGTCATTACATTTGTATAAAATCTAAAATAAAGCATTGGATTGGGAAATATAATACTCCAATGTGGTTCATGGAATCATTAATTATCAACATTGATATATCCATTACTTCCCCAAAAATTCTATGATCATGGAAAGTTATCGATTCCATGAACCACAGGGGAGTATTTATTTCCTTATCCTCCTTGGATGGATATTATGGTTCTTACCTAATGGGTTGGTCATATGGGGGGCCTGGGAAAACATACTCAGAACTCTTAGAAGTTTCTCTTTGTTGGGGTAATTGGTCAAAATAGTCAATTTCAGTAGAATAGGTACAAGAATATGTAGTATTATAATATTAATATTTCCCTTGGGAAAGAGATAGTGGTTGGATAAGGTTACGTGCATCTTTAAACTTTAGATCCACCTTCTTCTCATACTCCTAACTTTAACCTCAAGGAAACCTTGAATGGATGCACTGGACCATGAACGGAATTGTTGAGTGTTTTGTATCATGTTCTCAATGAAGTTCCATGCAATGGTAGGGGTTTTTTCAAATAGATAACCACCTATAGTAGTATTAATCATATTATGATCAATTAAATTAACCCTTTATAAAAATATAGTATTAAAATTTGATCACATATTTGGTGGTATGGAAATCATGGCAATATAATTTTGAATCCATCCCAATATTCATGTAATATTTCACCTTATAATTTCATTATACCAAATATTTATTTCATATAGTTTCAGTTTGGGAGGCTACGAAATATTTATCAAGAAAAAGGCATTTCATGTCACACATCTTCTAATAGAAACCTTAACATAATACAAACAAACATTTTTCAGTGTCTTCTAATGAATAAAGGAATTCCCAAATCATTACATATTCTTCCTCCACATTTTCAAGTTATTAATTTTATCATATAGTGTGAAATTAATTTCTTTTCTTTTGTTGATCGTCTCTTGTGAGTCCTTGTAATCTTGGTAATAAGTGAATTAAACCAGATTTATTTCAAAATTTGGTGATGTGACTTGTTTTTGAATGTATGTGGGATGGATATCCACATCATGTGAGGTTATTTATTTTATTTTTTGATTATTTTTAGTCATTTTATACATTTTAAGTTCAGTTTCATGTTTGTTTCCAGAATAAGAGAGGATTATAAAAGTCTCAAGGTGTGGTGTGTCCTATTTCAAAGTCTTCATCTATATGTTTTGGTGTCACTGAAATAGGATCCTATCAATTTCAGGTTATAATGGAGATACATATCCATTATTATAGAGAATCATTCAAAGAACCAACACAATAAATAAACTAGAAAAAAACTTATATGTAAATGTGAAAGATAAATTAATAAATATTCACAAGATTTAGAAAAAGCTTATCAAAAACACACGCTAAAAAACAAAATTCTCTCTGAAAATGGAATGAATATTTGACTGTGAGGTCAAGAAATGTAAAAATGATTATGATTGAGATATGGTTTATAGTAAAGGGTAGACCCTAGGTCATCTCTCAATGAATGTTGGTGGTTTATAGTGTAAATTTTTATTAAAAATGACAAATGGAGGGTGATTTAAAAAACAGTTTTAAAAATAAAATTACATAATTTAAATTTTTTATAGTTGAAAAAGTGGGTTTTAAAAATTCATGATATGTATGTGATCATTTATATGTTACAACACCACTTGAAAGTATCCTTTTTCTTAATTTATTATTAGGTTTTAGTGTAATCCTTTGTTTGAGGGTTAACCAAGATCTTCAGTACCCACAAGCCACTAAAATGATGAAAATAAGACAAAACTAGGATATAACAATCATGTTGTAATGTACCAACCCCTTATCATGGATTAATTTTTTTTCAACGAATGCTAAAATATCACATGTTTGGGAAAGAAGAAGATTGTTATGTCTTCCATTCAGAATAGCCCAAGTTGCACACTTTAATTTACACACAAATCAGTTATGAAATAAAAATTGTTTCAATTAAATGAATCAAAACAAGTTAAGATAAAAAGAAAAGAATAATTAAAAAAATATATACACAAAAAAGTATATAATTATGTGTTTTTACTCCCACTTCAAGTGAGAA
Source organism: Viscum album (assembly GCA_963277665.1). Lineage (NCBI taxonomy): Eukaryota > Viridiplantae > Streptophyta > Magnoliopsida > Santalales > Viscaceae > Viscum > Viscum album. The sequence continues at coordinate 2,079,698,847 of OY728140.1, forward strand.
TATTCCTCACATAGATCACCCACCATTTTGCAAACCAACGAGAGGTGGAAGAATTTTGTGTGGATATCCTTCTTCATCTTGGATCCCCTTATGATTATAGGGGCCTCCAGAACATATAGAATGAAAAGAGGTCCCATATAGGACTCAAAAATTGCATCATGATTCCTATTGTTAAAATATTAAAATGAGGTTCTCAAGATTCTCTTTCATAGCCAACATGAGAGGTTGTTTTGGGAACCAAAATTTTGATATACCACTTCTATCTCAGTTTTGGACTGGTAAAAGTACATATATAAACATGTAAAAAATAAGATAGTTTCTTTTCGGAATATTTAATATATCCATATAAAATTTGGGATCTATTAGACATCTAGAATGTGAGATATTTCCAAAACACCAAACCTAACTTTTTTAGATCGTGCAGATTATGTTCCCTTAGACAGATAAGTTCAGATGGGCAACTAGATGAATGAAATGGTCTTCAATGATTCAAGATAAGTTATAGATAACAGAATTATAGATTATAAGAAAAAATTTAATTCCCTTTTGATTGATATATTTTTATTATTGTGAAAAACATTTTACACCTGTCCTTGGGATTCCATTTAGTTTGGAACATTTTCCTTCCACATCTTCTCTGGCCCTCCAAACCACATCCTCGTAAAATTAAATCACAAATACAAGTAAAATTAACATTTTTAATGATGATAAACTTGAAATTATAGAATCATTCTGGATGTTAATTTTTTTTTATAATTTTAATTGATAGAAAATAATCAGTTAAACCCGGTAATATAAGGGTTAAATAAAATAGTGAATCAAAGTGAAATCAATCAGGCGTGAACATTTTTTCAAAAATAAAATTATGTCACCTAAAAGGAGACTCAAATTGAAAATATTAGAACATTTTTTACTCTATTGTGCGCGGTTTACCCCAGAAGTGACCTAAAGTTGGTTTGCTTGAGATGCTCAAATAATGTTTCCCCTAGCGGGTATAAGAAGTGAATTAATTAATTAATTTATCAAATGACCAAAGTAATTTTCCCTCTATAAATATATTATTATTACAATAATAAGGGGTATAAAGCTAACCCTAGGACCATTGATATGAGTATTCCATTGTTATTCATTGGACGATTAAGATCATGTGATCAAACCACAACTAGATGAAGCCAAATCGAGTTGTAGTGAATGTAATAGATCTGCCCAGTCATTGGAAGTTTATCTTTCTTCCAAATACCTATCTAGATTAAGGTAGAAATAATAATGTTTGGTTTCTACCCATTTGATTAATATATTGGTAACGATCAAAACCTTTTTTATTGATCAGGGTTTAAATAAATCCTTTGCATGGGCCTTTATATCAGATTTCAATTGTTCAATCAATTTATCCCTATTGTTCCATGTTTCTCACCCCAGCTATTCCAAATTTATATTATATGGAAAATTAAAAATCCACATTTTTTCTAATTTTCCCCTATATTTATTTTCATTCTTCACCATTGGCCTATGTGGTGATGGTTCGACATTTCTCAGTGGGTTCAAGTATGATCGAACCCCCGTATTCATGGAAAATGTGCATGAGACAGATGGTTTGATGATCTATGGATGAATATGTATAAAACCTGGTATGTGGTTGATGGATTAATGGATTGGGGATTTTAAGGGGAGATATATATATATCATAGTAGATGCATCGAGAATGAAGGCTTGTTGTAGATGAACCAAATTCTGATTTCATTCCAATAGATAGCCAGAATCGATGGTCAGAGGTGTTTTTTAACATTTTGGGTGGTCAAATAGAAGCATTAATAGTGGGATCGACATATCTGAGAAACATGGAGAGTATCTATCTATTTATAAAAAACCCCAACTACACACAATGCAGTCTAAATAACACACACTGTGTAGTCTGATTTTGGCGACGGTTAGGGTTTCACAATGGAGCTAAATATCACATGTAGTGTGGACGTCCCATACAAAATTGGATCCCTAGTTACCTGAAATTGTGTATATATGGAGTAAAATCCCAGGATCCATTGTGTCCATACATTCCATGTATGGTGGGTAACACACAATATACCCGCACATGACCAGTGTACATGGACACAGCCCGAAGGAGACATGCACAAATAAGATAGCACCACTCGACCACGGGATGATAACACACATCGTGTAGTACCTTACATGACATGGATTATTACATGGCCAATGTGAATTTTTGATGTAAAGTAATCATATTGGAAAATTAATGGGTCCACAAATATTGTTTTTCTCTCACGCACCATTTACTACTTTATGAATTTTTTTCTCATGTATCTCATTTGTTGGGACTCATATTTTTTTCTATAAGTATACTATAATGACTGTTTTTCTTATAGATTATGATGGTAGAATTTTTATTGTATTTTGAGAAATTGTTGGATATGTTAATATTTTTAAGATTCTATAGGTGTTGCTCGATGATGGTAGTGATTAGCCATGATCATTTGAGAGTGATCAGGGTTAGAATTCCCCCATATACCTCATACTAGTTAGTTTTGAGCCCTCTTTTTATATCATATCATGGGTCCTATATCCATAGATTAGAACCATCATTCTAGGATAGGGCATATTTCCTCTTCTAGGGAGTGGATCCCTCTTATATGGACAGGTCATTTGTCCCCTATCTGCTAAGTGGAACCCTTCTGTTGTGTCAGGGCATGGGTACTCTATCTGTTGAGTGCAACTCCCATATTGTGCTGGGGAATAGTTCCTATATCTAGATATTGATCCACTTAGTATGTGTGACATAGTACTAAGGTGTGGGTCACCCACATGGTTACTTATTTTGGTAGAAACATGAGTTATTGGTCATTGATGATGGACCTTATAACTATTGGAAGACACATCATCCAAGGATGGGTTGTAAGTTAGAGATCCTTTTTCTTTCTCATATGGTTTTCTTATGGGAATATATATATGGGTTCTATTTCTAAATTGATATTTTTAAGCTATCTACGTCAATCATTTATCATATTTATTACGCATCATGTTTTCGAGGTTCCCAAAATGGTATTTATATACTCACCCCTTCAAGAAATTTTCCTATACATGTCTTTTCTTATGCTTAAAAGGGGCACGACAGCAAGGACTTCAGAGGATCATAGAGATACCATGGATCATTATACCTCATATAGTGGTCAGATCTTGGAGATCTTGATATGGGCTCTCTCATCATTTAGTTTTATAGTTATTGTCAGGTTAGAATATCATTTCTGAATGGGTGTATATTTTCCCCTTTTCATTTCAGATTGTTTTTTCATACACTTTTTTATTACATAGATATTTTTTACATTCATAGATACTAGTACTTATATATTTTTTTATTTTATTTTATTCATTTTTAGTTCGAAATGTATATAGTTGGGTGTATGTGTACAATATCATGGGAGAAGGCCTCCCATTTTATTTAATCCTTTTTATGCTGGTCACCATCCCTTGGAGGATCGATATGGGATGGGGGAAGTTTTGACTTGGACCCCATCCCACAAAGAGGGCCCTGGTGGTCCATGTTGTGAAATTATAATTATATTTAATTATTTGGGATATAAATCTTTTTTAGTCTTTCCCTATCAATTCCATTCATTATTAAAACCTAAATGAAGGAATCTTATCAGTTTTAACCCCATTTTGAGTAACACTCCATAAAATGTTTTAAACCAACCATGGATTTTAAAAGTTCTCCTTTTATTATGGAAAACTCTCTGTAGTAAATTTTTAGTATTATGGTAATTAATATGATCATTTCCCACCAAAAATACTCTATATCATTTTCCCTAAAACCCCCATTTGTTAGGTACACTTCCAAAAATACCTCTTTTTTCTTTTTCACATATTCACTTTACTTGGACATCATTTTTTCATGGACTATGATTATTAATCACACATGAATTTATAAGAATGTTGTAATAAATTCATTCAAGGAAAAAAATTATTAAATGAAATATAGTTATTCTAAGGCCTTGAGATTTTATGAATTAAATATTTCTAATAAATACATATTATTTTATCATTATCATTATACACAACACCAAATTTAATAAAACCACAATATACTACTAAAATATTTAAACCTAGTGTTTTTAAAATATCTATTAAATTGGTGGGCATGAATAATTTTAAATAATTTATGAAAATTAAAAGGTTTATACATGTATAAAATGAAATCACTTTTATTCAATTAATTATAAATGAAAATAAAATTAATTTTAAAGGAAAACAAATGTTTTTCTGAAAACCTTTTCAATGTGTACAAAGTGTTTTTATATTTAAAAATTAAAATAGAGACTATTTTTGAATGATTTAAATTAAATTAATATATACCATATATCAATTAAAATAATATATCATTTTCTAATTTATTTTATAATCATGGAATAAGGATACATACTACTTTATTCTTGAAAACAATATTTTTGTAAAATGTAGTTTTTTCTGAAAATAAAAATAATATTTTCCACTGTTATAAAATTTATTTGAAAAAATGAAATTATATTTTTGAAAAACCACAAATTATATTATATAATGATTTCAACTTAATTTTTTTCATAATGAATAGTAATAATAGTAAAAATTAATTAACGTGGTTAAGGTTCTAATGAGTTTATCTAGGGTTAATAAAAAAGGATAAGGGTATAATAACCTTGAATATTGTCCAATTATCATTTACATGTTTTATTTATCACATATCACACCTTATGTTTGACATTGATCAATTTTAGAGATTTTTCACATGGGTCAAACATGGGTATACTATTTTTCATCTCAATAATTCCTAGTGTGTCATCACTCCCATATATAAAAGGGAACCACTTATCCTCTCCTCTTCACACTAGAAATGAATTTTGTCTCAAAAAATAATTACCCAAATACATTACATAAATACCTCCCCAAAACCTAGAGGCCTTGTTTTTATTTCGAATCACTCCTAAGAAGTCTTTTGGTGAAATCTTAAGGACGTTTTCTGAATATGAGGTATAGTTTTTAACCATGTTTTTTATATTTTATTTATTATTGAATATAATTATATTATTCTTAAATAATAAAAATATAATAAAAAATACATCTATAATACTAATATGTTATTATGAAAATGTTATCATTTATATCCATCCACTATCCTAGAAAACGGGAAAATAAATCGTCGATCGTGAGTATGATGGACTACCACATCACACACCGATATATGTCGTTTTACATCACCACCTCTCAAATATGGATATAGTGATGGGTTTATGTATTTATAATATATTTATGGAATAGTTTTACCTTTATAATTATAAATTTATATCTATAATCATACCTTTCAATATATTGTAAAATGATAATGTTGCTCGTGTGTGTGTGTATGGACTATCACCTCCATGAATAGATGTTATATGGTTTTCATTTTATTTATAATTTGATGGTAATTATAATATAATTAATTAATATAAATTATATTAATTTTTTTTAAATTTTAATTAATAATTACCTTTCTTTCGTTACATCCTTCAACAAATGAAAACACTTTTTGTGTGTATGTATGTCATAATGTCTCCATGAACAATGTGATTCGTTTTTTAAATGTATATTTTATATTTTATATAAATATGTATATAATTTGTATATAAGATATATATATATCCTTATTAACATCTTTAATATTATGGAACCATAATCAAAGTAAAAGGAACAAAACTACCGAAACAAAACATTCTGAAAAAATGAAGCAATTATCACACAAAATAAATATTTTAATAAGTAATTGTTAATAAAAATGTGATGAAAGGTTGTAAGTTAATATAATCTAGTATTATAAATATTATAATTTTTATATAATATAGTAATAATATACTTATATTTATTATATATAAGGATCAAATTTTTTTGAATAAATTCGATACATGATGTAAGGGATTTGTTATCTATCTTTTAATTATGTGAGATATATTACATGTTCATCAATAATTAATTTTGTGTGGTTTATATAATACACATTTTAAAAGTTATATCATGAATCTCAATATTTTATAGATACATCAATTTTCATTTTTTTCATTATTTAATGGGGTTTACGATTCAAAAGAATCCAAAGTTGTAAGGGATTTACACTCACTGTTATTTCTGTGCGACACATGAAACATTCACAATTTGTTTATATTATGTGGGGAATTCACATACAATGACTGTATTTTATTATTATTATTATAAAAACTATAGTATATACATATCCATCTATTATTCTCTCTTTCATTAGTCTTATAATTAAAATGTTTCCAAAGTGGTAATGGTTTGATGTTACAATATCAATTTTTATTGAGAGGATTTTTTAATTTTCATTTGATGATTAAATATTATGATATATGTCTCAAGAAACTAATAAATATTGTTATGAGTTTTTTATTTATTAAAAACACATGTTTTATTTAAGAACCTGGATCTTTATTTGATGTATGCATCTTTATTTTGGGTTGTTTTTTAGGGAAAATGATGAAATGGAAATTTTATAAGAACATGTTGTGAACTTTTGAGTACATGTCGTGTACCTAATTTCCGCGTACATATGTGTACTAGCCTTCTAACAAAAATGTACATGGCCATGTAGGTTTCCTGGAAGATTTCCTAAAGGATGTCCGGTTGAGGCGAATACACAGAGTGTACATTAAATGAACATGTTGTGTACTTTTTTTTTGATGAGTCGAAGTGGGGTTACCTCTAATCTCTATAAAACAATTATTCTTCCCCCGGTTCATAAAATAAATTGATGTAACACCTATGATCTTTGACCTCCTCCCAGTTCTCTATCCAAACCCTACTTGAGATGCTGCAAAGGGAGTTGGTTTCCCGCCGGTGAGTTCTCTCTTTCCCTAGAGCCTCTCTTCCCGATTCCTCATCTCATGGATTATTCTAGGTTGAATGATTTTAATATTTTTGCATATCTACATCGTTATAGGTAGAATCAAAGTCCTACATTCAATACTATTCATCGTATAACATCTTTTTAGGTGGTTTGTGCCTTCCTTTGATTGTCTTTAATTTATATATGCATAAAGTGCTGAATACCCATGTTTGGGGTATTGCGTGTTTTTGAATTTACCCGGTTTAATTCCTGTTATGGTTTGATTATTTGATTAAGGGTTTTTCCAATGCATGTGATTGTATACCATTATTATGGGACACCCCATGGGTGTGTTCCGTAGTTTGATTGGTTATGGCTGTTTGGCCTAGGTTGCCTACGAGGCATACCTTATATACATTCCATGAATTGTTTAGGATGGAGTTGATTGATTATATAAATTTCATGTGTTATACTTTTGAATGTTATCCATGTAGTATTTATAGATTACATGTGATCCTTTGATATGATACGCGCGTTGATCTTCCAATAGACTGTGAGATCCTTAGACCAGTAAAACTATGGGTGTTTCCATTTTTATTTACACAGGACCATGAGATCCATTGTGTAGACTTGAACCTGGGGTATTGAACATTAGAGATACCTAGTAAGTCATTTGTGATTTATTTATACTATATTGACCCAGGGGGTATTGACTGTGAGAGCTACCCGGAGGTCGTGTATATATTGTTGATGTTCTGTTGACCAAGGGGTATTGACCGTGAGATCTACAAAGAGGTCATGTATAAATTGTTCATGTTTTGTAGACCAGGGGTAGTGATCATGAAAGATACCCAGGAGGTCGTTATTATTACTTAGATATATGTTAATACAAATTGGTTAGAACATGAGATATTTCCCAGAGGGTTGTTTGTGAATGATTGAATGATTTTGGAGAGTCACCAAGAAAAATCACAAGCATGGACTCAATCTTACTTGGGGGTTAGATGATATTCAGAGACGTATGTTGTTACTATTACATGGAGGGGTACAAATCTTAGGCTGGATCCTGAGATTCTCTATTCAAGGGGTTTGAATAATTAATAAATAGAAAATTATATAATTGAAAAATTTAGAATTGTTTACATTTGAGTACATACTAGTTTATTGCTTCATTTCTTTATATAGCCTGCTATATATATATTCACTGACTATTAGGCACAAATCTTTTGGTGGTTTTCTATTGAGATTCATCTCACACCCTGTTTGGGTCATGCTTTTAGACCCAAACAGTTTATATGGTTGTAGGTATAGAAAAGGGTAAGCACCCTTCTTCATCAGGTACTTGATTGTTGTTGGAGATAGAGAGCATGGGACAAAGATGAGGCTTGTGATGAATTTCTAGTTTACTACAGTTCTATACTATGGTTTAATTATTTTATTTCCAATATTGTGAATTGTTTGGTTTCATTCATAGATACTTGTGACATGAAACATTTATATATATATATATATATTGTTGTAGTTTATGATATTAGACATCCATTGTTTTTTTGTTTGTATGGTATTACTAATTCCTCTATTGATTTATTATTTGTTATTCCATTTTGAATAATTTTCCAATGATGGAAAATGTTCCCCACTATCAGAACTTCACCCTCACTTCTAGTCAGCAACCTCTTGAATTTGTGGAAATGAACTTGAGTACATGTGACCAACCGGGTTTGGGGCACCTTTGGGCGACACCCAGAACTGGGACGTTACAAACTGGTATAAATGGGGTTTCTTTTATTCATTGTCTTTTTATTTGGAGCCTATAGTCAGGGATATATAATAATATGTAGTTCTTAATAAGTTTCTCCCAGGATTAGCTAACCCGTGTATAGGGAAAATCCAAGTTTCATCGATTATTTCAATTTTTATGGATTTTCAATTGTTACAATTGATTTGATTTCACCTTTAGGTGATTCACTTGTTTTGTGCTATTATCATTGATATTATTGAGGTTTTATTTCTGTTGCAACCTGATGAGATGAGGGTATTCCATATCATAAATCATATAGGCACTTTAGAGAGAACGCATGTCATGCATTATTGTCATGCCATTTGGAGTTCATTACTGATTGCAAGCTATTTTGATAGATGTTATTCTAGATATGCATGATATTGTTATAGATGTTGTGATATGATACCAAATATTTATATAGGGTATTAGAGTATGTATTTTTTCATTTTTATGGACACAAAAATTTAGTCCCTAAGGTTTTATGGGCTCACTTGGATCGCAATTTTGTGGATCGTGATTGAACATTAATTGAATTTTGTCATGTTATGATATTGAAAAAGATAAAAAAAACATTGATTCGCATGGAGTATGGGCCCCCACGGGTCAGAATTTATCATTCCTTGGAAAAAAGTTTATTTTTTAAGGGTTCCAGAGGATTTTCAGAGGAGTAATATCTGAAAACCCAAATAAGACGATGTATGATATTAAGAACACACACCATGTGTTCTTCTATTCTAGATGAATTGACTTTTATTAAATATACATCATGTACTGGGAGTACACCTTGTGTAGTGCATGACCATATGACTAACTATTTGAGTAGATACACGGGGTTGGGAAACATTCGGTAGAACGCGCCTTGTCAATATTGCACACGACGTGTTGTAAAGAACCATGTATCTGGCCATGTGAACAACGACATGGGAGGATGAAACAGAGGTTGTACACACCGTGTCTAGATTGTACACTCCATTTATTAATCAACCGTGTATCCAGCCGTGTGACCCATGACATGGGTGGATGAAACATAAGTGGTACACACCATGTGTATGGTGAAAATGTCATGTAGTTTGACCCATGGGAGAACTAGGTAGTTCAAGCCGTGTAGAAGTACATGGTAAGGTTGGGAAATTCAATAACATGTCATGTATTATGAAAAACACACCGTGTGTATGGGTGTTACATTACCTAGTTTGGAAGAGGTATACGCCATGTTAAAAGATTAAGAGAACATGACGTGTAGGGTTTATACATTCTATGTAACCCAGTTTTGAAAAAAAAAATGAATTCATTCCTTATCATGTTCTGTTTCTTCAGTTTAAGTTTTACTCCTTAATAATCTTGAACTAAGGTGTGCGCTTGAACATGCAGAGTCATGCCTCTAAGACATCCTCTGGTTGTACCCCAGGTGTAGGGTGATGACCAAAGTCCAGAAAGGATAGATCGTGGAATACCAATAGATCCTCCCAACTTCCACGTCTTGGTAGCAACATTTATACCGGACGCAAGTGCTGATGCATAGTTCTGTGAAGGATTTATGAGGATGATGCAGACTTTACAGGGGCACCACATCCTAACCCAACCATGGAAGAGTTAGTGAGGCTGGTCTAGTAGCAGTATCCTCCCAATTTTTCTAGGGATGGAGGACCACAGGCTACAGAGTCACAGTTGGAGGTCATGCTTGCTATCTTTCAACATCTAGAGACACCTCCAGAGAGGAGGGTGAAGCTCGCAATGTACATGCTACATGATTCCACCAATAGATGGTGGGATGTTATCACATAGAAAGGAAATCATTGGGAAATGTGTTTGGAATATTTTTAGAGGGCCTTATATGTCTACTTCTACCCCAAGACGTTGAGGGCAGACTGAGCCTAGGAGTTCTTGCATTTGGAGTAGGGCACTCTTTCAGTGATGGAGTACACTTCTCATTTTACAGATCTTTAGTGCATCAGACCTTTTTTGGGAGGTGATGAGTAATATTTGGCTAGGAATTTTGAGGATGGTCTCACAAATGACATCTTATTACTATTGAATTTCTTCTGGTTGACATCGGTGACTGCTATAGTGAATCGAGCGTGGATTACTAAGTGCAATCTAGGATAGTTGCGAGCTGTGAGCCAAGGCAGTTTGGAATCCAGGGCTAGTACCCCTTCATTTTATAGTTGGATGAACCACAGAAATCCTTCGCATGGTTATTCCAGTATCATGGATGTATCTACAGGTAGCCAGGTGAGGTGCTACTAGTGCAGGAAGAGTGGGAACACGAGACCATAATGTCCGAGATACCCAGTAGTGCTCCTAGATTTCTGAAAGTTGCGTCTTCTTCCGCATTCTTGTTGGTTTTTCTCACCATCAGCTAGTGAGAGGGTATCTATTATGACTCCACATTCTAGAGAGGAACCACTAGTTTCTCCTTAGTCTTGGAATTAGAGTTTGTTAGGTTGTTCATGCTGAGGAGGTGGTCATGGTCGGGGTATCCAGATGGTAGGTTTTAAGCGACAATAGGGTGGATCAGCTCAGGGTAATCAGAAATGGTTGTAGGGACATAGTATAGGATAGGATTTTTTAGTGGATTAGACCCAGCAAGAGATGGATCCCATACCCTCTACAGTTAGAGGTACAATTCTAGTTTCCTTAGTTTCAGCTTCTACTATTTTTGATATAGGGGCTTCCATTAGTTTCATATTTGTTGCTTTTGTAGACAGTCTTGAGTTCTATATCTTTAAATCAGAGGATATTATGATAATAGACACTCTGTTAGAGATTAGGATAGATAGTATACATCAACGCGAGGAGTGCCTTCTTGAAGTTTGTGTTTATCACTTCTTATGGGACCAATATGTCTTATAAATGACATGCTTTAATATTTTTATCGGAATGGACTATTTAGTCTCTTTTTAGGCCACTGTTGACTGCTATTACTGTAGGGTGAGTTTTACATCACTAGCCGGTGGGAATTTTCAACACAAGGTAGAATTGGATGTCCATGCAAGAATAGTTGGACCCAAGCATCATGGGTGGGGGGGAATTACATCCCAGATTTCTAGTTTATATCTAGATGAACATGGGACTTCATAGAAGGACTTTCCTCCAGTGGTGGATCATTTTGGATATGTATTTCTTAGAGAATTTTGAGGTTTACCTCTTGAGTGAGACATAAACTTATCTATTGGGCTTGTTCCAGTAGAATCACTGGTGTCCATTCCTCCTTATAGTATCGCTACACTAGAGTTATAGGCGCCCATGAAATAGTTAGTAGAGCTTCATGGAAAGGTATTCACTTGACCTAGTACTTATCCTTAGGGTTTTGCTTTCTTTTTTTCAATGGAGGTGGAAGGTACCCTCATACTTTGTGTGGATTATTGTAAGATGAATAAGTTTATAGTCAAGAACTGATATCCCTTGATGTGGATTGATGAACTATTTGATCATCTTTGAGGATCTCATGGGTTCTCAAAGATTAAATTGAGATCTGTTTATCATCCTTTGAATATTAGACCATCAGTTATACCTTTTATAGACTTCCAGAGAAGGTATGGTCTACATGAGTGTTTGGTTATGTTGTTCGACCATACAAACACACCACCAGTTTTCATGGAACTAATGAACTGATTATTCCATCCTTACTTGGATTGTTTTTTGGTAGTCTTTGTAGCGATATATTTGTGTACTCACACACTCGACATGACCACTCCATCCATCTTGAGATCATATTGAGTACACTGATAGAGCATCAATTATATGCTAAGCTCTCAAAATGCCACTTTTGGATGGACCATATTTACATCTTAGGCCATGTTATCTCAGATACAGAAGTATCAGTTGACCCATAGAAAGTGAGAGTTTAGTTTCCTGGGAGTATTTGAAGAATGTCTTTCTAGTACATAGTTTTATTAGGATTGATGGTTACTGAATGTATTATATACATGTCTTGTAATGCTTAGATGTGACACTAACAAGCCTGGACAATAAGGATTAAAAGTACTTGTGGACATATTCTGGTGATTCAGCCTTTCATGAGCTAAAATGGATACTGACATCAGCACCAATGTGGATTTTTCTGTAGTTGGGAAAGAGTTACACCATTTACTGTGATGTGTTAGGTATAATTCTAGGAGTAGTTCTTATGAAGGGAGAAGGATTCGTTGCATACGAGTCTCAACATTTGAGGCCACATGAGATTAGTTACAAAAATAATGATATTGAGTTAGCTGTAGTTGTGCATGATTTATGCTGTGGGAGTCATTACCTTTTGGGTGGCCATTTTGTGGTTTATAATGACAAAAAAACCTCAAGTATATCTATAATCAGTGAAATATGAATTTGAGACATCAAAAGTGGGTTCAGTACATTCAGTATTTTGACTTTGAGCTTCCCTACACACTAAGGAAAGGAAACGCATTGACTGATGTGTTGATAAGGAGGACGCAGATACAAGAATTTCTGAAGGCTAGTAGTGAGTAAAAGATTATGTTTCTATTCTCGGAGATGTATATGGTGGTTCACGATAGACAGGGGAAAACATTTCTTTCTTCTTTAGTTGTTACTTCTACTCTACTAGATTGATTGTGAGTGAGGAAGCTATCTAGTTATGAAGGCCTAGTACTATGGGGGGGTTTCTCAAGAGAGGACCCTACTCCTTGGTGGACCATAGGAAACAATGAGGTATTTTGTTTTCATGGACATGTATGGGTTTCAGCATACATACGTTATGAGTTTATGCATGATCTTAATTCCTGAATTTGGATAGCTCATCCTGGTGTCACCAAGAAGTAACACGATCTACACCGTCAGTATTGGTGTCCATGTATGAAGAGGGATGTAGCTAATTTTTAAATGAGATATACCACCAGTCAGAAGGTGAAGGAGGAGCTTCAAATACTAACATGAATTTTACAGCAGTTACTCATTCCCTAGTGTTAGTGGAATGATATCGCAATGGATTTTTTTATGGGTTAACTGAGGTCACCTCGAGGAAATGATGTTGTTTGGGTTTTTGTTGATAGAGTCATGAATGTTGCAAATTTCTTTCTAATCAAGGATACCTTCGGTGTTGATGATCTTGTAAGGTTTTACATCAAAGATATTGCATGTTTTCATGGGGTTTTGCACATTATTGTTTTAGACAAGGACACTCAGTTTACTTATCTAGTTTGGAAGGAAATATAGAATGATTTGGTTATATAGGTACTTCTCAATATATCTTACCATCCCCAGACATATGTCTAGTCCGAGTGCACAATCAAGGTATTGGAGGACATACTTCGACCATGCGTCCTAGATTTTGGGGGTTCTTGGAAATGACACATACCCCTAGTAGAGTTTTACTACAACAACAGTTTTCAGGTGATGATTTAGATGGCACCTTAAGAGGATTTGTACGGTAGGCCACGTCGATCACCTATATGTTGGATGGAAGTAGGAAAGGCAGCTATGTTGGGACCTCGTCTTGTCCACGAGAGCATTGACTAGGTGGAGATGATTCGGAAAAGGATGGCTACTACACAGTCCCAACAGAAATGTTATGTTGATGAATGGAGATGACCTTTGGAGTTTGAGGTTAGAGATCTAGTTTTCTTATGTGTCACACTGATGTTGGGACACAGGGGGATTAAGAGATTGGGGGTGCTTTCAGAGACATATGTCAGGTCGATTGAGGTTATGGAGAGAGTTGGTCCAGTTTCCGATCAGTTTCAGTTACCTCTGAGGCACTGGGATATGCACGACGTCTTTCATGTTTCTCATCTACAACATTACTTTTCAGACTCGAGCATGAATGGGATAGATTCAGCATTGTAGATGCATCGAGCATGAAGGCTTGGTGTGGATGAACCAGATTTTTTTTTCATACCAATAGATAGCAAGAATCGATGGGCTGAGGTGCTTATCACCATTTTGGGTGGTCAAATAGAAGCTTTAATAGTGGGATAGACATATCTAAGAAACATAAGGAGTATCAATCTATTTATAAAAAACCCAAACTACACACCATGTAGTCTAAATAACACACACCGTGTAGTCTGATTTTGGCGACGGTTAGGGTTTCACAGTGGAGCTATATATCGCATGTAGTGTGGAGGTCCCATAAAACACAGGATCCCTAGTTACCTGAAATTATGTATATATGCAGTACACTCCCAGGATCCATTGTGTCCATAAATTCCATTTATGGTGGGTAACACAAAATATACTCGCACATGACCAGTGTACATGGACACAGCCCGAAGGAGACATGCACAAATAGGATAGCACCACTCAAGCACAGGATGATAACACACATCATGTAGTACCTTACATAACATGGATTATTAAATGGACAATGTGAATTGTGATGTAAAGTAATCATATTGGAAAATTAATGGGTCCACGCATCTTGTTTTTCTCTTATACACCATTTAATCCTTTATGAATTCTTTGTCTCATGTATCTCATTTGTTGGGACTCATATTTTTTCTTATTAGAATAATATAATGAATGTTTTTCTTATAGATTATGATTGTAGAATTTGTATTGTATTTTGATAAATTTTGAGATATGTTCATATTTTTAATATTCTATACGTGGTTCTTGATGATGGCAGTGAATAGGAAGGATCATTAGAGAGTGATCAGGGTTCAAAATCCCCCATATACCTCATACTAGTTAGTGTTGAGCCCTCTTTTTATATCATACCATGGGTCCTCTATCCATACATTAGAACCATTCTATTGCGATAGGGCATATGTCCTCTTCTAGGGGAGTGGATACCTCTTAAATGGAGAGGGCATTGGACCTCTATCTACTAAGTGGAACCCTTTTGTTGATCAGGGCATGGGTACTCTATCTATTGAGTGGAACCCTCATATTGTGCTAGAGAATAGTTCTTATATCTAGATATTGTTCCACCTAGTATATGTGACATAGTAATGAGTTGTGGGTCCCCCGCATGGTTACTTCGTTTGGTAGACACATGAGTTTTGGGGAATTGATGATGGACCTTAAAACTATTGGTAGACTCATCATCCTAGGATGGGTTGTGAGATAGAGATCCATGTTCTTTATCATATGGTTTTCTTATGAGAATATATATATTGGTTCTATTTCTATATTGATATTTTTTAAGCTATCTACTTCAATCATGTATCATATTTATTACCCATCCTATTTTGGGGGTTCTTGAAATGGTATGTATATACTCACCCCTTCATTGAATTTTCCCATACATGTCTTTTCTTATGCTGAAAAGGGACAAGTCAGCAAGTATTTCAGAGGATCATAGAGATACAATGGATCATTTTACCTCATACAGTGGTCAGATCTTGGAGATCTTGATTTGGACTCTCTCATCATTTAGTTTTATAATTTTTGTCAGGTTCGAATATCATTTCTGACTTGGTGTATATTTACCCCTTTCTTTTCAGATTGTTTTTTCATACTTTTTTTATTCCATATATATTTTTTAAATTCACAGATACTAGTCCTTATAATTTTTTTTTATTTCATTCATTTTTAGTTCGACATGTATATAGTTGGGTGTATGTGTACCAGAGCATGGGAAAAGGCCTCCCATTTTATTTATTCCTTTCTAGGCTGGTCACCATCCCTTAGTTGATGGATATGGGCTAGGGGTAGTTTTGAATTGGCCTCCATCCATCCAAGAGGGCCCTGGTTGTCCATGTTGTGAAATTATAATTAAATTTCATTATTCGGGATATAATTTTTTTTATTTCCCTATCAATTCCATTCATTATGAAAACCTAATTGAAGGAATCTTCTCGGATTTCAACCCATTTTGAGTAACACTTCATAAAATGTCTTAAACCAACCATGGATTCTAAAATTTCTTCTTTTATTATAGAAAATTCTTTGTAGTAAATTTTTAGTTTTATGGTAATTAATATGATCATTTCCTACATTAAATACTCTTTATCCTTTTCCCTAAAACCCCCATTTGAGAGGTACACTTCCAACAATACCTCTTTTTTCTTTTTCACATATTCACTTTACTTGGACATCATTTTTTCATCGACTATGCTTATTATTCACACATGAATTTCTAATAATGTTGTAATAAATTCAATCATGGAAAAAATTATAAAATGAAATATAGTTATTCTAAGGCCTTGAGATTTTATGAATTAAATATTTCTAATAAATATATATTATTTTATCCTTATCATTATACACAACGCCAAATTTAATCAAACCACAATATAATACTAAAATATTTAAACCAAGTGTTTTTAACATATCTATTAAATTTATTGGCATGAATAAGATTAAATAATTTATGAAAATTAAATGGCTTACACATGTACAAAATAAAATCACTTTTAGTCAATTAATTTTAAATGAAAATAAAATTCATTTGAAAGTAAAACAAAATTTTTTCTAAAAACCTTTTCAATGCGTACAAAGTGTTTTTATCTTTAAAAATTAAACAAGAGACTATTTTTGAAATATTTTAATGAAATTTATATATATTATATATTAACTATAACAATATATCATTTCTTAATTTATTTTCTAATCATGGAATAAGGATAAATACTACTTTATTATTAAAAACCATATTTTTGTAAAATGTATTTTTTTCTGCATATTAAAATAAAATTAATATTTTCCACTATTATAAAATGTATTTGAAAAAATGAAATTATTTTTCTGAAACCCCAAAAATAATATTATATAATAATTTCAACTTAATTTTTTTCATAATGAATAGTAAAACAGTAAAAATTAATTAATGTGGTTAAGGTTATAACGAGTTTATCTAGGGTTAATAAAAAAGGATAAGGGTATAATAACCTAGATTTTTTTCCAATTATTATTTACATGATTTATTTCTCCCATATCTCACCTTATGTTTGATATTGATCCATTTTAAAGACATTTGTCATGTGTTAAACATGGGTATACTTTTTTTCATCTCAATAATTCCTAGTGTGTCATCTCTCCCATATATAAAATTGAACCACATGTCCTCTCCTCTTCACACTAGCAATGAATTTTTTATCAAATAATACTTAACCAAATACATTACTTAAATACCTCCCCAAAACCTAGAGGCCTTATTTTTATTTGGAATCACTCCTAATGAATATAAATGATATTATTTTTATTTGGAATCACTCCTAGATGTTATATATTTTTCATTTTATTTTTAATTTTATAGTAATTATAATATATTTAATGAATATAAATGATATTATTTTTAAAAAAATTTAATTAATAATTACTTTTCTTTCGTTACATCCTTCAACAAATGAAAACATTGTGTATGCGTACGTTTGTCATAATGTCTCCATGAACAGTGTGAATCATTTTTTAAATATAAATTTTATATTTGTATATAAATATGTATAAAATGTATATATAATATATTTATATATATCCTTATTAACATATTTGATATAATGGAACTATAATCAAAGTAAAAAGGAATGAAACTACAGAAACAATACATTCTGGAAAAATGAATCAATTATCACCCCAAATAAGGATTTTAAAAAGTAATTGTTAAACAAATGTGATAAAAGGTTGTAAGTTAATATAATATGGTTTTACAAATATAATACTTTTTATATAATATAGTAATAATATACTTAAATTTATTATATATGAGGTTGAAATTTTATTGAAGAATGTCGATACATGAGGTAAGGGATTTATTATCTCTCTTTTATTTATGTAAGATATATTACATGTTCATCAATAATTTATTTTTTTGGGATTATATAATACCCATTTTAAAAGTTATATCACGAATCTAATTATTTTATAGATACGTCAATTTACATTTTTTCATTATTTAATGGGGTTTACGATTCAAAAGAATCCAAAGTTGTAAGGGATTTACACTCACAGTTATGTCTGTGGGACACATGCCACATTCACCATTTGTTTATATTATGTGGTGAATACACATACAATGAATGTATGTCATGACTCTTATTATAAAAACTATAGTGTATACATATCCATCTATTATTCTCTCTTTCATTAGTTTTGTAATTCAAATGTTTCCAAAGTGGTGATGGTTTGATGTTACAATATCAATGTTTATTGAGAGGGTTTTTAATTTTCTTTTGATGATAAAATACTATGATATATATCTCAGGAAACTAATTAATTTTATTATGAACTTTTTATTTCTTAAAAATACACATTTTATGCAAGAACCTGGATCTTTATTTGAGGTATGGATCTTTATTTTCGGTTGTTTTTTAGGGAAAATGATGAAATTGAAATTTTCTAAGTACACGCCGTGTACTTTTGAGTACATGTCATGTACCCAATTTCTCCATACATATGTTTACAATCCTTGTAACATCCATGTACATGGATATGTAGGTGTCCTGGCAGACTGCCTAAAGCAAGGCCGGTTGAGGAAAGTACAAAAAGTGTACATTAAATGAACAAGTTGTGTACTTTTATTTTTATATGACGAGTCGAAGTGGGGTTCTGTATACTCTCTATAAAACACTTCTTCTTCCCTCAGTTCATATATGAAATTGATGGAACACCGAAGATATTTGATCTCCTCCCAGTTCTCCATCCAAACTCTAATTGAGATGCGGCCGAGGGAGTTGGATTCCTGACGGTGAGCTCTCTCTTTCCCTAGAGCCTCTCTTACTGATTCCTCATCTCATGGATTATTTAAGGTTGAATGATTTTAATATTTTTACATATCTACATTGTTATTGGTATACTCAAAGTCCTACTTTCAATATTTTTCATCGTATAACATCATGTTAGGTGGTTTGTGCCTTTCATTGATACTCTTTAATTTATATATGCATAAAGTTCTGAATACCCATGTTTGGGATATTGCATGTTTTAGAATTTACCCGGTTTAATTCCTGCTATGGTTTGATTATTTGATTATGTGTTTTTTCTTATACATGTGATTGCATACCATTATTATGGGACACCCCATGGGTGTGTTCTGTAGTTTTATTGGCTATGGTTTTTTGGCCTAGGTTGCCTACGAGGCATACCTTGTATCCATGCCTTGAATTGTTTAGGATGGAGTTGATTGATTATATAAATTTCGTATTTTCTACTTTTTAATGTTATCCATTTAGTGGTTATAGATTACATGTGATTCTTTGATATGATATGCTTGTTGATCTTCCAATAGACTGTGAGAGCCTTAGACCAGTAAAACTGTGGGGGTTTCAATTTTTATTTTCATAGAACCTTGAGATCCATTATGTAGACTTGAACCAGGGGTAATGAACATGAGAGCTACCTAGGTGGTCGGTTTTGATTTATTTATGCTATATTGACCTAGGGGGTATGGACCGTGAGAGCTACCCAGAGGTCATTTATATATTGTTGATGATATGTAGACAAATGGGTATTGACCGTGAGATCTTCAAAGAGGTCATGTATAAATTGTTGATGCTATGTAGACCAGGGGTATTGATGATGACAGATATCCATTAGGTCATTATTATTACTTAGTTATATGTTAAACCAAAGTTGTTAGATAGTGAGATATTTCCCAGAGGGTTGTTTGTGAATGATTGAATGATTGTGGTGAGTCACTAAGAAAAAGCACAAGCATGGACTCAGTCTTACATGGTGGTATATATGATATTCTGAGACGTATGTTGTTACTATTACATAGAGGGATATAGAGCTTAGGCAAGATCAAGAGATTCACTATTCAAGGGGTTTTGATAATTAATAAATAGAAATGTATATAATTGAAAATTTTAGGATTCTTTACTTTTGAGTACATATTAGTTTATTGCTTCGTTTATGAATATTGCCTGCTATATACATATTCACTGCCTATTAGGCACAGATCTTTTGGTGGTTTCCTACTAAGATTCATCTCACACCCTATTTGGGTCATTCTTTTAGACCCAAAAAGTTTATATTGTTGTAGGTATAGATAAGGGTAATCCCCCTTCTTCATTAGGTACATGATTGTTGTTGGAGATAGAGAGCGTGGAACAATGATGAGGCTTGTGATGAATTTTTAGTTTACTACAATTCTATAATTTAGTTTAATTATTTTACTTCCAACATTGTGACTTGTTTGGATGCTTCCATAGATACTTGTGACATGAAACATTTATATATATATATATTGCTGTAGTTTATGCTATTATACTTCCATTGTTTTATTGTTTTTATGGTATTATTACTTCCACTATTGTTTTATTATTTGTTATTCCATTGTGAATACATTTACTATGATGGAAAATTTTCCCCACTATCAGACCTTAACCCTCAATTCTAGTCAGCAACCTCTGGAATTTGGGGAAATGAACTTCAGTTCATGTGACCAACTGGGTTTGGGGGACCTTTGGGCAACACCTAGAACCGGGACGTTACAAACTGGTATCAAAGGGGTTTCTTTTATTCTTTATCATGTTATTTGGAGCCTATAGTCAGGGATATGGAAGAATAGATAGTTATTAATAAGTTTTTTTGGGGATTATCTAACTCGTGTACATGGAAAATCCATGTTACCTTGAATATTTCAATTTTTATGTATTTTTAAATGTTGTAGTTGATTTGATTTCACCTTTAGGTGATTCACTTGATTTGTGTTGTTATCATTGATATTATTAATGTTTTATTTCTGTTGCAACCCGATGAGATGAGGGTATTCCAAATCATACATCATATAGGCACTTGAGAGAGAACGCATGTCATGCATTATTGTCATGCCATTTAGATTTCATTACTGATTGCAAGCTATTGTGATAGATGTTTTTCTAGATATGAATTCTATTCTCATAGATGTTGTGATATAATCACAAATTTTTAGGTAGGTTATTAGAGTATGCAATGTTTCATTTTTATGGATGAAAAAATTTAGTCCCTAAGGTGTTATGGGCTCACTTGGATCACAATTTGGTGGATCGTGTTTGAACTTTAATTGAATTTTGTCAAGTTATGATGTGGTAAAGGATAAAAAACATTGATTCGCATGGAGTATGGGCCCCCACGGGTTATAATTTGTCATTCCTTGGACAAAAGATTATTTTTTAAGGGTTCTAGAGGAATTTCAGAGGACTAATATCTGAAAACCCAAATAACACGGTGTGTGATATTATGAACACATGC
Organism: Viscum album; assembly: GCA_963277665.1. Lineage (NCBI taxonomy): Eukaryota > Viridiplantae > Streptophyta > Magnoliopsida > Santalales > Viscaceae > Viscum > Viscum album. Next base: position 2,079,720,563 of record OY728140.1, read on the forward strand.
CATGTGTTCTTCTATTCTAGAAGAATTTACTTTTATTAAGTACACATCATGTACTGGGAGTACACCTTGTGTAGTTATTGACCGTGTGACTAACTATGTGAGTAGATACATGGGGTTGGGAAACAATCGGTAGAACGCGCCTAGTCAAGATTGCACACGCCATTTTGTAAAGAAACATGTATTTTGCCATGTGAACAATGACATGGGTGGATGAAACATAGGTTGTACACATCATATGTAGATTGTACACTCAATTTTGTTGTCAACCGCGTATTCTTCCATGTGACCCATGACGTGGGTGGATGAAACATATGTGGTACACACCATGTGTAGGGTGAAAACGTCGAGTAGTTTTATCCAACGGAGAACTAGGTAGTCCAAGCCGTGTAGTAGTACTTGGGAAGGTTGGGAAATTCAATAACATGTAATGTATTAGGAGGAACACACTGTGTGTATGGGTGTTACATTACCAGGTTTGGAAGAGGTACACGCCATGTTAAAAGATTAAGGGAACATGATGTGTAGGGGATATACATTCTGTGTAACCCAGTATTGAAAAAAAAATTGAATTCATTCCTTGTCATGTTCTGTTTCTTCAGTTTAAGTTTTCGTCCTTAATAATCTTGAACTGAGGTATGCACTTGACCTTGCAGAGTCATGCTACCAAGACCTCCTCCGGTTGTACCCCAGGTGTAGGGTAATGACCATAGAACAGAAAGTATAGATCATGGACTACCAATAGATCCTCCCATCGTTCACGTCTTGGCATCAGCTTTTATACTAGATGTAAGTGCTGATGCATAGTTTTGTGAAGGATTTATGAGGATGATGCAAACTTTTCAGGGGGAACCACATCCTACCCCAACCATGGGAGAGTTAGTGAGGGTGGTCCAGTAGCATTATCCCCCCAATTGTTCTGGGGATGGAGGACCACATGATATAGAGTCATGGTTGGATTCCATGCTTGATATCTTTCAACATCTGAAGATACATCCGTAGAGGATGTTGGAGCTCGCAACGTACATGCTACATGATTCCACCAAGAGATAGTGGGATGTTATCACACATAAAGGAAATCATTGGTATATGTTTTGGGATGATTTTTGATAGGCCCTTCTATGTCTAATTCTACCCCAAGATGTTGAGGGCAGACTAAGCCTAGAAGTTCTTGCATTTTGAGCGGGGCACTCATTCAGTGATGGAGTACTCTTCTCGTTGTACAGAGATTTAGTGCTTCAGAACTTTTTTGGGAGGGGATTAGTTATCTTTGGCTAGGATGTTTGAGGATGGTCTCAAGTATGTCATCTGATTACAATTGAATGTATTTAGGATGACTTCGGTGAATGTTATAGTGAATCGAGCGCTGATTGCTGAGTGAAATCTGGGGGAGTTGGGAGCTGTGAGCCAAGGCAGTTTGGCATCCAGGGCTAGTACTCCTTCATTTGATAGTAGGAAGAACCACAGAAATCATTTGTATGGTTATTCCAGTAGCATGGATGTATCTACAGGTATCCAGGTGAGGTGCTACTAGTGCGGGAAGAGTGGGCACACGAGACCACAATGCCTGAGATACCCTGTAGAGTTCCTAGATTTTTGAAAGATGGGTATTCTTCATAATTTTTTCTGGATTTTCTCACTAGTATATAGTGAGAGGTTTTCTATTATGACTCCACATTCTAGAGAATAAACACTAGTTTCTCCTCAGTCAGGGAACTAGAGTTTGATAGATTGTTCATACCGAGGAGGTGGTCGTTGTCGTGGTATTCAGATGGTTGGTTTTATGTGAAAATTGGGTGGATCAGGTCAGGGTAACAAGAAATGGTTGTATGGACATAGTATAGGATATGATTTTGTAGTGGAGTAGACCCAGAAAGAGCAGGATCCCAGACCCTCTACGGTTAGAGGTACAATTCTAGTTTCCTTAGTTTTAGCTTATGCTATTTTTGATATAGGGGCTTCCATTAGTTTCATATTTGTTGCTTTTGTAGAGAGTATTGGGCTTTATATATTTACATAATAGGATATTATGATCATAGACACTCCGTTGGAGATTTGGACGGCTCGTATACATCAATGCAAGGAGTGACAATTTGAGGTTGGTATGTATCACTTTTTATGGGACCACTATGTCTTATAAATGACATGCTTCAATATTTTTCTCGGAATAGACTAGTTAGTATTTTTTCAGGCCACTGTTTACTACTATCACCATAGGGTGAGCTTCACATCACTAAAGACTGGGAATTTTCAACATAAGAGAGAATTTGATGTCCATGCAAGAATAGTTGGACCCAAGAATCATGGGTGTGGAGGAATTACATCCCAGATTGCTAGTTTATATCTGGATAAACATGGGACTTCATAAAAGGACATTCCTCCAGTGGTGGATCATTTGTGATATGTATTTCTAGATAAATTTTGAGTTTTAACTCTATAGTGAGAGGTAGAATTATCTATTGGGCTTATTCCAGGAGAATCAATGGTGTCTATTCCTTCATATAGTATGGCTACACCAGAGTTATAGTATCTCATGAATCAATTAGTGGAGCTTCATGGAAAGGGATTCATCTAACCTAGTACTTATCCTTGGGGTTCTCCATTATTTTTTTCAATGTAGGTGGAAGTTACCATCAGAATTTGTGTGGATTATTGGAAGATGAACAAGTTGATAGTCAAGAACTGATATCCCTTGATGTGGATTGATGAACTCTTTGATCAGCTTTGAGGATCTCATGTGTTCTCAAGGATTGAATTGATATCAGATTATCATCATTTTCATATTAGATCATCAGATATACCTTTTACAGACTTTCAGAGAAGGTATGGTCTATACGAGTATTTGGTTATGTTTTTCGACCATACAAACACATCAGCTGTTTTCATGGAACTAATGAACCGATTTTTTCAGCCTTACTTGGATTCTTTTTTGGAAGTCTTTTTAGCGATATATTTGTGTACTCACACACTCAAAATGACCATTCCATCTATCTTGAGATAATATTGAGTACACTAATAAAACATCAATTATATGCTAAGATCTCAAAATTCCACTTTTGGATAGACCCGATTTACATCTTGGGTCATGTTATCTTAGAGACAGAAGTATCAGTTTACCCATAGAAAGTGTGATTGTTAGTTTCCTGGGATTATTTGAAGAAAAAATTCCAGTACGGAGTTTTATGGGGATGGATGGTTACTACATGTGCTATATACATGACTTTTAATTCCTAGAGGTGCCACTAACAAGTCTGGCTAAGAAGGGTTAAAAGTACTTGTGGACATATTATGATGACTCAGCCTTTCATTAGCTAAAATGAATATTAACATCAGCACCAATGATGATTTTTCTTGTGTTGGGAAAGATTTACACCATTTACTGTGATGTGTCAGGTATCAAGCTAGGAGCAGTTCTTATGAAGGGAGAATGAGTCATTGCATACGGGTTTCAGCAGTTGAGGCCACATGAGATTAATTACACAAAGCATGATCTTGAGTAAGTTGTAGTTGTGCATACTTTACACTGTTGGAGACATTACCTTTTGGGAGGGCATTTTGTGGGGTATAATTACTTAAAAAACCTCAAGTATATCTATACTCAGTGAGATATGAATTTGAGACATCAAAACTGGGTTCAGTACTTTCAGTATTTTGGCTTTGAGCTTGTCCACACACTGAGGAAAGGCAATGCATTGACTGATGTGTTGAGCAGGAGGACGTAGAAACAAGAATTTCCGAAGTCTAGTAGTGAGTAAAAGATTATAAATCTATTCTCTGAGATGTATTTCGTGGTGCACGATAGATAGGGGAAAACATTTCTTTCTTCTATAGTTGTTACCTCTACTCTAATATATTGAGTGTGAGTGAGCCAATTATGCAGTTCCGAAGGCCTAGTCCTTTGGGGGAGTGTGTCAAGAGAGGACCATACTCCTAGGTGGACCATAGGAAACAATGAGGGCTTTTGTTTTCATGGACGTTTATGGGTGTCAGTAGACATATGTTAGGATTTTTTGCATGATCTTAATTCCTCAATTTCGATAGTTCGTCCTAGTGTCTCCAATATGTAACAAGATCTACACCGTCAGTATTGGTGTCCATATATGAAGAGGGATGTAGCTAATTTTTAAATGAGATGTACCACCAGTCAGTAGGTGAAGGAAGTGCTTCAGAGACTAACATGACTTGTACAATAGTTACTCATTCCCTAGTGTAAGTGGAATGATGTCACAAGGGATTTTTTATGGGTTAACTGATGTCACCTTGAAGAAATGATGTTGTTTGGGTTTTTTTCGATAGATTCATGAACGTTGAACATTTCTTACTGATCAAGGATACCTTCAGTGTTGATGATTTTGTAAGGTTGTACATCCAAGATATTGTACAATTTCATGGGGATCTGCACTGTATTGTTTTAGACAGGGACACTCGGTTTACTAATCTTGTTTCGCTGGAAATATAGAAGGATTTGGATACACAGGTACTTCTTAGTATATCGTACCATCCCCAGACATATTTCTAGTCTGATTGCATGATCAAGGTGTTAGAGGACATGCTTCGACCATGCATCCAAGATTTTGGGGGTTCTTGGAAAAGACACATACCCCTATTAGAGTTTTCCTACAACAACAGTTTTCAGGTAATGAATCAGATGGAACCATATGAGGCTTTGTACGGTAGGCCATGCCGATCACCCATATGTTGGCTAGAGGTAGGAGAGGTAGCTATGTTGGGACCTCGTTTTGTCCAGGAGACCACTGAGTAGGTGGAGTTGATTCAGAAGAGGATGGATACTACACAGTATCAACAGAAATGTTATGTTGATCTATAGAGACGACCTCTGGAGTTTGAGGTCAGAGATAAAGTTTTCTTATGTGTCACACTGATGTTGGAACACAGGGGGATTAGGAGATTGGAGAATCATTCAAAGACATATGTTAGGTCGTTTGAGGTTTTGAAGGGAGTCGGTCCAGTTTCCTATCGGTTTCAGGTACCTCAGAGGTACTAGGATATGCACGACGTCTTTCATGTTTCTCATCTACAACATTAATTTTCAGAAACGTCTCACGTTTTCATAACGAGGAAGTTGAGTTGTAGTGGGATGCTTCTTTTGAGGAGTACCCTATTCCGATTGTGAATTACAGCAGCAATTTTCTCTGTGGCTGATCTGTTCTTATGGTACGGTTGTTATGGTAGGATGAGAGAGTACAAGATGAGACATGGTAGAGGGATGATGACGTACAATCACATTGGCCAGTGTTTTTTAAAGTTTCTTCTTCACCACCCTTGGAATAGAAATTCAGGGATGAATTTCTTTAAGGGGGATGTTTGTAAGAACTAGAATCATTATTTCAGTTATGGATATTTATTTCAGTTTGTTATTTAGGAAAAAGATGAAACAGAAATTTTCAAAGTAAATGTTGTGTACTTTTGAGTACACACTGTGTACCCAGTTTCCATGTATTGCCCTATACAGTCCGTGTAATAGCTGAGTACATGTCCATGCATGTGACTTCGCACACAGTCTAAAGGGGGAGCCAATTGAGGCTAGTACACAGCGTGTACCTTAAATGAACTTTTCGTGTACTTTTATTTTCATTTGATGATTCTTAGTGGGGTCATGTCTCATCTCTAGAAAACACTTCTTCTCACGAGATTTTATAAAAGAGAGCGACGTAACACCGAATATCTTCAAGCTCCTCCCATTTCTCCATCTGATATCTGATTTAATTTTCACCAGGTGAGTTGGATTCCCTATGGTGAGTTCTATCTTTCCCAAGATGATCTCTTCCTGATTTTTCTTCTCTCATAGTTTATTCAAGGTTGAACTATTTTAACCTGTTTGTATGTCTACATCATTCTAGGATGATTAAACAGTCGATGTTCAAGAGTGTTCATCTTACAAAATCAAGGTAGGTGGTTTGTGTCTTTCTTTGATTGTGTATTGATTAAATATGCTTAAAGTTCATAATACCCATGTTTGGGGTATTTCGTGTTTTGGAATTGGCCATATTTAATGAATTTCATGGTTTTATTATTTTATTAAGGATTTTTTCTGATGCATATTATTGTATAACCTTGTTACGGGACACCCCATCAGTGAATTCCCTAGTTTGACTAATTATGGTCATTTGGCCTGGGATTCCTATGAGGCATACCTTGTTTTCATGCCTTAAAATATTTAGTATAGAGTTGATTGATTATATAAATTTCATGTGTTATTATTTTCAATGTTTACCATGTATTAGTAATAGATTACATGTGATTCTTTGATATGATATGAGCACTAATCTTCTATTGGACTGTGTGTGCCCTAGGCCAGGAAAACTGTGGGGGTTTCAATGTTTTTTTAAACAGGACCGTGAGAGCCATTGTGTAGTCATGACCTTGAAATATTGATCGTGAGATCTATCCAAGAGACCATTTATGATTTATTTATACTATGTTGACCTAGGGGGTATTTACCATGAGATATACTCAAAGGTTGTGTACAAATTTTCGATGTTATATAGACATAGGGGTATTGACCATGAGAGCTACCCGGAGGTCGTGTGTAAATTTTTTATGCTATGTGGACTACGATTATTGATCGTGAGAGCTACCAAAGAGGTCATTTTTATTTCTTAGTGCAATGATAAAACAAAGGGGTTAGACCGTGAGATATTTTCCAAAGGGTTGTTTGGGAATAATTGAATGATTGTAGCGAGTCGCCAAGCCAAATCACAAGATTGGACATGGTGTTACTTTGTAGTTTAGATGGTCTTTTTAGATGTTTATTTTTACTATTACACAGAGGGATATAGAGCTTAGGATAGATACCAGTATTCATTATTAATGGGATTGAATAAATTATAAATGGAAGTGAATGTAATAGAAAACTGTAGGATTGTTTACTTTTGAGTACTTCTTAGTTTTTTACTTCTTTTCTGCATATGGCCTGCTATATATCTATTCACTAACTATTAGGCATAGATCTTTTGGTGTTTTCATGTTTAGAATCATCTCACACTATGTTTGGGTAATGATATTGGTCCAAAACAGATTATATGGTTGCAGGTATAGATTAGGGCAATCTCCCTTCTTCATCAGGTACTTGATTGTTGCTGGAGCTGGAGAGCATGGGAACAAGATGAGGCTTGTGATGATTTTTTAGTTTACTACATTTCTATACTTTGGTTTCACAATTGTGTTTCTATAATTTTGACTTATTTGGATGCTTTCCATGATACTTTTGAAATGAAAAGGTTATTTATTTATATATGTTGTTGTTGTTTATACTATCAGTCTTTCGTTGTTTTCTTAGTTTGTATGGTATTACTACTTCCACTATTGGTTTATGATTTGTTATTTTGTTTTCCATAATTAACCAATAAGGGAATAGTTTCCCCACTATCATACATTGTCCCTCGTTATTAGTCGACATCGTCTAGCATTTAGGGAAATGCGTTTGAGGTCATGTGACAAACTGGGTTTAGGGAACATTTGGGCGGAACCTGAAACCTAGAGGATACATTTAACATTAATTTTCATCTCATTAAGAACTAAATAGACCAAATGAGTATTCTTAAAGATAATCGATAGTATCTCACTCTACGGCCAAAAATTCTTTCTCATCCATGTGCATGATATCTAATTTTTTGTAATATTATCATAGGATTTTTTGAAGTAATTTTTACCCATGATACATATTTTAAAAAAAATTAGATTATTATAGTCATCTTATAAATATGTTAATTTTGACTTTTTACAGAAAATCTGAAAGGAATCATTGTTTTAACTAGTACTAATGTAATGGTGTTTCCCAATTCCATGACTACTCAGTGATTTAATTCTTTCCTTACATGTTTACAAGTTTATATTAAAAAAACTAATTAATATTTGTAAAAAAATTATTTTAAATATGTTATTTCTTAATGGACTGAATCTTTTCCTCAAGAATGTTATAATTATCTTTTTATGAAATTATGATTCATAAATAAAAAATAATATTTTTTGTTTCTTGTGTTTTTTTGGGATATGAACCAATGATAAAATACTTATTCATTCTTTCAATGGTTTATTATTATGATGAGAAGATTTATATTGAAGATGTTTCCTTCTCGGGGTTACACTAAGATGAAATGTTTATAAAAACCCATTTCATTTTCATGGGTTATGATATGATGAATGTTAAATGATAGTGTTTCAGAAAAATGTACATAGAGTTTGATAGGTAGGACTTGTATCACTTTCTGATTAATTGGTTAATTATGGAACTCATGATTTCCTTATTTTATGTGTGAACCTGATTTCATGTCTTCACTTTTATGGGTGGACCTGGTTTCATATACATAAGTTCTGTGAGAAACTATTTTTCTGTCCATAAGGTCTTTTTAAACTTGGTTTTAGCTCTATAAGGTTGTGTGTGGACATATCTCCATGTCCGTAAGTTTATTCTTGGACCCGATGTCATGTCTATAAGTCTATGATGGCCTATTTCCATGTCCATAACCTAATCAGTGAACTTATTTATATTGATTCAAGTTCAAAATGTTATAAGTTTATGTTTATTCCACATTCTTGTGCCCATGTTATGCTCTAATGGATCATTATCATCAATTTAGTTTATTATTCTTTTCTTATGAAGATACATGAATTGTTCCATGACTCATTATTATGAACATTATTAGAAAAGGTATTGTTTTCGAATGTTAATCACACTTTATAATACCATTATACCAATGTTATGCTAATGTGGAAATTGATATCAAACATTATTTCCCTTACTGATCATATAATCTCATATTTTCTTATGTTTTCATTTCACAAGGATAAGAAAAAGGTTCTATATCGGGTATGTTTTAGAAGAGTGAAATGTGGGAAGATCATTATAAGAGTTGTTGAAGTTCATTCAAGAAATATGAAGATTGTGTATCTAGTATCAAAATATAATAAAACGCAATGATCCTTGAGCCTGCATTTATGAAATGCATAAAATATTTATTTAAAAGATTAATTATTTTTGTATGAAAATAATGGTTCACTATATTTAGTCTGTAAGACATGATTATGTAACCCATACATTCCAAGGGAAATTCGTCACTTCATTTCATGTCTTTGTTTCCTTCTATGGGATACATACGTATGAACATGTTTTTATGGATTCTCCCATATAAAACTAAATTAATTCATTATTGTTTGTATCTCATGGGATGATATATGGTATTAGGGAGTATAATTAATGCACATTAGGACTATGTCCACCATGATTCATTGTACTAGTTATGATAATTACAATATGCTTATGTCATGATTTGTGTCATTGCCACATTCCAATGATGAAATTATTCTTTCATTCAATTTTATTTATTTATTACCTCTATGTGATCATTCATTTACCTTTTCAATTATGATATCATGTTACTCAATTTGACATATGTGTTGTTATTCATCCTTATGATCATTCCCTTACTGTGATTTATAACTCACCCATTTTTATATATTCCCTAGGTTATCATATGAAATTTTAGAATCTAAAAGATATAAAATTTAATATTATAGAGATTAAAATAATGATATTTTATTTTATTTATGTGTTAATATTTTATGTACCTAGTCTCCCAAGAAAACTAAACATCTAAATCTTTAGGTTCTATTTATTGTTGATTTATATTGAAAATATTATAATAATATGTGTCAGAGCATTGAGTCTGTATAGTTAGAATAGGAGGAGGATTTTATTTGGTTTTGTTGATTAGGAAAAGTGTAAATTAGTAAAAACCAAACTGATAAGTTTACATATTAGAACACATCCTGAAATTTTGGTAAAGTATAGAGAGAGAAATTTCCAAGAAATGAAATACACTTCTTCATATTAGAAGTGAGTGTGGATTTGTTATAGATATACATAGTAGTAATAACCTTGGGTGTTAACTAATCATGTACTAGGTGCATGATGGAGGATTTATTGTGCACCTTCATAGACACTTTTGTAGGATATCATTTAGTAAATTCAAAATATCATTAAAACCCAATTTGAATCACTTTAATATATTGTTAAGATAAAAAACTTAATAGAAAAATTACCGTGGATAAACTGTATAAAAATATAGATACTCATATGTTATTATATATATATCATTTATAATTTATTAATTCTATATTCACGGATTGCATTTTTAAATGCTTATTAGTTTATGTATGTACATCCCTGCTTTTTCCTTTATTTTAGTAAATGTAAGGAAATATTAGGAATCATTCCATAAAAAATGTGATAGGTAATATGATGTTTTCTGTAATGATATTGATAAATTTATGGGAGTTGAAGATGATTACTTTATGGAAGTATTGGCTCAGTTGACTCAAGTTATGAATAATAATTTCAATCATGTGGAACACATTGATCCTGTAAAAGGTAAAGTTGTTCTTGAGTGTTTTATGTGAGATATTCCTCCTTCTTATAGTGGAAATTATTATCCACTCTGCATGAAAATATAGATTAAATCCATGAGAAAATATTATTTTCTATTTGATGCCCTAAACATTAAAATTTCATGCTGGAATTTTATTTATTGTAGGGAGAAGCTCATTGGTGGTGAACATAAATCAATAAAATGAAGGAGAAATAAAAAAATATAATTCAAGGAATATTATAGATTAAATAAAAATAATATTCAATAAATAGTTTCCTTGAAATATCCTTCATAAAATGGGTATGGAGTACCTTTTAATGAATCAAAATGATGATGATACCATTAGGGATTATGAGGAAATAACCATAAGGTTTTCATGGTCCACCTCCAACTTCTTCATCAACTCTAAATGTATGTTGGAAAATTTCTTTTGTGTATTAAGGTTCAATATATGAAATTTTTTCTAATTCGATACTTTCATAGTTAAGAATATGTTATTAATTTCACTCTTATGATTAAAATTAATATTGGTGATTCTTATTAATCTTGAGGTGATGAAGAAAATGGTATAAAAAGGTGTTTAATTTGGGGGGATAAAATGCTAAATCCCATGGAGGAAAGAAAACGCAAATAACCATGTTTTTAAAGTGTGTTAGGAAGGACCCTAGAAATTTTCTCAAGTGAAAAGGGATATTATTAAATTTTAGAAAATAGGGGAATCATACTAATTAATGTTTAAAGTAGATGAATAATCGCACTAATTAAAATGATGAAAATATGGTTTTGATCAACCCTTAGCCTCTAGTTTTGAGTATCACCTATAAGAAACACATAAAATATCCATGAAAATTTCCTTAACAATAGGTTCTCAATGATAATAAATGACAAAAACCTTCACGACCTAGAGAAAAATAAGGGCTTATTTTATCACTACTACACACATGGATCATAATAATGATGTGGTTACATGTAGGTTATATATTCATTCAATAATGTAAAGATTATTTTATTAGTTTTTTTCTATAAATTATTTCCTTTCATGAAATTTAAGTATATATATTCAAACAACACATAAAAACATAGAGTTAGAGTTATTTGTGAGATAAATTGTGGAAATTATTTTGTCCCAAGTGTATAACTACTCCTTGGTCAATGTTTGGAGACTGAACATTACAAAAATATATTTTCATACTTCATTTAGTTTATGTTTCTGCTATAAGGGTAATTTATTAGATATCATTATATAATAATATATAATATCAAATATTATGATAGAGAAATCACATTATATATCCAATATCATACTTTGGTTATGTCAGAGTATGGTTGAGTATGAAAATCATTTTTAATCTTCTTCTCGGGACTCTATATTGTAACCTCATGATATAGAATATCAAGATCAAATGTTTGAGGAAAATGACAGAATCATGTTTGAGGCCATTCCCACTATGAGGGACTATACTAATGTAATCATTGATGTGTTTCCTAGTCCTAATATTGAATTATAGGGTTAGCTTTCAATTGAAATTATGAAAGGATCTTCGACCATATCCTTGTCTCCCTATAGAATGGACACCAAAAAATTAAAATTATGGAAGATGAAGTTACAATAGAATCTAGATAAGGGTTTTATAGAGTTGAATACATCATTATAGGGAACACAGGTCATCTTCATCATGATGAAGGATGGGTAAATGTACCTCTTAATTTGTTAACATTAACTAATAAAATTCATTATTAGGAACGAGTATCATCTTACATGTATTTATGACTTGTTCGATCAAATCCATACGGCTGATACATCAATAACATCGACCTCTAGTTGGTATTTCACCAATTAAATCTGAAGAAGAAGAAATTTATTTTCAAGACTAAATTTAGAAAAATATATGGACATTATGAGTTCATATTTATTTCCTCAAACTCACTAATTATCTAAAACTATTCACCAACATAATGAAAAGGCCTTCAGATATTACCTTGAAAAAATTGTTTTATTTTTAGATAATATAATAATATACTCCAAAGATAAGTGGTGAATAAGGATGAATTGATTACTATTATAAATACATTGAGAAATGAAATGTTATATGTAATATATAGTAAATGTGAGTTTTTGAAAGAGGATTTATCATTCATGGAGTATGTTATCACCCGTAATGGGATATATGTTGTTCCCTATAAGGAAAATGTGATTTAAGTGTGTCCAATAACAATATCTATGACAATTATTCATACTTTTCTCAGACTTTCTAGGTATTATCGTCGATTATTTAGAAACATATCATCATTATAAAAATTTATAACTAAGATAAATGGAAAGGAATTTATTTTTTTATGGAAAAAATAATGTGATGAGAGCATCAAGCATTTGAAGATGTGGCTTATCATAGCCCCTATACTCTCACAAGCCTCAAGTTGGGAACATTTAATGGTGTAAATGGATTATTAAAATAAGGTATTGGTTAATTTATTGAAGACAAATGATGTTGTAAAATAATATTCCTTAAGGAAGTTATCATTTCATGAGGAGGATTATCAAACACATGATATGGGCTTTGATATAGTGATCATCTCATTTAAGATTTGGTGGTATTATCTTTTTGTAGAGAAGTGTGAAATATACATTTATAATAAGAGTCATAAGGAAGTCTTCCCACATAAGAAGCATAATTTGTGCCATTATATATAGTTAGATTTGATTTAAGACAATGACTCATCAATCCATTACCTTCCTAAGAAGGTGAAAATAGTGGAGGATGATCTATGTACAAAAGATATTATAACATTATCAATTATGTCAATTTAGAAGGGTCCATTCATAATATTCAAGAGGAGGATGTACATGGGATTCCTAAAGGAAGGAACCACATCCTACTTACCTCAAATTATTACTCAATAATCCATTCTATAGAAGATAAAGGACTCTCAAAGGGGTGATGTGAAATTATGAAAGAAAACGGGAGCTATAGTAAAAGGTAAAACTATGGAATTGAAAAATGATAAAGAATGAATTGTATGATTTAGGTTTAAACTATGTGTAACATAAAATCCTATGATAAATTTGGATTTATTAAATTAATCACATGGGTTGATATTTTCCATCCACCCATCAATCATAAAGTTGTGTCAAGATTTATAAGAGTACTACTAGTCGGACAATATGAGGAATGAGATCATAGAATGTACATTAATGCTCCTTATATTTTATCAAGTGAAGGGAGAGATGAAAATCCCAATTTAATGATGTAAGTATTATAAATACATGTATTTAAATGGGAAAACCCCACCATGGACTTTTTTTGGGTCTTCTGAAGACATCTCGAGGACATAATGCCATATGGGTTGTATTGGATAGTCTTGTGATGGATTCTCACTTAATCTACATTCTATATGACATCTCACTCCTTCAAAATTCAAGGACATGCATTATAGAAGTTGTGAGTCTTCATGATACACCATTATAAATTGTATCATATCATGATATAAATATTACCTTCATGATCAAAATAAGTGTCCAAAATTATATAAAAACAATGTTGAAATTTAGAAGGTATTATCACCCCTAAACTGATTTCTGATATGAGAAAACTAACATGAAATTTGAGTATATATTAAGGGGAAGCTTGATAGACATCAATGGAAGATGTTATCAAAACATTAATCTGGTCATTATTTCATATATTAATATCCAACCCTAAACAATTCAAATAGACCCATATAAATCTCATTATGGGAGTTGATGTAGAAGACGTGTGTACATGGATAATGTTTGTTAATATAAGCAATTGGGTCCTAAAATGGTTTATGAAATGGTAGAAAAGGTCATGTTTAGTTTATAGAACATCATGATAGCTTAGAGTAAAAATTTATCTATATTGATAACCTTCATAGAGACCATGATTTTGAGGGTAAAGAATTGTTCCTCCATAAATCTATGTGGATTATATTTCTGAGTTTTATGAAGAAGGGGGAGTTATATCCCAAATACAACAGTCACTTTTAGATTCAGGTTTTCATCAAAGTTGATGCCTATCGACAAGCACTCCCACCAAGAATTTCCCAAGTATATGATGTTTTTAACATATCCCTCATGAGGATGTACATACCAAATCCATCACAAGAACAAAAACTGGGGGTTCTATTCTTTGATCCTCATCGATCATATATATAGAATCCAGTAAATATCTTATACCATAGAGAAATTGTTATACGCAAAAAGAATACATACCAATGAAAATAACTATATGAAAACCATATGTAGGAGGGGTTATATAGAAACCAGAGGAACAAATGAAATATGATTACCCCCATTTTTTTCCATATTTGTGGGTGAAATGAAATTTCTTGGTTGAAATAAAATTTCATGGGTGAATTTTCTTTAAGGGAAATTCTGTAATGGCACAGAATTTTTTTAATTAAATTTCTCTTCATGTTATATAAATTTATAATATTTTGTAATGTAGTATTTTATGAATCACATACACTACAATATGGAACTTTAAACAGTTTATATTGACATTAACATTAAATTTAGAGAATAAATATATCCATAATAATTTAAAGTGTTCAAAAGAGATAATAAATAGAAATCAAGATAATAATGTCATGAACATTTGGATCTTCTAGATTCATTAGAATGATAACACTCATAAAAAACAATAGAAATTTAAAGTAATTTTATTAATTAAATATTTATTTATAATATGAAAATATATAATACCATTAGTTAAAATAGTTGTGAATGAAGAATTAATGAAACGTATGATATTTATAATATTATAGGGAACCCATTTAGCCATCACAAATATAACAATTAGATTATTAATCTCACCATCGGAGAAGTAATTTTACCTTTATGAATAATAACATAACATTATTAATATTAACATCATATATGAAACTGAAAAATAATATTTAATTATCTTATAAAATGAAAATATACATGACATAAAGAGTTAATTTTTTATGAATGATAAAATAGGTGTTTTTATTTTTATAAAACACATACATTTTTTACATATTAATGATAAATAAAAATATTTAATATAATGACTATTTTGATGTAATGTGTTTATAAAACAATAATATATAGAATTATAATTATAATATAATTTATTGATATCATAAGTCACGTTTCTATGGGTCGTAAAATTGATCATAATATCAAAAATGTTATTTTTCAAATTAATAAAAATTTTGTTTAATAATTAATTTAATTATATTTAAAAATATATTTTCAAAAAATGAATTTCAAATTTTTAATCTAAAAATTGATATAGTGTGAATTTTTTTTATTTTTACAAAATATATGAATTTTTAGTGAATAATGATACACGACAAAATATAGTACTAAACATTATAAGCTAAATACATTAAGTAATGAGTTCTGTATGTTGTAAGAAACCATTATTTATAACACACATGAATAAATTGCATTATATAGTCAGAAGAATCAAAAATATTGGTAGTATTAATAAATATAATAAAGTATCCAATATTATATTAAAAAACTTTAATATCCTCCCCTTATAAATAACAACACTCTCCACCCATTACCCTATCACATTATATAACATGGAACTTTCCAAATTTCAAAGAAAAGTCTATTTAAAAACATATACCTATGTCCAAGTAGTTCTCATTTTATAAAAATATTATTCTAAGGATACATAAGTGGTTTCCTAAGTGGATACATCCAAAGGAGAAGGAAATATTATCGATTAAGATTTTTTTATCTTTCTTCATCTTCATCATCGAAACTAATTTAATCAAACAAGAAATAATGAATCTAGTTTCATAAAAATACAAAACATTTATTATGTTAATGGAGTGTAAATTATCAAAAAGTTATCTTTTTATTCAAATAATAAAATTACTGATCATATTAGGGTGGTTTACCACCTCCCTAAACAACATACTACATTTTCACCATTGAATTCATTTCTAATTATAGAAATACTATTATGGTTAAAGATGATGATAAAAAAATATAAATTATTTTTAATTCGAGATTCATTCAATAATCATTTAATCAACCATAAAAAATGTAGTTCCTGATGGTAATTAAAACATTAGTAATGAAATAATCATATAAAGATACAGTTAATACTAAATGAATCATCTCGATGTCATAATAGAAGGGGATGTTTGTGAGAATTTCATATTCATGAAGTAAATGGATATTATTTAATTCAGTTAAATATTTTTTGTTCAATTTTTCAAGAACATGAATAATTATCTAGAAACTAGCGCGACTTTAGAAACCATGTAACAAACAGTCTTAAGAAAGTAACGATAACACTCATGTCTTACAAAATAATTTTAAATGAACATAAAAATTTGAAAAATAATAATATATATATATATATTTATTTATTTATTAATAATGTATTTAATAAATTTAATTGGATTATTCATCATGTTTGGTGATCAAACCAAGTGAGCTAAGGACCCGAGGTAAGGGAACATCCAAAACACACTCCATTATTTTGGTTTAGGACCTTTTCCTCTAGAAATCATGCCATAACACTATTATTAACATTTATTATGTGAATATTATTTATATAAGTTCCCATTATATATAAATATATTTATCATTACATTTCTATATTGGGGATGTGCATGTCATTAAGGATCACTATTCAAATTCATTCTTTAAGAAAATGTGATTAATGGGAACTTCCTTGTTTTTTTCTCATTCCAAGTACCACTCCAAAATGGTTTTAAACCATCCCATGTTTCAAAATAGTTCATTTTATTATATATAAAAAATTTCATTCATTTATGGTTTTATAGTAATTAATATTCTTTCAACCCTCTTAAATGAAACTTTTCCCTTTTCCCAAATTCCATTCTTAATAGATACATTTCTAAAGTTACCTATCCATTATATTTCACATATTAACTTCTCTTGTAAATAATTTTTCTTAAACTATTATTTTATTAACCTTTGAATGTACATGAATGATTCAATACATTCTTTCAGGGAAACAATTCATATGGTTAGGCTAAAAAACATGATAATGTGACCAATTTTTTTCATGGAAAATTCATAGGTCTATGACTTAGATTTGATTTAATACTACGACCCATGTATACATGTACATGTTATGATTGGTGCACCGAGAGATTGATCCAATTCAATTGGTAATGTTTTTATCTCATGAGATTAAATCTATATTATTTAGGAGTAAACATGATTGTAAGGACCCAAAAATTAAATATAATTTTTTAAAAATTAGTTGGGATTATTACGAGTCTTTGAACATTGAAAGTTCTTGATTCTGAGGCCTGGTGTGCCCGGAATGGAAGTTTGAACATTTTTATGGTATGTTCAGTAAACATGCCAGTAGGGATTTCTATATTTTCAACTGGTGCTCAGAATTGAAATCTGAGGGCAGCATTGAACTCGTAGTGTCGGGATTCCCTTAAGGGAGGCTGAACCTTGACCACAGTAGGTTAAGAGAAAAGGTTTGTTTCTAGGACTTTTTGAAAGAATAATAAAATAACATAATATGTTATTTTATTTTTATACCACCTCTTGAGTGATGGTGGTGGGGAACACAGAGGTGTTCTGAATTTTAATGAGGGAAATTAAATGCCTGTTACACATAAATTGTGTTTCCACTCCTCGTTTAATTTATGTGGTTCATTAAATTCACTGATTAATCAACCACTAATAAAATAATATGTAAACACTTAATTCAACCTTTTGATTATTAAAACATTAGAAAGAAGTAGTATTGGTGAGATATTGTGGGAGAACTCCGACAAAGTGCTAGAGGACAACCATTACAACAAAGAACAGAGACTTGGGCGACATCATTAGGGTAAACAATCAATGATCGACGAATGTCGATGGCTTCAAAGAACATGGATTCTCCTTCAACAACAGCGACATCTACTATGATTCAGAGGTTGGGATTTTTGTTTAAATCCAAGTGATTTTGTTTATTCAAACCCTCGTTCTTGGAAAAACATGACGAACATTGATCAACCAAAACGAGTTGATCCGCGATTTTTATGAAATATCATGGGTTTTTTTAGGGAAGAGTTTGAATGGGGTTCATAATTATCTATCTGTTGTATTGTCTACTACCCACTTGATATGATTCTAATATGGAGGTCGTGATCCAAATGAATAAGGATCAGACCCTTCACTACTTTGGTTTTTTTCACGTTGTTTGGGGGAAGATTTTAAACACGACAGAATCTTCAATCTGGGATCCATGCTGTTACAACTGCATTCTGGGAGGCCCGTAGATGAAATTGGAAGGAAAAATATGGACCATCGGTGCTCACCTGGTGGCCTGTGGAAGTCCCTCCAGTGCGATGCTGGTGAACGGCTTTGGCGGGCAATGGCAGCGGCCCGCTCTCTTCAGCTGCGGAGGGAGGCGTCGCTCGTAAGCACCGTAGTGGACATTAAGGGTGGCCAGCGTCGGCCGACCACAGTCGCAGTGGGTGGCATGCCGTCAAGTGCTATGGTGGAAGGGACCCATGCCCCGAGGGTCCCACTAACTTGATACAGAACCACGTGGTGCCTCTGTTTCTAACCGAACATACTTTTGTATGTTCGGAAGGGGGAGCGACCCTCGTGCGGGTTGATCCCATCCAAGTCTTGCTGGGCCGATCCCTCTGTGGCCCAGCCCACTCGAGATGGCAAATCGGATTCAGGATGTGCTGGGTCTGACCCATGCCAAACCCAGTCCAGGTTGGTTCAAACCGGACCTAGACCCTTTCAGCCCAGATACTCATAAAAGGTTATATCCTACAAACCAGATGTCTGTTTGAAAAACCTTCTGCGGTGCACGAATCCTAGGATGAAATGGCCCTTTTGACATACTCCACCTGAGTTTTGGAGAATGTTGGATTATGGATGTTTTGGATCGAAACTAAATCCAACAGATCCCTCGGGTACTAAAACGCTTATAACTCACAGAACGTGCATCCGATTGACGCGCCTTCTGTCACATTGTAACCCTTAAGACATGGCAGTCCTTTGCGTTACTCCTTTTTGGAACATAGTGGAAGTTCAGGAATGAAAAATATATTTATAATCATATTATAAATAACTCGAGCACACCGAGTGTGGGGAATCCTATGGTTGGTTGACAATTGAAGAGAGACCCTAGGAGGATCAACATCATAGTGACCCTTTGTGGATCAGCATCATAGAGACCATGTGTGGATCAACATCATAAAAACCATGAGTAGATCCTCATCATAGAGACCATGTGTGGATTAGCATCATAGTGACCCTGTGTGGATCAGAATCATAGAAACCCTATGTGGATCAACATTCTAGCGACCATATATGGAATAGCATTATGCAACCCGACAGGGACCAGCATTAGAGCGGCCCATCGTAGATCAACATCATACAAACCTGTGTGGATTGTAAATGTAACAACTCCTTTGTGGTTCAGTTTGCAAAACTTCCTAATGGAATAAAATGATATAGCTTATGACTAATCATCTTTATTCTTATTCTCTGAGTTGTATACGTAGTTTGATTTGAGTATTATGTTTTGGGGTTTGTGATTAAGACCATTCCATATGGGTTTTCCTTTGTGGAATTCTGAGTTACCATTGGGGTTCTCGGGGTCCCTACTGGGTATTGTTATACGCACCCCTACACGGGCTTCTCTCCCACCTTGCTCTGTCTTGTGTCAGAAATGGACATTTTGGATGAGACTTTAGGGCGCTAGGACCAGGTGGCAAATGGAGGTGAATGGTTTACATGGAGAGCTACGAAGATGAGTTGTACCTACCCTTCAGGTAGGAACCCTGGTGGATGATCTCAGGAACTATTTTTTTATAGTTATATCCTTTTAGTTGGACTTGTATTCTGGACCCTCTACTTTCAGTACACACTTTTAGTATTGCAGTTTTACAACCTTGTTTGCATCGTGTCGTGTTCTTATACTCTTTTTTTTGCAGGTTTAAAGGTAATTACTTCCCACTTATAGGGATATTCCTTTCCAGTGCTATTCGCCAACCCCTAGCCTACAGATGGCGGGCTTGGGGTAGTTACAGCATGGTCCTCGGGGGACAAGTCAAGGCAAAGTTGTATAAGTGGAGTCAGTTCTACCAAAGAACTAGGACTCTAATATTTTCAAAGGAGCAATAGTGTTAAGTGCTTTGAGTGTGGTTTTCAGTTCCTGGAGTCTAGTGTGGGTGAGGTGGTTGAATAATCTATACACCAAGACCCTAAATTCTAATTTCCAACTCAGTGCACGAAAATGATGATTGTGTGTGTTTTGTAAATGTTTTACTTTTGATCTCTTTTGAGTCACCACAGGAGGTATAACTTCTTTACTACAGAACACCTTTTTCTTTTCATGATGCCACCATGTAGAAACCCATCCAGGATTCTAGAGAGAGTTCATGATGATGGCACACCAAGCAATGAGGCTTCGGTTCAGAGCCCTCCTACAGCAATAGAACCTTCGGTTGGTGCACCAGCAGCACAACTACCAGTTGGGACGAAGTCGTCACTATCCCCACTAGTGTACAGTGCACGTCAACTGAGTACATTGCACGATTTCCCGTTGCAAAGGCCATTGAGGTTTTGAGGTGAGACAAATCCCCATGTAGCTGAAGACTGGATCGAGGCTATGGTTAGAGTTTCCTGCCTAGTTGGGAGACCAACAAATCATATGGTGATCCTAAATGCTCTTCATTTCTCGGGAATAGTAGGGAGATGGTGGATCCTGATGCTCTAGTTAAATGACTAGGTGACCCTCACCTGGATGGACATTGAGATCCTTTTCAGGGTGGAGTTTGTTCTAGTAACAATACGCTGTGGACATATTCATGAGCTCCTACACTTACAGTAGGGTAGCCAGACAGTGGCCAAGTACTCGATGAGATTTACCAACCACTCTCTCTATTCCACCGACATTGTATGATACCCTTTTTTCTGGGCTTAAACCTTTGAGTAGGGTCTCTGGCGGTAGATTTGAGCATTGATGATATCACTCAATATTCTGACACAAGTTGGAGAACCCAAGGGAGCATTACATGTAAAGATCTTCTTAGACGACCAGGAACTGATGGTGAGAGTCACCACCGGACGAGAGGAAGTTGAGTCATATGTAGTTGGAAGTAGGTATAATATGTGGAGGTCCAATTAGGAAAGACCTTTCGGAGGACGAACCCAGGATGCATGGTCGGAGGTGCGGAACTCATGAGGATGAGCAGGCCAGCAGAGGAGAAGACTATGCTTCACATGTGGTGGGTTGGTCCACATGGATCATGATTACCCAACCCATCATACTGATGATCATCATACGATCGAGGGATTTCCAAGGTAGAGGTACAGATTCGAGTAGTTCGGTGGACGTGGGTGAGGATCAAGTCGTGCTTTAGGCGATGAGTGGAGATTTGTGGTTCTACTTCCATGACCTCCAGGTGGTCCACCCCAACCTTAGGGATCAAGTGGATGGAAATGAGCACTGCTTTTGGCAGCTGTGGACTATGACCAAAATGCTCCAAAGATAAATCAAGGTATGATATTTGTCTACTCCACTCTAGATGTAGTACATATAGACATAGGTTCCAGTTACTCATTCATTTCCAAAACTCTCGTTCAGAGCTCAGAGATTCTTGTAGAGCCATTGGGTCGATCCT
The DNA here is from genome assembly GCA_963277665.1 of Viscum album. Taxonomy (NCBI): domain Eukaryota; kingdom Viridiplantae; phylum Streptophyta; class Magnoliopsida; order Santalales; family Viscaceae; genus Viscum; species Viscum album. The sequence goes on from OY728140.1 coordinate 2,079,742,582, forward strand.
TACAATTATATACTCTTACAGGAGAGGATTCGATGATCACACACTTGTGTCGGTAGTGTTAGCTTACTTAAGGAAGTGATATCTTTGGATGGGATTTCCTAGTAGCAGCGTTGAGGCCTTACAATTTAATCTTGGGTATGAATTGTTTATCCATTTTCCATACTCAAATTGACTATTTTAAGCACAATGTGTGTTTTCTTCCATGAGGATGGGACTAGGTTTTCCTTCACTGTTGAGAAGGTAACTATTACAGCTCAGGATGGACTTTTTCAGAGGAGGGTGTAGCCGATCACTCATTAGTTGGCTAGCCTTACCATGAGAGGAGTTGATGTGAGGATTCCGATTTATCCTTTAGTGGTAGACCAGTATGGTGATGTATTTTCTAAATATGTTCTGAGACTACCTCCTCATAGATACGTATACATCTACATCAACCTTTACCTTGGGATGGAACTGATATCTACACCAACATATCGGACGGCTCTCGTAGATCTTCGTGAGTTGTGGGTACAGTTGGAGGACTTCTAGACTAAGGGGTTCATATTGCCCAGTGTTTCTCTATGGGAATCCCCAATTTTGTTTTCCAAGAAGGAATATGGGAGTATGAGGATTTGTGTGGACTATCGGTACTTGAACCAAGTGTTCATGAAGAAAAAGTATCCTCTATTGAGGATTGATGATCTCTACGACTAGATGAAGGGAGCATAGTGGTTTTCAAATATAGACCATAGATAAGGATATCATAATATCAAGGTACAAGATGATGATGTACCAAATATAGCCTTCAGATGTTGGTATGGCCATTATGAGTTATTGGTGACTCCCTTAGGTGTGACCAATGCTCCATCAATGTTCATGGAACTCATGAGTAGGACCTTCCAGCCTGACCTCGGTTGCTTCATGGTGGTATTTATTGATGAAATATTAACATACTCAGCATCAGAGGAGGATCATTCCACGTATCTGCAGATAGATATAGATACACTCTGAGAGAACCAGCTTTATAGAATTCTTGGGAAGTGCCAGTTCTGGATACGGAATGCCTAATTCCTGGGGAACATTTTATCAAAGGATAGAGTCACAGTGGATCCAAATAAGATAGAAGTTGTACTTTCTTGGGAGACACCCAGGAGTGTGACCGAGGTGCAGGGTTTCATGTTATTGGTTGGGTACTAACGGAGATTCGTACCCAACTTTTATAGACATGAAACACCCTTATTAGCATTGAAAAAGAAGGGACAACCCTTCGTGTGGACGGAGAGATTCCCATAGAGTTTTCAGGAGTTGAGGCAGAGACTGACTATTGCCCCCATCTTGAGGCTACCAGAAGAGGGAGTTGGGTATGTAGTCTATTACGATGCATTAGAGACTGAAATAGGTTGTTTATTGGTGAAAAAGTGAGAGGTGATCTCTTATGTCTCATGGTAGTTGATATAGAACGAGTAAAACTACGCTACCCATGACCTGGAGTTAGCAGCAGTGGTCTTTGCGCAGAAGATGTGGTGGCACTACTTGAGGGGAGAACATTTTACAGTCTAATACAATCTCAAGAGTCTCAAGTATATATCTTCTCATTGAAGGACCTGAAACTGAGACAACGACGATGTATATAGTTTCTCCAGTATAATGACTTTGAGAGAGTCTACACTCCTGGGAAAGGGAATGTGGTGGCAGACGCACTCAGTAGGAGTTCTGTTCTACAATTGCTTTGTGAGGTGCTAGAGTAGCTAGCCACGTTGCATTTATACTTTGTGTATAGTGATGGAGCATCCTACCTTCATTATTTGAAAGTTACTCTCCCACTTCTTCAGCATGTCATGGAGGCACAACTTGGGGACGTTGATGATGGGCCTGACATGCTCATATATCCTCAGAACAGTCTCCTGATGGATTTTATGAAGTTGGTGCGCACGTCTTCCTCTTTAGGGGATGTATTATGGTACCAATGATTCTATGAGAGGATGTGTTGAGGGAGTTCCATACATCCCCTTTGGTGGTGCATCCTAGTGTGCTGAAGTTGTACCATGGCCTCTAGTGTCAGTACTAGTGTCCAGGGATAATGAATTTAGTGGCAGTGTTTGTTTCAAGATACCTCACTTGTCAACAAGTGAAGGCTAAGCATCAGGTTCTAACAGGCTTAGCACTTCCACTTGAGGTGCTATAATGGAAGTGGTATGGTATATACATGGACATCGTGACATGGCTACCACGTATGTCCAATGGCCATGATTCCATCAGGGTCATTGTTGACTGACTCACCAGGTCGGCCAACTTCCTACCCATTTGAGAGGAGGGATTAGTATAGATCATGGGATGCCTCTATGTACAAGAGATTGTATGACATCACGGGGTTCCATCGATGATAATCTCAGATCGTGACACTCATTTTACATCCTGATTGTTGAAGGGATCGCAAGAGGCATTCAGAAATAATATACATTTGAGAACATCCTTTCATCCTTAGATAGATGGTCAGATGCAACTCACCATATAGACAATTGAGGACATGATTTGTGCTTGCATCCTATATTTTTTCCATAGTATGAAAGATTACTTTCCCTTGGTGGAGTTCACATACAATAACAGTTCTCACTCCACCGTCGGCATGGCACCGTCTGAGGCCCCGTACGGGTGACCTTGCAGGTCACCACTATGCTAGACAGACCCATGAGAGTCAGTAATTTTGGGTCCATAGTTGGTACTGGCTACCATGGAGAAGGTGAAGATCATCGAGGAGATGATGATGACTACACAGATTCGAAAAAAGTATTATGCTAACAAGAGATAGAGACCCTTAGAGTTTGAGGAGGGAGACCATGTATTCCCATGGGTATCACCCCAACAAGAATTATAGTGGTTTTTTCAGGGAGTCAAGCTACCTCTATGGTCCATCGAACCATTCTAGATCCTTAGTAGAGTAGGAGAGGTGGTGTACCATCTAGATCTTCCCCCACAGATGCACCAGGTGAATAATGTTTTCCTTGTTTCACAGCTGAAGAAGTGCGTGCATGATCCATCGCATGTTATTGAATGGGGAAATCTGGACATCGATGATGGGGTGATGTTTACAGAGTCCACGGTGGAGATAGAGGATTGACAGGAGCAGGTCCTTCGTGGGAGGTCGATTCCTCAGGTGTGAGTTTTTTGGCAGCACAGTATTCTCCAGGAGAGCACATGAGAGAGGGAGGCTCATATACATGCTCAGTACCCCCATTTGTTCCTCTAGTTTTTTTGTAGCTTTTGGGGATAAAAATCCTTAATGTTGGGAGAATCTAAAGACCTAGAAATACAATATAATTTTTTAAAAATTATTTGGGATTGTTATGAGTCTATGAAAATTGGTGGCGCATGATTCTGAGGCCCGGTGTGCCCGTAACAAAAATTTTAATTTTATTAAGGTACGTTCAATAAACGTGCGAATGAGAATTTCTATCTTTTGAACTGGTGATTGGAATTGAAATTCAAAGGCACTGTTGAACTCGTAGTGTCGGGATTCGATTAAAGGTGGAAAAACCTCAACCGTAGTAGGTCGACAGAAAAAGTTATTTTCTCGGACTTTTTGAAAGAATAATAAAATAACATAATATGTTATTTTATTTTTCTACCACCTATTGAGAGATGGTGGAGGGTACAACAGAGGTGTTCATACATATAATGAGGGATATTAAATACTGATTACACATAAATTGTGTAACCACTCTTTGTTTAATTGATGTTGTTCATTAATTTCACCGATTAATGGACCTTTAAGTAAAAGGAGAGTTAAACTATTAATTCGGCCTTTTGATTATTAAAACGTTTGAAAAAAGGATGATTGGTGAGATATTGTGGGATAAATATAACAAATCACTAGTAAACAACCCTTTCAATGAAGAACAGATACTTGGACGACATCGTTGGGGAAAAAATAGGGGATCGATGAATGCCGACAGCTTGAACAAAAGTGGATTATTCTCCCACACCGTGAAATCACCTTCGATTTGAAGGAAGGGACTTTTGTTTAAATCCATGTGATTTTATTAATTGAATCTCTCATTCTATGAAAAATATGACAAACACAGATCAACCAAAATGTGTTGATCCGTGATTCATATGAAAATATATTTGGTTATTGAGGGAAAAATTGAATGTGGTTAATCATTATCTATGTGATGTAGTGTCTACTGCCCACTTGATAAGATGCTAACGCGGTGGGCGTGGGCCAAATGAACAAGGCATGGGCCCTCCACCACTTCAGTTTTTGTCATGTTCTTTGGGGGGGGGGGGCGATTTTAAACTCGACAGAATATTGAATCTGGGAGCCAGGCACTTACGACATCATTCTGGGAGGCCTGTAGATGAAATAGGAAGGAAAAAAAGACCACTAGAACTCACCTTGTGCCCCAAAGAAGTCCCTCTGCCATGCCACTAGCATGGAGACACTGGCGGGCAATGATGGCTGCTGTCTCTAACCGACCACAGAGGGATGCAGTGCTCGTAGGTACCGCGGAAGACAGTAGGGGAAACCAGCGTTGACCAACCACGGTGGTGACGGGCGGCATTCCATCACATGTTGAGGAGGCAAGCCATGTCTTTGAGCTATGGTGGAATGAAACTATGCACCATAGTGGAAGGGACCCGCACCCTGTGGGTCCCGTCAACTGGGGGCGGTGCCATGTGGCACCGCTGTTGAAAACCAAACGGACTTTTGTCCGTTCTGATTGGAGAGTGACCCCTTGGAAAGTCGTGCCCAGCCATGATGGTCCAGTCTGGTCTACGGACCAGCGGGATGAGCCCGTCGTGGCCCAACCCACTCAGGTCAGCCCTAGTGGTTCGGGCGAGACCAGGTCGTACCAGGGCCGAACTCGGACTGGGTCGGGCAACCCAGACCGGACCCATACCCCTTCATCCTAGATACGCTTAAAAGGTAGTATCTCAAAAACCATATGGTCCTTTTGAGATACTCCACCTGTGTTTTGGAAAAAGTTATTGAATGGTCAGGTTGGATCGAACCCAAATCCAATAGGGGCCTCGGTACTAAAATGCTTATAACTCACAGACTGGTCGTCTGATTGACGTGCCTTTGGTCACGTTGGAACCCTTAAGACATTGATTTACTTTAAGTTACTCCTTTTTGGAACTTATTGATAGGTTAGGCACAACCTATATCTTGAGGAGAAGATTCTATGGATCTCAAGTGCAAAGAGTGCAGGGAATCCAGTGGATGGAAGTCCAATGGAGAGAGACCATGTGTGAATCAGCATCATAGTGACCCTGTGTGGATTATAATGATAGAGACCCTGTGTGTATGAGAATCATAGAGACCCTCAATGGATCAAAATCATAGCAACCATATGTGGATCAACATCATAGAGACCCTGTGAGGATCAACATCACAACGACCTTGTGTCGATTAGAATCATAGAGACCCTGTTTAGATCATCATCATAGAAACCCTATGTGGATCAAAATTCTAGCGAACCTATGTGGATCAGCATTGTAGTGACCCTGTGTGGATCGGTAGTGTGTGACCCGATGAGGACCATCCATAGAGAGGTCCGTCGTGGATCAGTGACATACGACCCTTTGTGGATTGATAATGGAACAACTCCTTCGTGGATCAATTGTGGAAACTTCTTAACGGAGTATTATGATATAGTTTAAGACTAATCATCTTTATTCCTGTTCTCTGAGTTGTATTTTTGGTTTGAGATGAGTCTTTTTCTTTGTGCTTTGTTATTTAGATCATACCTTATGGTTTTTTCCTTTGTGATTTTTTGAGAGATCATTGGGGGTCTTGGTATCCTTACTTGTTATTCTTATACTCACCCCTACAAGGGTTTCACCCGCACCTTAGGGTGTCTTGTGTAAACGACGAGAAACTTGGATGAGACTTTAGGGAGCCAGGACCAGGTGGTACACAGAGGTGACTGGTTGACATAGAGAGCTACAAAGACAAGCTATAACTACCCTTCATATAGAAACCCTAGTGGACGATATCAGGAGGTATTTTCTATTGTAGTTTTATTTTTCAATTTGGCTCGTATTCTAACCCCTTTCCTTTTAGTACACACATTTAATACTGCAATTTTACTGTGTGGTTTTCTTCTTGTCTTGTTCTTGGTCCGTGTGTTCGCAGGTTTAAAGGCAATTCCTTCCCACATTCAGGGATATGCCTTTCCGGTGCTAGTAGACAACCCCTTCCATATGGAAGGTGGGTTTGGGGTAGTCATGGAACGGTCCCCAATGGACGGGTCGTGACAATAATCCCCAATGGGTCTCTACCCATCATGTTACATGTCACAAACCAGCTTGAGTCGACCCTTAACTGGTCACCCAAGCCAGCCCACAACAAGTCCTGAGAGGCATTCGTGATCCTCCCAGGATGTCGACAAGAATCGAGGGAATCAACAGAGTACAGAAGGAAATTATTTTTCCCAAATATAAACAATCAAACAAGCATCAGAAAAAAACAGAAAACCCAAAATATATTTACCTAAAAATTGAATTGAACATTATTTTTATAAGAAAAAAATGTAAAACTAAACCAAAAACTCAACTGACCAAACCTAGAAACCAAATAACTCCATGTCACTCCTCTGGTCTCTCTCCAACACAATTATCACATGTCTCCCAAGGTGATTGAACTCGAGATGAATCTTTCAAAAGGGATAAAAACAGAATACAACTATATGTGTGAGTATTAAAACTCAATAGGTTAGCCTGATATTATCTTCCCAATTCACTTAATCCAAAATAAAAGAAACATCAATTTCATGTTTTAAATAAAATATATAAAAGTATGTTTTCAAAATGAGGTTCCATGCTATAAAAATTACTAGACAAAAAAAGGCATGTTTTATAAATATTAATGCTACTATCATTTTTCAAATAGGTGCTACTTGAAAATGAAAACTATTTTCAAGATGGTTGTTTTAAAGAATGCACACTTTTAAATAAAACAAAAACTATTATGAACATACCGATCAAACACATGGTATGCCGATGGTGATTAAAAATTAGCCAATGAGCACAAGTCATGGTAACACCCCTAGGCACTAGTTAGTTGTGATCCCCAGGTACCTCGTATCTCGGTGAAGGTAATAAAATAAATATACATTCTCATGCACGAGATCTAGTAGTAGGAGATTCATCTATAACCCAGTGGTCCCTAGAATCTTCATCACCATAGTTAATTTAGTGTTGTGATCGTCAAACTTTCTAGGTGAAATAAGGAAAAAACCCCTCCAGATCACTAGTATGCTAGTACATGTCCTCCCACCTAGATACTTGGATATCCCTTTAGTGATAAATAAAATTCCACATATTAACAAATACACTTTTCACATGAATAATCCATTACTACATCATACACACACAAAACATCCAAGACACATGCCTCGTTGTAATTTCACAGATCAATAAACCACTTAAAATATTCGTAAAACAATTTGAAAAAGTATAACGAGGTTCTACACGTAAAATCCATTTATAATTTTTCTTTTAAATCCAAACACCCAAAAATATCATATTAAACCAAAATTTTCAATGCAAAACCCATTTAATAAATAAATTTCAAGGATCATAAAATGGCCCCAGATTGTGCAATATTGAACACACATGAAACACTTTTCTAAGAAAAATAAAAAATTGGCCATTAATCGTTTTACCAAACCAACACGCATAAAATGTAAGAATTAAACCTTTCATAATGTGGTGTATACAAACCATTAGTAGAATATTTTTTTACATAATCCCTTTAAAACACTTTGGTTTCTTATTCAAAGTTCAACCATTTTCTTAAAAATGTCGAACATACAACTTACTGGCAACTCTTTCCAAAACATATCAAAAACTAATACCAATATCCCTATAAAAACGAAATCACTTTAGAAAGCCATAAAAGGACCCCAAAATATCACTTTATATTCTGAAAATACTTTAATAAATTCAAACAAGTCATTTTATATTAGATTTAGGACAAAAAGACCACAAAGATCTTTTCTGAAAAATTGGCTTGCAAAATTTAGCAAAACAACTTCTATTTAACACCCAAAGGGGTAAAAACAAAATTCCTCTTTCCAAAAATTTATTATAGTAATTAAAAAATCTCATAAACTTCAATGTCCATATGCAAAAACAAGCGGAACACTTATTTAAAGAAGGTTTGTGCACTTTTGAAACGAAGAAACTCCATTTTACACAAATCAAGGCATAAATATCCATTTTTTACACCAAATAGAACATAAAAAGGTTGAAATACAACACTAATAATTTATAAAAGTTTATAAGAGACTAAAAAAAGATGAAACGTAAATAAAAAAGGCATATTCTTGGGAGAACCTACCTAAAAAACATGCCAGAATGGAAACGCTCCACTGAAATCACCCACCATGGGTTTATAAACCCTAAACCTATAAACACCAGACTTAACAAACATAACCCCCAAAAAAATCATTCCAAAACAGAACCTCAGGTATTTTATCACTAGGGAGAAGAAATAACCATGAAATAATGGAATGAGGAGGAAGTGGGAGGAGAAAGGAGAAAGAATCTCACCTTGGAAACTAGAGAACTCTTCGCCTTCCCTTAAGCACACACACATAGAGGATAGGGAATGACTTTAAACTCAATGTAAGGTATCCTCAGGTTTGGAAGAACCATGGGAATAAATATGTGGGAAAAATATTAAAAAATTAATGATTTATGAATGAAACAATTTTCCTTTACAAATCTAGGCGATTTGAGAAATCTTGAAGAAATTCTCTTTAATCCTCGATGAAGTTGAGCTCCAAAAAGGTAAAATGGAACATGGAGGTTCTCCTAAGTTATTTTTTCTCAATATAGGTGTGTAATTAATGAAAAAGGTTCCACAATTAATGAGATATGAAATAAATAACATAATTTACTTAAATCTAGAAATGGGATCCCAAGTTGGCCTAATTTCTGAACAAATCACCCAAATGCACCGTGATTATGAGTTCCTATGTAGTACAAAAGGATATGGTGGTTTTAATAGTTCATTGGAGGCCAAGTGGGATTTATAATGAGTAAACACTGTTAAAAGTTAAGGAGTTATAAACGAAACAAATTTTCTTTTTAAATCTAGAAATGGGTCAATGGTTTGCCCAAATAAGGAAGTAACCGCCCTTTTCTCCAAAACTCCCAAACAGTCTATGGGGTTCCCATGGTAGGATGATTATATATATATGGAAGTCAAAAAATAAACATTAATATCACCATAAAACCTTTAAAAGGATCAGTATTTCCAATAAACAGGATCAAAACCATGACATGAAAAAAAACATGTGTGGCAATTCTCCCCGCCATTAAAGCTTTCTGCCCCCAGAAAGACACAACACATTCTAGTTGATTGATCAATACATAATGATTCCATATCAATATGGTCCCACCTCCAAATCCAATGACACATAATCCCCCATTAACATAACTTAAGCTTCTTACATTAACCAAATCACCAACTCTTAACCACTTCCCACGAATCAACTGAAATATCGAGTTGCTACCACCACAACCAAACCAAGAACAAGATTATTGGACCTTATCCCAATGATCCCAATGATCAGACAAAAAAATAGAATTAAAAAAATACATTGATTCAAGGGGATTCTATAATGAACTCCCCACCATTAAGAAGCTATTGTTACTCAAAAATTTCTTAGGAGGAAAACCTACGAGACCGCTGGTGGTTCTCTCCACCATGAAGAACCAACGATCAATGACCAAACAGGAATTCAATGTGAACTATGAATGGGTATCTCCCAAAAAGACCCACCCAAACCCACCCAAAAAGCCTATAATCCCATGTTAAGAGGAACAAAACATGAACATTGAAACCCCCCACTCCCGAACAAAGGGGAAAAGAACGGGGCCAACATTTTCTACATGGATCAAGACCCCACCGCTCGGGGAGGGGAGGGAAGGACACCCAATCATTTGGCCACTGAAACCAAAAAATAAACAAAGGAACTAACCAATAATTTTCACCTACAAATAGGTAAAAAAAATAACACACCCGATTTACATAGGCGGTCCGAACATGGAAATTGATCGGAAACCCACAATCGTGAAGGCATAGCCATAGAAATTATGTGAGGGGTAATTCCACCACACATGTTGCGACAAGAAGAAATTCACATTGATGAGGAACCACAATAGAGACATAAATACTACCTTAGCACAACGGTGGAGGGAGGATCCTATTCGAGCTCCCCATACCTTTGGCGATTTACCGATTATGTGAAAATCTTCACTCTGAGGCCTATGGTTGGAGCCATGATTCTTGAAACATCTGATACACCACAGTCAGGTGATAAGGATCACAACACCCCACAAAACTCACTTTCTCAACAACATAGATTCATCTAAATATACCACATTGATACACAGAACCATTATCTCTCACTCTAAATGTGGAGAATAATGGAAAAGGAATACCGCGAAACACTTCAACATCACTAAAAACAACTACTACGTCCAAAAGAATTATCATAACCTATAAGCACTTTAAATCAATCCCAAACAGCTCTCTATTCCAAAAAACGGGTTGAGGGATCATCTGAAGAGTTGTATTTAACATTTCAAATGATTCCTTAGGTTGATCAACAAGAAATATTTCTAATAGAGAACTATCCATGGCCACATCACCACATGAATCACATATTTAGTAACCCACTGAACATTACTCCAAAACTGAGCCACTAAGAAGATCCCATCTCCAGAAAAAACAACATTATGACTTTCAGATCACAAGGAAGTTTACTGAATAAACAACTCATCTAATAAATAGAAATAAACTAGCCACATAACCATTTTTCAGAAAAAAAATCAACAATTTTCATCTCAAAATAATTTTGAAAAACAAACTAACATGGTGTATTTCTACATTCACCAACGGTTTTTCATCAAGTCTCACTCACATGAACATTTCCATGCCACCCTAGGCACCCAACCACCATTCCATATAGGCTATCATTCTATATATCAATAAAACCATTCATGTGACCACCCATGAAAACACCAATGGCTAAAAAACAACATCATTACAACAAATCATGTACCATCCAAAGTAACACTAACCACCAATTAAAATCCCTTTTTATATTTCACAAAAAAACCACACTTCATCAAGAACCATTTTCTTTAAAACCTACCACTTTTAATTTTTAACAACTTTCAAAACCAATAAGCTACTTAAAATAACCCCTTCCCATTTTATAAAAATCAGCAACGTATCTTTTCATAATCTGATGTTAATTGAGACCAATACCCTTTCTAGGAAAACACCAAACACTCAAAAACAATTTCCAAAACGAATTCATCATATTCAAACACATTCCAACACCCCCAACACCCCATTTAAAACAAATATTCATAGTCACCTTAAAATGATTCACTCTTTCAAAACATTTTATATCCACAAACCAGAAGTTTAGTTTAGGGAAATTCCAATCCCATTAAATCATTTCCAATTATCCCCAAAATTTTCTTAAGAAAAACACAACATTCCAAAAACCATTCTTATATTTAATTTTTGAAAACCCCTTTTTAAACTTTAAAAAATACAATACTTCTTATAAAACCCATTTTTAAACTTCTCACATAAGGATTTTCAAAATAAAAAATTATAATTTAAGAAAAGTCTGAAAGACCTACAAAAGGTAACTTGTGTCGGTGGATAACTTTACTATATGGTTGGCAGTCATATGTCAAAAACAACACTAAAATTGAGATATTTATTGGGACCATTCCCTAGATCCATATGGCCTTCCAGACATTGGGAACTCAGAGAGGCCAATAGTCAGACTCCCCTTGTCATGTCCCAACACCAAACAATCAATAGGAACAAAGGACACTAATAAAACCATACTTCTCGTGGAAACCTGAGGATTAAAACTAGAAAGAGTTTGCGAAGCACTTACTGCACATACCACTCAAATCCCAAAAAATCCTACTCCAAATACCTTCACATCCTCTAAAAACAAGTGGGATCTAAAAATAACGGTCTGCTATGATCCGAACTCCTTCGATACCATTTTGTCATTAACTATCCCGAGTCGACCCTAAACCAGCCACCCAGGATAGCCAGTGAAAAGGCCTAAGAAGGGTTCTCGATCCTCCTGGGATGGAAAAAATAACTGAGTGAATAAATAGAGTAAAAAATAGAATTATTTCTCCCAAATATAAAAAATCAAACAAGCAACGGAAATAAACGGACATCCTAAAATACATTTTCATAAAAATTCAAATGAACATTATCTGTACATGAAAATGAAAGTACAACTAAACAAAAAAAACAACTGAAAAAACCTAACAACCAACTACATCCATGTGACCGCACTGGTCACTCTCCAACACAATGATCACACACCACCCAAGGAGATTAAACTCGTGCTGAAACCTGCACAAGGGCTAGAAACATAAGAAGACTATAGGTGTGAGTATTAAAACTCAGTAGGTTAGCTTGATATTCTATTCCCAATGAAATTACTTTAACATAAAAAAATCTTATATTTCAATTTTTAATTATAATAAATAAATTTTTTTTCCAAATGAGGTTCTATGCAATAAAAATTACCAGATAAAAACATGCATGTTTTATAAATAAGAATGCTAGTAACCATTTTGGAAGAGGTGAAACTTCAAAATGAAACAAGTTTTCAATTGGGATGCATTAAATAATGAAAAATTTTAAATAAAACATACACTCTTCTTAATTTACCAACCAAACACACCATATCATGATGGTGAGTATAAAAGAGCCAATGATCCAAAGTCATGGGAACACCCATAGGAACTAGTTAGTTGTGAGCCCCAGGTACCTCAAATCTCAGAGAAGGTAACCATAATAAATATCTATTCTAATTGAGATTATAACCTAGTAGTATAATCATACATAACCTTTTGGTACCCAATGTCATCATCATCTTACTTTAGTTTGTGTTGTCATCATCAAACTTGGTACATGAAATAGGGATAAACCCCTTAAGATCACTAGCATACTAGAACATGTCCGCCCACCTAGATACATGGTTTTCCTTTAGTGATGAATCAAGTTCCACATATTATCAAATAAAATTTTCACATGAAAAATCTATTCCTAGATCATACACACACAAAAGATCCCACACACATGCCTCATAGTTCTTTTATTGATCAATAAACCACATAAAATTTTCATAAAACAATTTTAAGAAGTATAACAAGGATATGCACATAAAACACATTTAAAATTTCACTTTTAAGGAATAACACCAACCAATACCATATAAAACCAAAATTTTATTCCCTGACACTATTTAATTAAAAAATATTATGGATCTTAAAATGGCCCCACATGGTGCAACATTGAACACACCCGAAAACCCTTTTTAATAAAAAATACCAAACATGACTTTAATCATTTTACCAAACCAACCTGCATCAAAGGTAAAAATTAAACCATTCCTAAAGTGTCATACACACACCATTAGTATCAGAAAAAAATTACATGATCCCTTTAAAACAGTTAGGTCACACCTTAAAATTTCAACCATTTTCTAAAAATACCGAATGAGCCAATTACCGGCAACTCTCACCAAAAGATGTCAAAAAACCAATACCAATCTCTTTATAAAACCAAAAACCATTCATAAAGACATAAAATGGCCCAATAATATCACTTTAAATGCTTCCCAAACTTCAATAAATTCCAACGAGTCATTTTATATCACATTTAGGACACAAAATCTAATCGGGCATTTTTCCGAAAACTATGCATGCAATATTTAGCCAAAAAATATATATTTTACAAGAAAGTGGTAAACAAAACAATTTTTCCTGAAAATTATTTATTATAGTAGTTAAACTATGTCATGAACATCCTAATCCATATGAAAAAACTAGCGGAATATTTATTTAAACAAGTGGTGTGCACTTTTATAACGAAGAAACTCTACTTTACACAAAACATGGAATAAATAACCTTTTTTCACACAAAATAGAACATAAAAATTTTGTACATAAATACTAATCAAGTATAAAAGGTCATAAAATCCTGAAAAATGCACAATGTAAATAATAAAGTCAATTTCTTGGGATAACCTACCTCAAAAACGTGGCGGAATGGAAGTGCGCAACCAAAATCACCTACCGGAGCTTTATAAACCCTACAATAATGATGACCATACCTAAGCCAACATAACCCCCATAATAAATTATTCCAATTCATAACCCCAATACTTTTATAACCTGAGGAGAATAATGAAGAATTAAATAATGGAAGGAGGGGGAAGAGGGAGGAGAAATGAGAAGGAATCTCACCTTGGAAACTAAAGAACTCTTCGTGCTCCCTTATATCCACACACACATAAGAGAGGGAATGTCTTGAAACTCAATGTAAGGGATAATTAGGTCTGTATGAACGTGGGGGAACAAATTGGGAGTTAAATGATTAAGAAATGAATGACTTATGACTGAAACTAATTACCATTACAAATCTAGATGATTTGAGAAATCATGATGAAATTCTCCCTAATCCACAGTGAAGATGAGCACCAAAGTGTTAAAATGGACCATGGAGGTTCTAATAGTTGTTTTAGACTCTATTGGGATGAGTAATTACTAAAATGGATAAAAATGAATGAGATCTGAAAGAAATAAAATAATTTCATTAAGTATGGAAATGGGCTCATAGGGTGGCCAATGCCTGAATAAATCACCCAAATTTAACATGATTATGAGCTGAGAAGGGGTTAAAATGAATATGGTGGTTTTAATAGGTAATTGGAGGCCAATTAGGATGTTTAATTATTGAGAAATTTGGAACAATGTTAAAGTTATAAAATATAAAAATTTGGTTTTATAATCTGAAAATGAGCTCACAGTTGGCCCAAATCTTGAAGTAACCATCCTTTTCTAAAAAACACCCAAACAATATATGGTTCCCCCATGGTAGGATGATTAGAAGTAGATTTAATTTCAAAAATCAACATTCATCTTACTCAAAACAAACAAAAATGATCAGTATTTCGAACAAACCTAATCAAAACCAAGACATGAAATAAATGGGTGTGACATTACATTATATTAGTGGTGATCCATGACTTATGCTTATGTCATGTTTTATGTTTTTGTGATATTCCTTAGAATAATAATACTATTATTAATTATTAAATATGTCAATCCTATTTATTATTATTCTTCTATATTATCTTTTGTAATATCCTATTATTCTATTTGAATCATATTCTATGTTTCATTATCTTTCACATTCCATTACTGATCATTATAGATCAGCCCTTTTTTATGAATTATCAGGTTATCTTATTATATTTTATAATCTCAAACATATCTTGGTGAACATTATGGAGATTAAAATTAAAGGAGTTATTTTAGTTTCATGTTGTTGTTTTATAAACCTAGTTTCCCTATAAAACTAGTTCACTTGGTCACTAGGTTCTGTTTATTGGATATTTATATTAAAAATTATGAAATAACCAGTGTTAGAGGATTTGGTCACTATATATAATGTGGGGAGTTTGGCGCATACAAGGG
Source organism: Viscum album (assembly GCA_963277665.1). Lineage (NCBI taxonomy): Eukaryota > Viridiplantae > Streptophyta > Magnoliopsida > Santalales > Viscaceae > Viscum > Viscum album. The sequence continues at coordinate 2,079,758,116 of OY728140.1, forward strand.
TGGAAACCATGGGAAGTACTATAAATTTTTCTTCAAATCTGATGGAAAGACTATAATGTATTTTATTCTTTATTTGGTTTATATGGATGTCTATGGAAAAATACCAATTCAATATAACATGGGTGAGTTTTATATCCTTAAATTAATTGGTTCTTCCACAAAAAAATATGTGGGTACATCCCCTTAAATAATAGTTTGATATCATTTATAATTTCTTCAAATGGAAAACCCTGGTAGAATCCATGACCAGTATAAAGATATGATTGTTTCATTCTAATAATGGTGGTGAGTATGGGGGAATAGAGTTTTTAAATTCAATTAGATAATAAAAATATATATTGGGAAGAATTATTCTAAGATAATTGAGATAATATTTTTATATAATAGATGAATCTGACCATGAATGACAGGGTTAAGAGTGTGAGGTTATGTTGATGATTCGGAAATGAATTTTGGGAAGAAGTGGTTAAATTTTCTACACACCTTCTGAATTAAGGTCACCAAAAACCAATAAAATAATAAATTTCATAGGAATTGTGGTCTGATATGAAGTTTCACATTATTTATCTAGTTATTTTTTCTTATATATTATATTCCCATATTTAAGCTATGTATAAGGAAAATATAGAATCTAGGTCACAAAACTGATTTCTTATAAGGTAAAATAGTGAAAAATGTTGTATTAGTATCTGGTATAGTATTATGTTGATGGTTATTATATCCTCTAGCATATTATTCAAATAGGATATCTTTTGGAATGACTATAACAAGGTAGAATATTCTCTTTGTCACAATGAACAAATTTTGAAATCATTGGTTGATATGGATAGATGATATGTTGTGAAGGAATGTCTACGTATCATATAAAATACATCGCTAGAGGTATGCCTATGTAATATAATAGATTCTATAAGGGAGGGATGTGTACTAATAAATTTCATGAATTACTGAGGCATGTTTTGAAGACTCTTGACCCTAGTAGCATGGAATTGGTGCCTTAATTTATTAAATTTTTATAATAAATAATTATGTCACATCCTCAAGGACCGAGTAGTATAATATCTTTAGAAAACCAAATACAAATATAATTGTTACATAACAACTTGAAATGAAAATGAAATAAAGAAACTCCATAGGAAACATCTGTAATCTCTGAGATTATCCCTAAAATCCATTCATAATATACATCTTCTCATCCTATGGGAAAATAAAATAAATGAAACGGGAGAACACATATTATCGATAGAGGTAGATAAATATAAAAAAATCTATCATAAATAGACATAAACAATAAATAATGCTTAATAACATGAAACACATGACATTAGAACATAATCATAAGCTTAAGACGATAAGAATAAAAGATGATTATATAATTCCATAAATAATCAAATGTGGAAGATTCCTAACCATGGATATTCTCCTAGTAAAGTAGTCGCACGGATTCTCATTTACTAATATAAAAATTATGGGATACATAATTCTGGTAATCTAACAAATACTATCAAGGCCTCATCCAAGACACCTAAGAATAAATGCTTAAGGCCTCATCCAAATCCATATCTAAAAATTAATGGGAAATTCCGCAGCCAATGCCATATCTATTTTTGTCTAATGAGTCCTAATAATGAATAAAATCTATATAAGGCTCCTACCATCACTTATTGTGTCTATTTAATTCATTATATGAATGTATTGAAACATAAACAACATTAATATGTTGTGTAAATAACATCACCAATATGAAAACATGATCACCAAACTTTCTGAGTAATATAGTGAATGGTATCAAGAAAGAACATCCACCATCAAAATGATCATAAACCATTGATGAAAATATGTTATATTATATCATATAAGTTCAATACAAATTAAGAATAGTATTAAACAATTGATGTTGAAATATATGAAAATACTCTATTAAAATCATCGATGAATTCATGAGAGAAATATCAATTTTACTTCTGAATGAGGAGTTCTATTGGAAAATAAATTACATTTGTTAGACAACAACCAGTATAAAAGATATGATTAAGGATAATATATTTTAGGCATAAATTATTTCCAAACATAGTGATAATTTGTAAAAAATCGGTTAAGAGCTTTATAAATGATCCACTTTAGTGTGGCTTAAGTAAAAATAATAAAGATTCTTTAAAATAGAAAAATGAATAATTTTTTCATAAAACTATTGATGAAAAAAATATATTTTTTCTTCATAAAAAGAGTTATTTTAGAAAAATAATTGTGGATTAAATTAGATTATGGAGAGAAATAAAAAATGGGTAAGAAACTACAAAATTCCCTTCAATTGGGAATGCTTATTAGGATAAATTGATAGGGGAAACTTATAAAATCATGTAGTTCTGATGAAATAAGTATTAAATGATCTGGACACATGATTTTGGATCATATAAAAATAATTAATAATCACATTGGGGTAAAGTGAGAAAATGTGTAACTAGAATGAAAAATATAGAATTAGCGAAAATCCATTAACTTATGCATGAAAGATTTTTCAACTTATACATTAAATTATAGAGAATGAAATTATATTCATTGAAAATTTAACTCATAACATATTAAACATTTATATTATTAATTATATTTTTATTTAGTTCATTTATTGTCTTTTTTATGAGTTATAAAATTCAATTTTGTTGTTCGGAAGTGTTTGTTTCCTTGGCATTCAGAATTGGTTCACTTGTAAACATGTATGAAAGTTCATGTGAAATGATAATATTTATTCATAATTATTTATTATTAATGATATTTCAAAATATATAATGGTCTTATATATCATTTTTACATATATGGGGATTATTCATTAGTTAAGATGTTAATGATAACTGTTTGGATTATTTTGACATTTTTCTATCATCAAGAACTAGTTTTGTCTTATGAATTAATATTATGTATATAAACTGGTTCTCGAAGATCAGATAACTTTTATTACATATATTAATGTATTTTTAACCATAAAAAGGTTTTATAACTTGTCTTGGAGGCATACTTGACAAAACAAAAACTCATCATCCACAAAGGCGGTAAATCGGCACCTCACGGATGATATTTTCTTTTTTAGAATAAAAAGGGGAAGAGAAATGAATTGATGGTGGATATACCATTATTATAGTAATATTCTAGTATATATAAGATACTGTAGTTATCATTCATAATTGGATAGTGTAGTTAAGTAAATGATAAGAATAGAATATAAATAGAAATAAAATAAAAAGAACAAAAGAGGTTTTTACCTCTTGAATTCCTCTCCTTAGGAACCTCCTTGGGTGAGACCAGAAGGATGAGAACATGTGGGAGGGGTTTTGGAGAGTTATTGGGATTAAATTGGGCAATCGTAAAAGCATTGTTATTGTGGGTAGATGAGGTAGTGAGGGGTGGTATTTTTAGTGGAGGATAGGGGTGTTTATTTATTTAATTCATTTTTTTGTTGTTTTTTGTTCAAAACTATGAATAGATTGAAAATTATAAGAAATAATTTTAAAATAATTAAGGGTAGTACTATATTATGATTATTATACATGTAATTAATCAATTAATATTTTTTTTAACTTATAAGGTTTTATACTGTAAATTACTATATTTTACTATTCACAAAAATTCAATTATTTTAGAAAAATACAAAAAAATAACCCTTTACATTTTTTTACATATAGAATTCAAAAAAGTACTTTATTTCACGAAACTAATTTTATAAATATTATAAATTTAATTTTTTATTAAATTCATCATTTAATCAAAAAATAATGATTTTCAAATTATAAATGATTTTATACAACTATTAAAATTTAATTATAGTCTCATAAAATTATCTTATAATCATAAAAAAAAAATATAAATTTATGAATATATTTTTGGAAATAAATTTTTATTTAAAACATTATATTAATTATAAAATTATTAATAAAAATTTACGCATTACAAAAATACAAACACTTAATTTATCATATTTAAAACATTTAATAACTTACACAAAGATATAAATATATCATATTTTCATTTATATGATTGAAAACTTTTATTTATACTTTAATATATAAATTTACTATTATATTGGTCATATTACTACTCCTAATGTTAATATTACTATTCCAACGGTTATACATAATAATATATTTCAGTTTTAAACACAATGTTATGTGAAGCATAAACTATCGAATATATTAAATTTTAAAAGAGGCATGTCGTAAAATGATGGGGTGTTACACATGTTATACTAGATTGATTAAGAATAAATAATGGTTATGAAATATATTGGGAAGTATGATTTATAGAAGATATATAACCTCTATAGTTGTGGTGATCTACTAGGGTTTTTATAAAAGTTCATAGGTTGGATTTTAAGAAGTGTTTTTTACTCTACATGGATGGTGGGGAACCTTAATGGTTGAGTGGGGAGAGAGTTATGATTGATTCATTGCAATTTAAGGAAGAAATTAATAATTAATTGGATTTATTTAATGATTCTGAATCAAGCGTTCTAACTAATATACTATAAGGAAATATATTAATGTAGAATAAGTGGTTTCATCCTCCAATGGAGGAACAAATGTTTGATTCGGGTACAAGGAATCAATATTTGTAAAGGGGTTCCCATAATGAAAATGAGGGTAAATATGTGATATTTTATCTCCTCTAATGGGAAAAAAATTATATGGTGTTTGAATTTCTTAAAAATATGGTTTTTAACTTGAAAAAACATTGTCAAGGTTCTGTTCCTTCATATATAATTGTAAGTAGAAATATATATAGAGAAACCAAATGATTTTTAACTAGAATATAATTATGGCATAGTATAAAAGATAAAGTGAAGATTATATGGGATTAAGTTATCATTAAGGTAGTGCAATATAATGTTTTATAAATTCATAACAGAATAAGTGTTTTTTAATTATTTTTTTGACCACTAATATTACTGTAAGTTGAATGAAAATGTGATTTTTTTTATAAAACCTATATGGCATGATAACATGATAATTTATCAAACTATGATGGAAGGATAGGAATAGTTGAAGTATGAATTTTTTGGATGTTTATATATTAAATATCTTGGTCCTATTAATATGATTTTGGGCTTTAGGATTAGAAAATAATTGAGTTCTAAAAAATTAATCCTTTCTCTATAAGAGTACATATCGAATATAATAATAAGATTCAAGAAGAATAAGTCATAGAATGTGATTATTCCACATTCCATTCATTTAAAACAAGAAATGGATAAGACACCAAAAAGGATGAAGAGGTGGATTACTTGAAGAATGTTCTATGTGAATCTCTTGTATGAATCTCGATGTACACCCTAGTCTATACTATGTATGATGTCACTCAATATGTTGGTTTGTTTAGTAGACTCCTAGAAAATCCTCGTAAGGTGAACTCGTAATCTATCAAATGGATCTTATGATATAATGATGTTAGGATAATTCTCTACGTTTAAGAAATGATGATCCCATGTATGTATTTTTCAATATTGTTGTCCAAGGACCAAATTATATCCAAAGGAGTACCACATACATCATTTTTCTTTTATAAAAACTATTTTATGTTAGATTTCACTACTATAGTAATTATTTATACTACCTACCACATAATACGAGTATAATTATATAGTGTAATTAGTGAATGGGTTGGTGTAGTTGAATGGTTTTTTTGGAGAAAATTAGATTGAGGATTTAGTTAAACATATTATATTATAAATGTTAGAGAATGATTCAATTTTCCCAGAATTCAAAATTTCACTTTTAAAAATAATATTCATATAATTTACCACTCTATCTAGATTATTGTGATGGATATGGTTTTATAGGTATGTATGTTTTAAGGGTACTGATATCTTGAAGACATTCAAACTAAAGTTCTTGCTCATTAATGAAGGAATAATAATTTCACTTCAATATGAATTTTATAACATGGTGGTCTTAGTATATTATCTACTCTGATAGATTTAATATTTGAGATAAATAAAAGAGTTATTGGAAATTTTTAATATATCCAAGTATACTAGGTAATGAATCATGAATAAAATTCTCAAGTGACGGATTCCCTGTATTGGTGTGGAAAGTTATTTTCTAGCCAAAAATTAATTTCTTTAGGAAAAAAATAACTTCTTATTCATTCCTGTTATTTCAAATACATAGAAGGATGCTTGTAGAACATTGATAATAATGTATAGCTCTAGTTTAATCATTTTACATGTTAAATGATGTTCTATCCAAAAGCTATTGGATAAGTTCTTATAAAAGAAGTAATATGTGAACCATAATTCATAGTATTGGTAAAGATATTCCATGGAGCCTCCATGAGTTCATATTATTCACCCGATGAACCTATTGAAGTAGTGGAAATCCTAAAATGAATTATTAAATGACCATAATGATTTGAGGAAATAGATGATATGGCATTAAAGAACATTTATTAGTGGAACTGGGAATACCAACATATAGTTATTTTATATATCAGTTCTTAATCAGATGTATGGGTGTAATTATAGTTGTATAATTGATATAATTATTTAATAATCTTGTTATTTTATGTTGATATTCCATTTTAATCTCACTTAGTTACCTCTATAGTGAATTATATTATTCCTATGGATTATGACTACTCTTAAACCTTGATAATTCCTTATATTCCTTCCTTTTTAATTAATTATTTAATTTTTACAAGTTCCACTTAGAGAGTCAGTTGTGAGAATATTTCTGATTTTTCCAATGATTTTAGGTTATGGTGTGTTTCTTTGTCATGTGAATTGTTGATTAAAGATACATCTTCAAGTGTCTTCATGCTCCTTTATGAATTGTTTGTTACTTGTTCAATAGTAAAAAAATTTGATTGCTTAATTCCTATGTAACTACATCCAATGAAATATATTCAGTGCTTCCAATTTCATTTATATGACATCAAAAGTTCTACATGGTTTGATATGTTCTATTTATTGGATGCTATCTACAGAACAATAATAGGTCATTGGAAGCTTATTTATAGAGATCCTCAATTTCTTTTAAAATCTCTTTGTCATAGTTTGGAGGAAAATTTGAAGGTCGAATTTTTTTTTGGAATAATTGGGTGCTAGCTTTTTTTAAATAATTTTATTTTATTATATTTTAAGAATTTCTTTATTTTTGAATGTTCACAAGTACATCATGGATTTCTAGGGATTAAAAGTTTCTTAATGGGTGAGGTTTGAATATATTTTTTTTATTCAAACAATTTCAAAATGTGTTGAGGTATAAAACTCTTGATTTCTTTTTTATTTCATTATATATGTGTATTATAGTTATATTTATATTTTTCCAAATGTATTGTATTTTTATAAGTATATAATATTTATCTAATGGTAATTATTTGTATCGTTACACATTCTATTTTTTTAAACTATGAAATTTTATTGTTATACTTACCCCATGGGTTCATGTCTCATCTTGGAAGATGATTTCAATTCCCAAATTTATGAGGGATAATAGAAGATCAAGGCCTTCATTGGGTGGAAATTTCTATTTTAAAAATGAATGGGTAAAAAATACTTTTTGATTTATAGTTATTTAGAGTTATCATAAGATGACACTTTCTTAATTTGAATTTCAAAATGTGTCTGGTAGAGTATTAAATTCATAGTGACGGTGTATCCTTGATTCCTTCTGTACATCTATCTAGAGAGTTTGGATGTTCTTTATCTAATTGTAAAAGAAAGTAATAATATAGTTAATGTTACGATGGAATATCTAAATCATGTCGTGATGTATTTTAGGATTTGTTAATGTTCTTATATGACTATTATATTATTTATTAGTAGTTCATGGTATATCAGTTTTAATTCTGGTGGGATTAGAAGATCAATTAATTGTTTCTATTATATTCTAATTCTCGATAAATGGACCATGCGAATTATAGATTTTGATTATGTGATTTTGATGGATTCGATTTATATGAAATTGACTCGATAGATCGTTTTATGAGGTTATTATTTGTAACCTCACATTATATTCTAGAATATGATTCTTGTAACATCACGATTGGTTCAAAAATGTAATATTATTATCTCAAACAATGATACTATATGGTTTTAATGGATATCCCACTAATATAACTATAAGGGATTATATTCAATTTTTGTGATGGTTCTTGTAGTTTTATAGTAAATGATACTCTATGTATTCAATAATGTTATTTTAATAGGGGGAGATCTATAGGTCATTGTATGGTTTATGTGGACTTATAAATTGATTTTTGTCATTAATTTTCCCAAGGACATGTGAATATAAAATTATTATAGGATAATTGATTCCTTTTTAGAGGTTAGTTTGATAATTGGGGTTTCAGGGTATAATATCCTTCTGATTTAAGTAGTGATGTATCATGTGGCCATTGAATTTTTTTATTGTCGAGGATAGGTTGTTATCATCTCCTGATGGGTTGAGGAATGAAATAAGGTGTTGATATACACCTATTCTAATGGTTTTTGGATTTTAGCATTATAGTTGGAGATGGATGTTTATCATATTGGTTTGTTTGTATGAATTATTTGTTTTGTTAATTTATATATTTAAATGAGTTAATTTTTATCTAGTCCTAGCCCGTGGAAATGAAATATGGGTGCATCAAAACAACATTAATGGTTAGTGATATTTTGGTAGGCCAGATGATTAAACCTTACTTAATACCACAATATATGAATACTCATGATTATAACTGGTATCACTAATATAATACTACTATAATTAGGTTGAGGGTGTAGTTTTGTTGTTTACATATTTTCACTATTATGGTTAGTGTTTTTTCGGGGCATTCTTTTATTATATTTTAGTGTTATGTGTTACCTCACACACAAAAACCATTATAATTTTTGAGACTATATTAGTTTTGATCTATGAGGTATGTATAAAGGATAGACATTACTTGTGTGTGGGATTTTCTTCTAGTTTACCATGTACACTCAAAGATTCATTAATATTTTATCATCACATTGGTATAGTTAGAGGTTGGAGTGGGAATATACATGTTATATTTTTACTCAATCATGATATTATATTTACTTTTAAAATATAAAGGAGAATGTTGGTGGTGATGTTGGGTGATGTTTTATTAAAGGGTATCTTTTTGGTAGAGTATGAGTAGTTGTGTTGTTGTGGATTTATACATGGGGTTCAATGATTACAAAAAAAAAGATTATGAAAAAATATCATACTATTATATAATTTTCAAGAACTAAAATTGAATTTTTATTGATAATAATTAACTAAAATATATGTATATCATATCATGTGACTGATACATAGGTTTCCATTGAGTATATCATAATGTTTGATATTATTATTGTATCCTTTAATCGATATAATATGTTTTATGATATATGATTCTCTCTTCACATGACCAAATTATGACGTTTTTCAAGAAAAAATCTACATGGAATTTTTTTTATAAAATAAAATTTAATACTTTATGTTAATGGACATATAAAATCTTGTAATTTCATGCATATAACCTTACCATTTAAATAAAAATATGATTTTTTCAGGTTATGATTCCCTATTTCTAATGAGTAAACAAAAAATGAAGATCATAGATATTTTTATGAATGTATCCCAATGAGTGAGAATATTTTTTATGAGAGGGGTAGAATTATACCTATTGTCAAAATATAGAAAATTAAATGATGAAATAATACTGATCTGATAGAAAATGATTTGAAAAAAAATCAACTCTATTTGTTGAATGTTTATATTAAAATTCATGGTGGGATATAAAGAGAATGTAATCATTATATAAGGATTGGTGTCCTATGATATTGACTTAATTTAGTGCCTGAAAAAAATATAACATGAAATAATAGGATATTTCCATCTATAATAGAACAGAGGACAACGAAACGGGTCAAATGAAGTCTATTATATGAGAGTAATGGAAATGTTTTTTTTAATTTGAAAAAGTATCTCTCATATACTTTTTAATATAATTCAATAGGGTATAGTAAAAGATTAATGTAATATATAACCACAAAGATATCATTCAAATATATTAATCAATGAGAATATTATCACATGAAGAGAAAATGGAAATTAGAAAAATATACACGTTTTTAATTTTATATACTTATTATCATGGGATTAAAGTGATCTAAATAAAAAATTATATAATTGAAGATAATGAAAAAATGAATATAAAATATTTAGAGAGGATACAATATTGGAAATTCCATAAATATTATTCTTAATATTGATGGAATTTTCAGAAAAAATATTATGTTAGATTTTTAGGGATTAGAGTTGTAACATATTCATCATTCATTACAATTTATTGCCAAATAATTCAATTTTTATTATACTATTCTAAATTAAAATAATCTACCCATTTTAATTTCATTTTTTAATTAACCTAAATTAATATAGTTTGGTTATTCCACTAAATATAGAATATATTTCACTTGTATTTTTTATTAGAAGTTGTTTTTAGTTATACATAATCCATAAAAGTTAGAAAGTTTTGTTATGAATACAAGGATTAAAATGAAATGTTGGGTTTTGTTTTTGATTTAATGTTATTTTCTTATTCCTATAGGTTTAAAAAAGGTTTCTCATTCATTTTAAATATTTTGAATCTCTAGAATTTAGTTACTTTTTAGAAAACATACCTCTCAAGAATGTAGATGGTATGAATAGTGGATTAATATCATGTTTATCTAAAAAATAATAAATATTTTGCGTTATTATTATTCACAATATGTTTTGATAATTAATATTCTTTCTAAAAATATACATCCTAATGTTTCAATGTATAATAAAGATTTTACACTAATTTATTTAACTAACATTATAGTTACTTAGGAATAGTATGATACTAATTTTAAATGGATAATTTACCAATTATTTTATGTTTTAATCATCACATTACGTCCTATGATTTGGTATCAATGTCACACTCAACTTCATTCAAATTTACATGTTAATTTATTTTAAAATTCCATTTTTTTCAAAAATGAATTAACCTGTAACTTTATAAGTTAAATAAAAATAGCTATTTTATGGAAAGTTACAAAACTATTGATATTTTTAATCCCCTGAGCCCATTATACATTTATTTAAATTAATATGTATACTAGAATACTTAAATCGATGACTATTTGAAAACATGGGTTGTTGAAATAATAAAATAACGATAAAAAAAAGACATAACTATTAATGATCCTAATTTCTTATAGGATATACTACTGCCAAATATATTTTTAGGAATATTTCTCTTTATACCACTAAACAAGAGATTTATACTGTATTTACCATGAAATATTAATGAAAAGAAAATTTTAAAATTAATATGATAGATATATTTATGAGAAAACATAGTGTTAAGAAACTTTATGTTTTGATACTAAATAATTCGTAAAAAAGGATTATAATGATATTGAATATCATGGATAGGCATGGAGATGTAACACAATATTATGTACTTATTGAATGAATCCTAGGGTCACATCATAGTTGTGATGTAGGGAGTTCATTAATGTTGGTGACCCATGATACATTTTATATTAGGTGAAATGAATACATCTATAGATGGAGGATAAAAACATCTATCTTTACTATTGGGATGATGTAACCCATGAACATATGGGGGTGTTTGGTGCTTAAATTTATACATTGGCCACTATAAGCCTATGGTTAAACGAGTGACATTATGGATGTGTGATGGGTGATGACTTCCTAAGAAATAGTTGAAACTCAAGGATCTTGACCTATGAGGTTTACATGATCAATGATTAGTTTTAACATTTTTTCCATTAATTTGAATAATTATTGGTAGAGGATAGATTGGATCAATACACTATAATCTCGTTGTAAATACATTGTATATGGATGGCCTAGGGACAATTCTTGATTGCTATAGTGTATATTACCTATAGAAAATCGATGGATTGTTCAATATTCATTAGCATTTGATGACTTATGTTTGGGTTATTGAATCCTTGTAAAAATATCATTTCATAACAATGATCAAAGGGTGTCTGTTGTAATGGGTCTATTGCTTGATCGATACGGAAACAGGAAAAAATTTTATATTTGAAATAATAATTCGTTGTACCAAATATGAGTTAAGTGATTTTTTTATAACTTACTAATATATTTGGGGGTGTTTTGCTATTTTTAAACAATGAATAAACCATGTGAAAAGGGGAGCCTCTGAGCGGTTGGTCTCTACACCGCTTCACGTCTAGGGTTTCTCATAGAGAACCGTTTTATTCCCTCCTCTAGAATTGCTCAGCGACTCAAAATCGGAATATCCTTGATCTCATTTTGGAGGCGGTGTGGCTCAGATCTCTGGCGTGCCCCGATGATGTAGATCTGGTCTGGCTTTGTGTCTTCGGCATGGTTCATCGACCTCTGCGTTGCGGAGTGGCTCTGATTATCTCCAGTGTCGATTGATGATCTCGGCTTGGATCGATGGCCTCAGTGTGGCGGAGTGGCTCATGTTATCTCCAGCATGCCTCAGTTGCTTTAGAATGGATCCACATCCTAAGTGTGGTTTTGGTGTGGATCAGGTTGTCTCCGGCTTTCTATGCTTTGGGACGTCGTGAATATGTGACAGCTCTGGCATGGACTTCTGGTGTGGCTCGCCGTCATCTCTGGAGTGGTCTGGATGGGGGGGTCTCTTTTATTATGGTGTCTCACTACTCCTTGTAGGTTTGATGTTTGTTGGTTCGCAATGGTAATGAATTTGGACTTTTTTTGTGTGTTTGTGTTTCATTGCTGGTATAGTTGCTATCTTTGGTGGAGGCGCGTCTACTCATGAAGGCATCATGATGGATATTCTGTGAAATGCTTGATGGTTTTGATTTAATAGTGTATTATTTTTTCATGGATGGTTTTTTTGAGTGTGGGAAGTCTATGGAACTGTAAATAACTTCATGTAACTTGCTTTAGAGGATGATCTAGATCTAGTGATATATATTTGTGATGTTTTCTGGATTTGGTGTTTTGAGAGGGTATGGAATCAACCATCAGATCGGGCATGTACATTGACATAGGAAACTTGCTTTCTGAATCGCTTTACAACGGTGCCGATCTTCATCATGATCAAATGTTGGGGAGAAGCGGTCCCATGTTGTCGTTCTGGTTTTACTATTTCTACCAATTGAGTGTGATTTGTCCTACATCCATGAAGTCTACATGGGTTTCACACCTTAAACCCTTAAAATAGGGTTTTATCTTATAATAGTAATACAAATTGAAGGCCTTTGGGCTTTTGGATAGATGGAAAGAATTATTTGGGTAGATGGTTTAGGTTTTTTTATATTTACTCAAGAAATTGGAATATGGGGGATTAATTTTTCTTATGTGGCCAAATATCATAAAACCATTATAGGTGTTTGAACTATGAATATGTGTCTGGATATGATATTGTTGGAATATAAATGGTATTCCATGTGGAATTTATTTAGTTTTAGAGAATATATTATAGTTCTTATGAGTCTAATATAACATTATATCATTATTTGTATAGTGGTATATATGTAATTTGAAGCTTTTTTGGATACATACCATAGAGATTGGTAGTGTTTTTATAGTAGGAGTAAATTGAGGAATCATTAGTGGAAGGATAATAGTTCGAAAATCAATGAATCATTGATTAGTTTTGAGTTTTGGATTTTGAAAACGTAATGTCCTAGATGTAAATTGTGAGCCTTAGGTTCTGTAGAATCATTTATGGTTTGAATTATGTATATGTTTTATGATTATAATTTGATCGTATGGATTCTATAATATGTGAATTTCCAATTGGTTGGTTTCTTGGGTGATTAATTATTTTTTTTACTTATGAGTCATTGTACAGAGAGATGTTTGGAATTATTAATACTGGAAATTTGGATTTGTTCAAAGCTCTGTAAGTGACATAAAATAATTCGTTTAAGTATCATTATCTATTTTGGTGAGCTTTGTGTAAGAATTTTGGGAATCAAATATAAAATGGTGTAATATCAAAAAATGAATGGTTTGAAATAAAAATACACGGTCACCTACATTTCTTGAGAGATTATGAATTGAGAATAATGCAATATATATGTAATTTAATGAGAAGTTGTATGGTATATATAGAATATATTAAAAGCTATAGACTATAAGGGAAAAAATTATTTCCTTTTTGTTTTTAACCAACTATAAATTAATTTTGAGTCTTATATATATATATACACTCAAATAATTATTTTTTATTGGATGTGGATAAGTGATTAATTTTTTTACTAATTATTCATGATAACATGATTATTTTGGGATAAATGGATATCAAGTTATAGAGATTTATTACATTTTTTAGTATTTTAATTATCATTATGGTAATTTTTTCATTGTTGATCTCTAATTTTTGGTTATATATTTACTTTGGGGTGGGACAACATTTCACATTTAATTTATAAATATTCTAGAGTGTGTAATAATGTTAATTAATATGCACATTATAGGGAGATTAATGAGGTGTAACGGGTGATTCAAAATTTTCCCATAGGTGGTATAAGGGAACATGGTTTTAAGTATGAGACAATAGAAAAACATAGTTTATTATCTTTAATAATATAATAAATTATGTAATTAGGGGTATAAATACATTAAACTCACACACACCACACACACCTATGCCCAAAAGGTAAGTCATAGACCCCTTAAGGGATAACCAACCCAACCAGCCACTTTATTACATTATATTTTTTTTCCTGAAGCCCTAGTGAGCATGATGCCTATTACATGGAACATAGGTTTGATATTTTGGACAAAGTCCCATTCTATGAATATTATTTCTATAGTTCCCCAAATTCTATAATACCCACTATTATACCTCCACCACAAAATTACTTGATACAGTACCCCAGACTACTATAGTGTATCCCACCGCTGTTTTTAAGCACACACACCACACACATAGGCCAGAAAGGATATCTATAGCCCACAGGGGATATCCCACCCATCTATAATTAATTATTCATTATATGGAACGTATGCCTAGTGGGAATGAATCCCATTACATGGACCATAGGAACAGTGGACATGAATCCCATCAATGAAACTAAGTATTTCGTTTTGGGGGTTTCCTCTAGGATGGGGAAATTCAGGTATCCAAATAATGAACAAACATAATTAAAATATCAAAAAATATATTGAGTCACTTGTATACCCAATAAAATTTATGTTTAATATTTTTATGAATTATAAAAACAACATTAACTATAAAATTTCCATATCACCTTATGTAAAATGGTCATTTTTTCCAACTAAAGTGACAATTCCTTATATTACAGTAATTCTTTAACATATCCCATAAATATTTTCCACATATTGTACCCTTATATACATGTCAATCATAATAATATTCCTTATAAAATAAAAAAAGGAAACATAATAATGACCAGATCAAATGCTAAAAATTTAATATAATTCAACAAAAGGTATCATAAAATAAACAAGGCTTGAAGAATATTATAAGAATAAATAATAATAAAATAATTTCATATAAATGATAACATAAAATTGTAATATGTCCATGGAATATATAATAACCTAATTAATCTCATGGATATGAAAAATAAATTTTAAAGTTACGGAAAACATAATGTTGACATCATAAACATACCCTCCAGGACACATCCAAGACATCATACATAAACGGGTAAGGATTACCACAAATACCCAAGCTTGTTTTCTTTATAATATCTACCAATTCATTGAGAGGATATATTATTTTGGGCTCCACTCACTAATAAATAATTCCAATGCATTCATCATATAAATGGAATAAATAAATAGTAAAATACATAATCAATAAGCCTTTATAATAAAACAATTTATTGAAATTAATGTAAATTGAATCTCAATATTTTATTAGTTATTTAATAGAAT
The DNA here is from genome assembly GCA_963277665.1 of Viscum album. Lineage (NCBI taxonomy): Eukaryota > Viridiplantae > Streptophyta > Magnoliopsida > Santalales > Viscaceae > Viscum > Viscum album. The sequence goes on from OY728140.1 coordinate 2,079,774,015, forward strand.
GAAATTATTAATAAGAACCCTTCAATCTGGAATTGTATATATTAATGGGTATACTATTATATCAATATTATGAAATATAATTTTCAAATAATAGAAATGATATTGGATATTTTAATGATATTAATGAACATAAACCTGAAAGATGTCATTAATTTTTAAAGAGACATAAAGAGTGATAAAGAATATAACCCTTAAAAAAGTTGAGGAATAAAATATAAATTTATATGAGTATTTAGAGGGTATTGGAATCGAAAAATTCAAACCCTAAACTTTTTTTCATGACCCATTATACCATCTTCAATTAAAAACATATGTCATGTTTGAGTAGAAAACTTTCTCTATACAAGAAGAATAATCATATTTTATTTTAATTTACCGCAAGACTACTCACACATCGGGGGATTTAGGTTCTCAAAAATTGCATTCCAACCTAGTGATGTGATTAATATAATTTCCCTCTAGGATTATCCCATGAATTTATCAAATAGCTAATAAAAAACATTAAATGCCTTAAAATTCATTTTATACAATCTTCCAGAAACACTTCGAAATCATAAAGAAAATCTATTATAGTGTATACACCTTATTTAGGTGCCTACTCTACATTTAATGATTTAATTTAACTTGTTTTATAACCCAAATGGACACTCAGATCAAAATTTATGGCTATTATAAGTTGGAAAAACATTATAAATTAATTCAAGTTCCTATGGAAGTCATTCGCATAGCCATTCTTAGAGCTCCCTCACACAAATCCATCACCCAACTCCCTCAACCATTTTCCATAGATCCTCCATGAAACTCTATTAACCAAATCATCCATCAAGTCAATAAATAGACCCCACGTCGAATTTAAAGAGGATGGAGGAACTCCTAGATAACCTAGAAAGGTGAGAGCTCTACTAGCTCTACATGTTCACCCAACCATTTCTCCCTTTCACGGGTGGTCAACTATGGAAATACCACTATGAAGATGATTTTCCTAGTTATCCCCAACATGGATGAACCACCTGGGTGACCCATACATGGGTGACCTAAAAGTGGATGACCCGTGCTTGGGAAACACCACTTGCATGACCCAAACATGGGAAACCCACACATGGGTAACCCACACATAGAACTCCCAGAGTTGGGTGACCCACGTTTGGGAGACCCACATTTGGAAAACCTACACACGATTCTAACTTGGGAGTCCCAAACCTGGTTGACCCACACTTAGTTGACCCGTGATTTAGAAAACTACACATAGGGGACCCTTCACCCATGTCACATTACATGGGTTCCTTTTCTCAAAATTCCCATTATACATGGTTGAAAAATCACAAAGTTATCCCTCATTATAGAATGACATCCCTGGTATCCATATCACTAGGTATATGAACCTTTTAAATATCCCTATAGTATTAATCGTCTTTGAAATACCTCTCATAGAAAATAGGAACTGATTCACTCAAGTCACATACTTGGGCATTGCATTATTCCATGAACAAAGGGAATCCACTTAGTTGTACTCCTCCAATAAAAAACATAATTCCCAAGAGTGGATATACTCTTAATGGTTTAATATACATTGAAATCCTCCTAAGTGTATCACCAACCAAACATTCAACTCAACATTAGTACGGATGCTCTTTAAGGTTTCGGATAGATGGGTTTCCTCCTTTGTTTAATCACCAACCAAACATTCAATTACCATGTGTTGAGATACTCCTCATGGTTCCAAATACATGGTAAGCCTCCTTAGTGTATGTCAAAAAAACATTAAATTCCCAGGATTCAACATACTCCTTGTGGTTCTAGATACAATGGTATCATCCAAGGTCTAAGACATAAAGAAACCTTAAATTCCAATTTTTTGGGATACTAATCATTGTTACAAATAAATGTGCATCCTTTAAGGTACAATCCCCAACCAAAAATTTAATTCCAATGAGTTTAGATACTCTTCATGGTTCCAAATACATGAACATCCTCTTATGTGAATGAGCTATTCAACCTCCCAATTATCATGAGTTTATATACTCTATTTGGTTCCAGCTATATGAGATTCCTCCTATGTGTAATCCCACACAAAAAATTTCAATGCACTAAGAGTCATGATAATATTCATGGTTTCATATTTAAGATAATTCTTCTAGGTTTAGGCCCCAAAAAACTTTCAATTTTCTATTAGTCGAGATACTCATCATGGATCTAGACACCTGAGTTTAATCCAAGGTGTAAGAAGAAACAAAATCATCAATTATCCATGATTTTAGATAATAATCTTAGTTTTAGATACATGGGAATCTTCCTAGGTGTAATCCCCAAACAAACCTTAAATTACCATGAGTTGAGATTCTCTTCATGGTTCTAGATTCGTGGCCATATTATGTGGTGTAAATCTTAAAGAATAATTTATTAATTATGAGTCAAGATACTTCACATGGTACCAGATACATGGGAATCCTACTAGGTGTATTCCTAACAAAACCATTAATCACCATGATTTAGGATACTCCACATGGTTCGTAGAAAATGGCATCCTCCTAGGTGTTATCCACAAATAACACCCTCACCTAACTATCATATTAAGTCATGTATCTTAATATAGATCATATATAATCCTTACGTTTAATCTTAGTGGTATAATCTCATGTAATTTCACAAATATAATATTGCCTCTTTTTTTCACATTGATCATGACTCATGTGGTCTTTACAATATCTCAATATCAATTCACATGCACGGATATAGTGACTCTATTTCGGGTCTCCTATTAAGGTGTAATCCTTGACCATTCATTAAACTATTTTTGTTTTCATTCATTGAAAACATACATAGGAAAAATTTTCATGGTTCAATCCCAACATAAAAACACCAATTTCTATCCTATATGGAAAAAACATCATTGATCCAAACTAGTTCGATTTAATCTAAGTCATCATGAATTAATATGGGAAATATAGAGAATCTCGTGTATATAAATATATATATATATATATATCTGTGTGTGTTTGTTTTTTTGTTTATGTGTTTACAAAAACTACACAGTATCAATTTGACCATTAGAAAATGGGTATCCATTTCTAAATTGGTATTTTTAAAGGATTCCAGAATATGTCTTAAATCTATAAGAGAGTACTGAAATATGAAACAATCCTCCTAACAATAGTCTGGTGATCCTGGACTCCCTTCTCCACAACTACATCATTTTATATGTTTTTACTAGAAAAGTCCTCATGAACACTTTTATTTGTAATTTAGGTCCAAATTATCTCGCAATTATTATGGGAATGAAATCTATCAAATATTCTATTGGAAACAAAAATGGTCAACTTGATATGAATACTTTAAAAGTTTTCCAGACACTCACATGGAAAAAATGACCATATTTACTTCCATTAATCTAGAATGAAATCAATCATAAATGCACTCTTATATATGATGTTTCATTTATGATTTATTTGTTTTTTTTTCATTATAATAAATTTATGAATATAATATAAATGAAAACTTTCAACCTACCATTGAATTTCAAGATCGTTGAAAAAGATTAGAGAATCTATAGGACACCTGCACCAAACCAAAATGTATGTTAAACCCAAGACTAAAATTTCATGATGACCAAAACTTCCAGACCTTGATGTATAATACCATCAACATAGAACTACCAACTCCAGTTAGAGAAGACCCTGGTGTGGCGCTATCATTACAATGGTTTCATAAAACACTAGAAGAATCCCATGAATGATTCCAAAAGGAGGAATCCAGACAGTCTATCCAATCAATGGTGGTTTATGAAAAACTAAGTGGTTATATTCTCCACATAAAATAACTTCGGGTTCCTATCCTCAGAGGGTAGAAACCCATTCCTTACCTATCATTTTTAGGTGTAGGATAACGTCAAAAAATAATGAAAATCACCACAGAGATACCCTAAAGGGTATATGTCTTACATGGTCATCATTACTGATGTTAAATTTCTATTTTAAATTAAAATATGGGGAGAAATTTAACTAACTATACCATCCAGACTTAGGTGTCTATAAGAGAAGTCCACTAGGGGTATCCATCTACTACAACTAAGGGGAAGGTCCTTTTCTTTTCTACTTTAAACAACTTTTAGGCCCATAAATTATTCCTGATAGTGGCTCAAGGATAATATTAGATTACCGCTAGCCATTAGATTCAATATTCAACTTTGATAGCTCAGTTATAGTATAATCATAAGGAAAACCCAATCCAATATACCTAGGGTAATTTATAACATTTTTTTTACATAAATTCACCTCTGGTATCATCTATTGGGAAGGAACATACCCAAATCACATATATTAATCCCCCAATGGAATCTATTTTCCCTCTCAAATGATTAAAATAAAATAATTTCATCTCATCTAGAATATATAAGGATGAAAACCATTATACTATTCATAAGGATATAGATGTGATTAAATTATCTTTCCACTCATCACCTAACCATGGAAAATCCATCTCTATGGAAAATAATATTGCTTAGCCATAATCCAAAAAATTAGATCTTCAATATACCAAGGATGCATTCTTCTAGTGATGAAAACCATTTTTTTATTGATATCATATTGAATATGAAATGCCTCAACCCAATGAACATATTCAATGTGGGATGTTTTCTCAACCCATAATGATAGAATTGAGCCACCCCACTTAATTGAGATTACAAAAATCAACCAATTATTTTAAATTTTTCATTCATTACCATGGTTTCCCACCACTATGATTCCAAAATCTACTAGTTCATGAAAATAATACAAATTAAAATAATATCAAGACATTAATGGAATAACTATATTCCCTTATTTCCAAGATAGTTTATCATGAGAGAAGAGAGCATAGGTAAAAATATAATGGTTATTGTATCCTAAGTGGGTGGATTTAACTCCTGTCCATACCAACATTAAGAACACAATATTATAAATATTTGAGTGAATGGGTGATCCAGTGGATCATGTTACCCATTTATCTTACTATCATGGAATTATGTTGGGAACCCAAAAAAAGAGGAGGCTACCAAGATCAGATTCTATGTGTAGGCCTTGGGAGTCCCTTCATTATGATTGTACTAAAATATTAAAAATACTTTTATCTCATTATAGGAAGATCTCTCCATGTAATTCCCCTTTTATTTCATCTCTACAGTGAGGAAAACAACCATCATTGACCTTTACAATTTCATGTTGTTGGAAGACAAAGAAATCATGTATTTCATTGAAAGATGGAAGGTTTTGATGTTTTCCTTTGAGAAACATATTCCCTAAGAACAAATACTATATTTTTTTGTAAAAAATATAGGATATATTTTCAACTATGCTCATTCCTTTGAAGTACTCAGGTGGTTACCTAGTGTTTTCGATTATAAAAAAGTTTGAAAATGATGTTATTTGTTGAACCAATGAATAGTATTATTTTGAAACACTATAATAAATATGTTATCTAGAGAAGGATGATATAGATACTTCCACCATCAATAAGAAAATGAATAAAATATGTGACCTTCAAATCTAGAAGGATAAAATTTATTCCTTCCATAATGATCAGGTTCCCGGGTAATTCACCTTTAATCTAGTGTATATCCTGACCATGTTTGGAAATAATAATAATTCGGGCAATGAAATGAAGGATGGAAATCTAAATTACAACTGAAACCTTTGTACATTGGGTCACAAGATCATGTAATCGTTTATCTTCAGAGGTCTCCTGTAAAATTTGAACTATGAGGGTAAAACGGAAAAAAATTCCTCGGATCATATGATATATATTTTACCAATTATCCCTAATTAAAAATAATGGTTAGGGCCACTGTACCATCAAAAATAATATGGGTAATTTTCCCACCAAATGGTATCACATGCACTCTCTCTCAAAATGATGCAATAGGTTTTATCCCTCCAATCAAGAAAATGGGAATGGTCACACCCAATTGATATTGAATTGAATAGGAGCATGTATTAAACTATGTTTCAATAACTATGGTATCAACTAGGATTAAATTATTTCAATATAGTTATAGTGAGAACAATCTTGATAAGTATTATTGAAATTTCTCACAATCTTCTAAACCACATTGGTTTGTCTCATGCTCATCTCCAAGCATTGGTTAGAATGGCTTAGTGATACCATAAATACCTCTATAGGTGGAATTTTCAACCATGTTAATGATTAATAATGAATATTCTAGGGATAATATTCCCAATATCAATAAAACATCTAGTCTCAAGGGTATATGTTGAGACTCCAATCATTATCCATCAATTCTACCACTGAAAAATGAATCGATGTTGATGATTATTCTACATGTCATCCCCATGAGGATGATAGTGTCATATCTATTGAAGATCATCTTACATATTTAAAGTAGTAATAGGCAGATCTTTTTTAATTAATTATAATGATTTTTAATGTAATATTAGGTATAATTTTACATAGTTCACTATTATATAGAATTATTTCATCCCATAGGGTTGTGGGTACTTCCAAAATTCTCACCCATTCATCATGTGATTTATGGATCTCATTCCACCTCACCCCAACCCATAAGTCTATGGGAAATTACTTATTTTCTATCTTTTAATTATGTCCATTTTGGGTTTTGATTAGTGATAGTATCTTCCATTTAGTGTTAGAGACAGTTTCATTTCCCTAGATTTTGGGAGACATCATACGCATATGGGCCTTCTAATGCTTCCACATGTACCCATAAATTGACTGATATTAGGGAACTATATCTAAGATTTCAAGTTCAACCAAGTATATATGCTAATATAAGCCTATGTAATAGAATGGTAAAATTTTATTATCATCCATGACCTGAATATATGCAAAGGATAGTATATTCTTTCTTATTGGAGTAAGTCCTTGGGCATTTTTTCTATTCTATGTTATCTTATTTGATCATAGTCCCATGAAATAAGTGACATGAGAAGAATATTTTGATATAATATACAACATAATACCCCTATCATTGATTATTAGGATATATATTTGAAAGGATATTTTTCTTCAAGGGTTTCATTTTAAAGCTGATCAAATAGGGGATTTTGTATAAATGACACCCATGTTTCTACTTTGACTTTGTGGACATCATGAGTAGAATAGACAAAGTGTGTCAAAACATTAGCTTCCTCCACACCTTAGTGATAAATATAAAATTAATTATTAATTTATATATGAGAATGTAGGAACATACTTAAAATGATCATTTGAATATAAAATACTGGATCTTTTGGAGATCAAGAGTCCTAAAGAGGAGATCATGAAGGATTATACTAATTATTTTCCCCACCACCAAATTATATGATATAAAAAGGAGGAATTCATCATCTTCATTTATGGGGATAAACAAAGTAGCATTTAACATGATAAAGCTTGAGAATAATGAGACTCATGTCATATGCAGGTGAATTATTCTCACTCCACCAGCACATCACCTTATATAATGAGTTATTAAATACATGGTCCTAGTCATATGACCCTAAACAAAAAGACCTCCAATTTCCTAATTGAATGAATCTAAACTGTATATCCCAAAATCCTTACTTAATGTTGTCAAACTTTGTGAAAAACATTCTACATATATGACACAACATAATGTCATCCATTAACCCGTTATTTATATGAATTTTTATTTCATTATTGATCATCTACCACACCATGTTGCAGAACAACCTAAACCATTATTTTGTTTTCATTGGATATATAGTGAAGCACAATCCCCTATCGCAATACCATCTTCAATTTCATCCCCATAGGTGAGAATATATTCAATATTGATCCACCCATGTTCCTTTATTCACATTATGTCATTTTTTACTGAAGGGTGAAGCCTTTTCACCCTCACCAATGCCTAATTCATATGAAAAAAAATTCATGAAAATTAATATCCTATCACTCATCTGGGTTTCATTTTATCCCAGTCATATTATGTTGAACTAACATGAAAAATAATTTTATCAATATGTTAAATCATATGGTTCCCCATCCTCACCATATATTGTTATAATTTTTCTCCAATGTAATTTTGAAAATATGTTAAACTGTACAATTCCCATACCTATCATATGAAGTAAACTATGTGATGATTATCCCTTACCTGATAGGAAATCCCTTTAGATATGACCTCAAATTATTCCCATTTATATCATTATATATAGATGATTAATGATATCATGGGATACATAGTGATCCATATACCCTATGCCTGAGTGACATCCAAAAAAAATTTCCTAACACCTGAGATTAACATTGCTAACATTCATCCCCTACAGTCTTTATTCTTGTCTATTTCATCATTACTAGATGAAAAATCCCACTCACCCACACATTTTTTCAAATCAATGTCACCCTAAAATATGGAATCCATTCATCCTAATAGTATTATGTTAAACTACACGTACAATTTCATTACCATAAGTCGTTAAACTGAAGGTCCAAGTATTCATCCTCACCACATGACGTTAAACTATGTGGGTCAGGGTACATACACCATGAACATAATTTAGTTGAAGAGATCACTCAAAAATAATGTTATTTAATATCTATTATTATATCATTACATCATGAGATCCATCTCTATTCTCTTTGGGGATTAGATATAAGATCATTTTTCAGGGTTCATTCCTCCTACCCAAATTTCATTTTTTCAATTGGTGATATAGCTAGAGAATTTTTCAAAATCTTTTAAATGCCTTTTACCCACTAAGATACATCATATGATTTTATTTTTTTAATTAAAAAAATCCTCAAGTTGAAAAATACTCTTGGTTTTCTCTTCATTATAAAAAATGGTTATAGAGATTGATCGATCTTCTTGGACCCCTTTAGGATGTGATGATGAATAGCATAGTTTTCCATTAATTCTAGGATTTAACACAGTGGTAATTTTTTGGTCCTAGAATAAAGGTCCACTTAGACCCCATGTATTTACCTAGACTATGTGTGGTAATTACCAGCCTACTCCCATCAGTATGCATCGATTTAGGATGGTAATAGTTTTCTACTATTACAAATGGTCATTCTACTCTTTCACTTCTCTAATATATAAATAAGACATGTGAATACACGATTTAATTTTTTTCAATTTAATATATTAAAATAAATCATTAATTTTTTGTTGTTTTATTTAATCATACTCTAAATTTTCTCTTAATTATTCACCATGTTGTGCAAGCATAAATTGTGTATTACTTCTGTCCACCCTACATGACCATAAATTACACAGAATGTTCTATTCAATGATACACACATTCCTTTTTTATGATTCATATCTATGTATGTTCCACTGTCATATTGTAATTTATACATAAGATTATACATCTTTGAGTGTCCCCTATATGAAAATACCACCATTCAATACATGGATTCTCATAATATGATTTGAAAAATCTTTACATCAGTTATGTTCATTCTCAAAATGTGGAATAAAACAACTTTTTCGACATCCTTAATTCAATATATTAAAATGAATGGTAAATTTCATTCTCATATGACATAAAATTGGGTGTTTTGTGGGAAAACGTTTCACCTCTGTATGGTCAATGTTGTATACCCATAAATCTCAGTACGCCACAGACATATCTGGATAACCATAAACTGCATTTTCCCTAATGGTCCATTATTAAATACCTTGAAATATAAAACCATTTTTCAATGTTATTATATCATAAACTATAGTGATATTATATCCCGAAAACATGATGCTACAATACATTTCCAATGTCCTTTTTGTGTGATGATAACCTATATTGTATTTTTCCTAGTTTCTTGACGTTATGCTACATAGCATGGTCCTCCTCACATGTCCCAAAACTATTGAAAATTTGATTCCATGTAGAATGAAATTAAACATCAGAAAACACGGTCCATTATATGTGACCCACTATCAATATGATATATATATCCTTCTAAAGGTAGCTAGTACAAAATCCCTATATGAAATGAATAGTACGACTCACTAACAGTGACGTGCAACACAATTATCATCGCAAGAGACATCAACATTCATAGAGACCTTTGGGATAGTTCAATACATTGATTTATGATAGTTTATATGGTCATTATGGCTGTAGAAATCTCATGTGTTATTTTACTACCCATAATTTTGAAGTCAGAGCGGTGGTCGATGAATTACCTAGTAAGAGGTTGCAGTTGGAATAGTTAGGATCGTAAGGAGTAGGATGTGATGGATGATATAGGGTTGTAGTATGAGGTGGTTACTGCTTTGGTTCAATACTACAACCACCACCAACCATGTAGACCACACCATGATAAACAAGCTAGTGGTTAGGATCATGGACATCCCCAAGTGATGGTGTTTTTTATTGACAGTCTCTATGAGGGGTTTGGGGTATGATCTGCGATCCTTATACATCTCTTCTAGTAATACGAGACTTAGTTATGGGACACTATTTATTCTCTATTACTTGAGTATATTCCATGGATACATGGTGTTTTGGTAGATCACTTTGTTAGTGACATTTTTCATGGATTTCAACATGAAATAAAGAAGTAAAATTCCCCCACTAAGACGTGTTCTTGAGAAGCAATCCAAAACATGGTAGGTGAATCACTCTCACCCACAGTGTATAGTATTTGGATATAGTGGATTATTTCATTAAATTCAGTGTTTTAGGTTCCTATAGAGAACACTTCTTCATTATTTTTTATCTTATAGTAGTTATATCTATATCTTGGTGGATATATTTTCACACAGGGCCTCTTGGTCATCACAATGAAACCATACAATCTCATCACGGGGAAGGACTTTTTTCGACATTCTTATCCTAGATTGACTTTCTCCATAGACAAGTTAGATTTGTTATGATATATGGGACTAGATTCTCCTTTTTGGGTGAACCAAATCTCAGGGTAGAGTGATTGGGTATTTCATTCCAGAATACGAATCCCATCACCCATCAGTTGGAGAGAAAAACACATCACGTAGTAGTGTCCTCGGGCATCCGGGTTCCATCAAGAATTCAGTGTTACATTTATATCCTCCCCAAGGATGTTCTAGGACAACCTATGAGGTATTATATGGGTCTCTACATTGACTTGAACCCATGGACCACTCCAATTTATTCTATGGAATATCGGGTGGACCCAACTGAGCTCCATGAACATAGAGTGAAGTTGGGTTTCCTTCAAGGGAAGGGTTCTATTAGACATAGTGTGCCCACCTAGGTAGATCCGGTGATGATTTTGAAGAAGGGGGGTGGTTGGTTACATATATATATTGATTATCATCTCTTTAACTGAGATATGATACATAAAATGTATAACTTTCCACTGATTAACTTCCTCATTGATCAGTCGTGAGATGCAAGACAGTTCTAAAATATTTATCTCATTTCCAACTACCACCCGTTGATTGTTTTGGAGGATTATCTTCAAAATATGTAATTATGATGTCTCTACATACACTATGAGTTCCTGGTGATGCCTTTCGGTTTGAATAATTCCCATACTTTGATTACGGATTTGATCAACTAGATCATCCGGCTATCCTTGGACTGATTTATTGTTTTGCTCATTAATGACATAATTGTATACACTATGTGATAGGACAAGCGTGAAGATCGCATAATGATGGACCTAAATTCTATTCTAGAGAACTAGATATATGGTAAACTCTATAAGTTCCAGTTATTGATTCATGTGCTTCACATTCTTAGGTATGTCTTTTTTAAAGAATGGATTAGTTGTATACTGGGTAAATATTGTTGTAGTTATTTATTGGGATCCAACCTAGATCACATCAGAGCTATAAAGTTTTATTGGATCTTAGGGGTACTAAAAGAGGTTTTTGGAAGACTTATATAGGATTAAATCCCCTTTAGCATCCCTGATATGGAAAGGAAATATGTTTTGTTACACTTAGTAGATCCACAGAGCCTTTGAGGAGTTTAGACTAAGGGTGATGAGTGATCCAGTTTTGAGAAAAATGGAGGAGGAGTATTATATATAGTATATTGTGATGCCTTTTGATTTTCACTCAAATTAATGTTTATGTAGAGTTATAAAGTGACCTCATATGCCCTGAGGTAGTTGAGACCTCCTAAGAAAAACTACGTGACTCGTGAACTTGATTTGGTAGTGGTAGTTTTCTCTCTAAGGATGTGTAAGCAATATCTTTTAGGGGGTGATTTTCTATTTAATCATACCATCAGAGTATCATTTATTCCATCATATATAGATACCTAAATATAAGATAGATGAAATTTTTGGTGTCCCTAAAAAACTATTACTTTGAGAAAGTCTGTACTTCTTGGATGGAAAACCTATTGGTAAATTTCAATAGTATGAATTCACATTCTGATTTTGTGGAGGAGGCATATGAGTAGTTAAATTCATTATAGCTAACCCTGGTAGAGGTGTATGGGGTATATTTTCTTCTCTCAATAGTGTTGAATCCCTCACTCCTTCAGCGGGTGAGGGAGTCCTAGTTGGGGGACATTGACTGTGAGTTCCTACAAGACCAAATAACCTCAGAAGATTCAGCTGATTGATTTTATAAATGAGGGAATCCCTTCATCCTATTCCATGTATGGATGGTGGACCTATTCACGATGTGAGAGGATGTGATGAAGGAGTTTTATAGATATCCATTGTTAATACATCATAGTGTATGGAATATGTAAAGATACCGTTATTGTTACTTTTTGTGGGCTCGCATGAGGTGGAAAATTGCTGTGTTTTTCACTCGGTTACTCCTAAGTCATTAGTTAAAGGATGATAATAAATATTTTGTAGGTTTATTATAACCTCTTGAGATCTTGGAGTTGAAAAGGTACAACATATCCATATACATTCTGAGAGGACGTCCATGCATAAAGAGTGGCCATGATTCTATCGTTGTGATAGTTGAATGAAATAAGAATTCGGTGCACATAATTTCTATAAAAGAGTATAGTATACTTGGTATTTTGTAGAAGTTGTACATTCGGTAGATTGTATTCCTTCATGGGGTTACCTCAATGATTTTCTTCAACCATGATGTACAGTTCACATCATGGTTGTGGAAAGGCATACAAGATGAATTTGGGTCCTAGATGAGGATAAGTATAGCATTTTCCCCCCATAAGTGTGATCATGTCGTGTGTTTTTTCAAGTGTTATATGATACTCTAATGGATAGTGTGTTATAATTTTTCTAGAGCTGGGAGGATCACATAACCTTGGGGGTTTTTTCTTATAATAATTCACACCACTCAACTATCATCATGAAACCACTTAAAGGAATTTATGGGAGACCTTACTCATCACTCTTATACTAGAGTGAGATTTTTGTGGAATCTATTTTTTGGCCAAAAATGGAACAAGTGATGAGGGATAAGTACTAGCTGATCCATGAGTGGGTGATGGTATCTAAAAGAGTGTGGAAGAGCTCCTGGGAGTAGGAGAGCTAGATGTGGTCTCAATATCGCCACATTTTTTCTCAGTTTTTGTTATTAGGGGATGAAAATCATGAAAGAGGGAATTATTTTGAGACCTAATTTTTACTTTGTAAGACTGTTATATATATCAATGAATATTTTTGGAGCCACGCACTGAGATAGATCAGGATTCCAAGGCTGGGTGATCCAGGAATTATTTTTATTAAAATATTAAATTCATTTTATATCACTAGACATGTTTTTTTGTCACATCAAATTGATTATAATTTAATGAGGATTTATAGTATAGTTTAAACCCTATGTCATCTATAAAAGAGCGTTAGTTGTTTATTGTATTTATTTTTTAATAAAGGACTAATATAGTAGTGGTTCTAAAAAAATTAATAATAAAATGATATAATTTAAAGTGTTTAATAGTTGATAAATAAGAGGATTTTGGAAAATATATGATAATTATTTTATCATTTAGAAGATACTACACCATTTAAGAATATTGATTTTTTTAATTGATTATTAGTTTTTGGTGTAGTCCTTTGGTTAAGGGTTAACAAAGATCTTTAGTACCAAAAATCCTCAAAACGATGAAAATAGGACTAAACTAGGACATAAAAGTCATATATTCATGTTACATCCACTTTCTATTCCATAAGGTTTCTTCAAGGAACCCTAAAATCTAAAATTTTATGTAATTAAGAGTATTCTTGTGTTATCCAATTGTAACAACACATGACACACACTTAAACATGTGCACTAATCAGTTATGAAATAAAACGTGTTTCGATTAAATAAATTAAAAAAACAATTATGATACATCTAAAAAATATGAACCAAAATATAAACCAAAATTGTATATAATTATGTGTTTGAACACTCTCAAAATGTTTGTACCTCCCTCCCAATGATCACCCACTGTTTAGCCTACCATTGAGTGTGGGAGGATGATCATGAGGATCTTCTCCTTCATCTGATCCACTTATGACGATAGTGGCATAAAAACGTATAGGATTTGTATATGACTCCTGTATTAATACAAATTATCAGTACCTTACCTCTTGGTACATGAAAATGAGGTTCCCAAGGTTCCCTTTTATCTCCAAATTTGGAGGTGGTTTTGGGAACCTAGATTTTGAAAGACCATATGTATCTCAGTTTTAGACTAGTAAATTCCAATACCTTGACAAGGATAAAAGTGTAGAGTTGTTTAATAGAATCAGGAATATATCCATGTAACATATGGGGGCCATATGAAATATCTAATTGGAGGAATTTCCAAAATACTAATCCTACCTTTTAACTTCATGAAGATTCATTTCCCTGGATAGATTAGTTTGTATGGGATAATGAATGGATGAATTGGTCGTGGGCGTATTGATATGATTTGTATCCCACTAAATTTTTGATCTTCCAACAAAATATAATCTCTTATTAGTGAATTGATATCTCATAATGATCAAAATCGAGGACATTTTTCCTTGGGATTCTATAGAGTTTGGCCCATTTTCCTTCGGTATCATCTTTCTCCCTCCTAATAACATCCTCCTATAATGAACTCATCAAAATAGGTGAAATTAAACGTTTTAAAAGTGAAAAAAAATAATTGAATTAATCATGAAGTTAAATTTGTTATAAAAATTATAATTTACAATAAAAAATCAGTATAACCCAGTGATGTAAGGGTGAAATAAAACTATGAATCGCAGTGTGATCACACCCCAACACCAAAACATTTTCACTCCTGGGAAAAGTAACATTGAAATATATTTTCATAGATATATTACCAAATTCATGTAAATTTAACATTTAAATTTAATTCCTTTTATACATGTGAGTAAATAAAAAACCAAACCATGTAGTTATTCTCTGTTATCATGAATAAATATGTCTCATAAATTGTATTAGAATGAAATTTATGGAAATTAATTATAACAATATGAGAAAATAATTCCAATGTCAAAAATGTCACAACCTCTCCATGTGTGTCTATGTCAACCACTTCATTATATTCATTACACTTTATGTCAATTAAATATATGTTATTTTAAGATTTATCTTCATGAATTATTATGTCTAATGATCCTTCCCTACATCATTTGAAACCAAATTTCAAGACCCAGTCACTTAAGCATTCTTAGAAGTCATACCTTAATATTATATCCTAGATATCCCCATATGTTGTACATTTCATCACTCCCCTCATTCATTATTATTTTTTAAAAAGTTTAACTTTTAAAAAATTCTTAAAATTATCATGAAACCCTTGTTTTATCTCCTTAGAATTGTAATTGGTATAGTTATAACTAGATCAAAGTTCAATGAACAGTGTCTTTTGACCATCCCAAGACACTACCCAATTTTTTTTATTACTCTTATTTTAATTTTATTTTTTGATTAGTTGTTTTAATGACATTTTTAGGGTGTACATCATTAATATAATAGGTACACACACAAAGGTAAATCCTTTATAGTAATGAAAAATATTAGATAAGGAATGAACATATTGAATAATTATTGTCAAAAGATGATAAGTATTAACCTAACTTATATTCAACATCAATTAAGAATAAACAATTCCCACCTCATGGTTGGGTGAGAATATTTGTGGAGATATTAAGTGACACAATTTTTACATTAACTATTCACATAAAGGGTATCATTTTCCCCAAATTTTCTAAAATGATACAACAATATTTTTAATCAACAAAAAACAAATTTTAATGAAAACTTCACACCTCAATGTTAAATTTATGATAAAACACAGATTATATCATTTATTATTTTGTTGAAAAACATGAAATATGGAAATTACTCATTTATTTTCAATAATTCCATGATTAATTGGGAATCAAAAATGAATATCCTGGCAAAAAAGTGAAGGGAATGGGGGAAGGTGACCTTATTATTCAGTAAGAAAAAAATAGAAAAAATTAAAGTTGATGAAAATTCATATCTGACCCAAAATATACCCATACCCCCACACCAAGAGTATGTAGTGTACTCATTTTAATAAAAAAAATATGGGTGTTATGGACAAACCCTAGTGGGTTTTATTGGTATCTTTCTTCTTGAACATGGATTTCTTCCATTGAGTACTCCTTAATGGATTCATGAAAGTTCTTAAACCACTACCCACTTATAATGAAGGTTTTTTCATCATTTTTAACTTGAAAAAACATTAATAGATAAAAATTATTAATAGTGAATGGTCTAAACCAGTTTGAATGAAACATACATGGATGTATCATCAGATTTTCATTGAAAAGTAGGACCTTCTTCCCAATTTGGAATTAATGATAAAGAATGATACGACCATGGGAATACATGGATCACTGCTTATATATCCAAGAGTTCTCATACGAATATCTATTCATTTACTACATCTCATCAATCTTCAAATTCCTAGGAGAAAATGCACTAAATAGATTATAATTTCAATGTTTAATATCCTATTAGGATTAGTGATCTATCTCAAAAATGAGGGAAAACTTTTTCCAACCACAATCCAATAATGTGACATTCTAATGGAAGTCTTAAATCTCATATTGTGAGGACCTAATGAATCATCGAGTCTTAGAATCCAATTTTTTTTCAATGAACCATTTTTTGAAGAATTTTTCTTACCTCTCTATTTCAAACCACGTATTCACCATTTTTTTGTGGGTGATAAGCAGTAGAAACTTGATGCCCGACCCCATTTCGAAGAAAAAGTGATTAAATTGTTTGGTTTGTGAAAGTAGAACCTCGGTCATTGATTATGAACCTAGCTAATCAAAATGTACCTAAAATTTGGTTTATCGAAAATTCTACACCTATCTTGGAATCATCTATCCTTTTGTCTCATGCCACTAACCATTCTGACATGTAATCAACTACCAAAAGAATGTACATGTTTCCAAGGGAATTGGGAAATATCCCCATAAGGTCAATTCCATAAACATAAAAAATGTCATTAAGAGAATAGGTTGTGGTGGAATTTAACTTATTTTAAATACATTCCACAATATTTGAAAATTGGGATAAGATTTATAGAAATTAGGGGAATCATGAAATAGTGTTGGCCATAAGAGACCAAAATCGGGGACCTTGTGAGTAGTCTGTTAGAGAACAAAGTGTCCCCCATAATAAATATTGTGGAAGAGCCTAAGGATAGACCAAAACTCATTATTAGGAACATAACACCTGAGGACATTATCACTACATGTTCTCCAAAGGTAGGGTTCATCCCAAATGTACAAATGGGATTCGTGTTTTATATGTTCATCTTGGTTTTTCTTGAAATCAGTAGGAAAAAAATATTCTACCAATTAATATACAATTTTAGCATACTAAGGAATAAAATCTCTCACTTAGTGTAATTCATCATTAAGAAACATGTAATTTATCAGAATACATGGCTATAAGTCAATTTCTGAGGATGGAAGGATCTTACTAATAGGGTTATCCCCCACGTTCTCTGCTTCTTTTTATTTATAATATCTAGATTAATTTCCTAAACTAGTATAGTCCAATGAATGAAATGTTTTTTTCCTTTTTGTTTCTGAAGAAGATGCCGAAGGGGTACATGTTCTACGAACCAAATGAATTTGGACACCAAAAAGGTATGTCTTAAATTTATCCAAGGAAAACACAATGTTTAGCAATTATTTTTTATTTGAGGTGTAGTTTTATGTGGTAGGGTCCACTGTTCATGAGGCATAAGCTATTCCATATGGGTATCGGTGAATCCTTTATGATAAATCTTCCCCAACTATATAATTAGTGGAATCATACATGAGCTCAAATCATAAATCCAACCAATGTGGTTATATCACTAGGGTAGATGTGAGACTCTATTTCAATTAACTAAAAGCATCCTCAAATTATTTATGAAAAATTAATTCTTTTTTTGGAGTAGGTGGGGCATGGGGGTGCATTATTATTAATGTCATGAATGAAAATATGATAAAATGATGCAAAAACTATGAAATGTCTCACATACCATATATTTTTTATGAATGGTAGGGAAGCAATGACATCCACTTCTGATTTATCTACTTGGATACCATCCTCATAAATGACATGACCAAGTATGATACCTTGTCCCACCAGGAAATGAACGTTCTCATTATTTAATACAAGATTATTTTCAATATATTGATGTATAAAAAAACCAAGACTACAAAAAAGTTAACAAAAAAGGATCCATAAATACTTCCATTCAATTATCCAAGTAATCCAAAAAAATACTAACCATGTGTAGTTGTAAATTTCTGGGAGTGTTTCACAGACCAAATGGAACCATCGTATATGAAAATGTTCCAAAGGGTCAACTAAAGGATTTATTTTCCTGATCCTAAGGGTAAATATGGATATGAAAGTATCCAGAATACCAATCATGGAAAAGTACTAGGACAGTCCCAATATCCTCTCTTTCATATGTTCAATAAAAGGTAACGTAAAATGGTCCTTCCTAGTGTGTTGGTTTATATGTTAATAGTATATATAGAATGAACAACTATTATTCACATGGTTTGGAATGAAATTTTTCCTTTTTTGTTATCAAAATACTAGTTTTTTTAGGAACTACTAACATCAGATAGAATAAATGGATTCCATATATGAGATAAATGATTCCAGTAGTCAATAATTTTGCTAAATCTTTTTTAACAACATCTATGGGTTTTGTTTTCAGTTGAATTTGTTCCTACCTCACTAGTTTATCCAAATCATTTAACAATATATGATATGAGAAATGTGATGGTATAATATCATGAATGATCAAATGAGTCCATACTAATTATTGTTCATACTACCTCAAAAGGAAATGTAGTCACAATTAAAGCTCTAGAGGGAGTGAACTAGAAATGATGAAAGATAGCTTGTTTCCATTCTAAAGATATAATTATTTAAAAAAAATTAGGTAGTGGTTTAACTTCATTTCATAGTGATTGTTGGATTTATAAGAGTGAATGTGAAATTAGGAGGAAAAATATCTCAACAAACTACTCAGTGGAATGAACTTAGAAGTGGAATAATCCTTTATAATATTAGTAGTATCATTGATGGTAATGAGATCCTCTATTATCTAGAAATCATAAATTATCAAACAGGTATGCCATTTTTCTAAATTGGTACAACATTTATGCATGATTCATTAACTATAATTTATATCATAGATGAAAACTCAAAAATGGGATTAGGGGAGATAAAATTAGTTTTTGTGGAAGAAGGTATTACATCAATTAAATTAACAGAGAGAGAGAAAACTATTATTCTGAGGGGTACATCATGGAATAAAATATGTCCAGGGGGAAAATGTCACCACCATTGTCCATAGATAATGTTCAATTTTGGAAATTAATTATGGTTTTGAAATTTTATAGGAATATTATCCCCCAATATAATTGGGTCACATCCATTCATCATATTATCCTCCATTTTAAGCTCAAATGGGTGGTAGGAAAATTATAATTTTCACATGTACAGTAACATCCTCTAACACAGTATAAAGTCTCAATGTATTGTAGTTTTCTAGTTGAAAAACAATTCCATTGGGATTTATTTTCCTGACCTGAAATAAATTAAAAATGGAGTTAGTCATCACATTGGTAGAAAATCTAAAATAAAGCATATCATAGGGAATGAAATACTCCCATGTAGTTCATGGAATCAATAATTTTCAACAATGATATATCCATAACTTCCCCAAAAATTCCATGATCATCGAAAATTATCGAATCCATGAACTGTAGGGGAATATTTATTTCTCTATCCTCCTTGGACGGATATTATGGTTCTTTCCTAATGGGTTAGTAATATAGAGGGCCTGGGAAAAATTACTCATAACTCTTAGAAGTTTCTCTTTGTTGGGGTAATTGGTAAAAATAGTCAATGTTGGTAGAATAGGTACAAAAATATGTGTGATTAGAATATTAATGTTTCTTCTAGAAAATAGGTGGTTGTTCAATAAGTTTACATGTATCCTTAAACTTCATATCCACCTTCTTCTCAGACTCCTAACTTTAACCTCAAGGAAACCTTGATTGGATACACTAGACCGTGAACGGAATTTTTGAGTCTTCTGTATGATGTTCTCAATTAAGTTCAATGAAATGATAGGGGTTTTCTCAACTATAGAACCACCTATAGTAGCATTAATCATATTACGATCAATTGGAATTAACCCTTCATAAAAATACAGTATTAAAATTTGATCACATATTTGGTGGTATGGAAATCATGACTATAAACTTTTGAATCCTTACCAATATTCATGTAATATTTCACCTTATAATTTCATTATACCATAGATTTATTTCGTATAGTTTCAGTTTGAGAGGCTGGGAAATATTTATCAAGAAAAATGCATTTCATGTCACCCATCTTATAATAGAAACATTAACATAATACAACCAAACGTTTTGCAGTGTCTTCTAATGAATAAGGGAATTCCAAAAGCATTAAATATTCTTCATCCACATTTTAAAGTTTTAAATTTCAACACCTAGTGTGAAATTAATTTCTTTTCTTATGTTGATCGTCTCCTGTGAGTCCTGGTAATCTTGTTAATAAGTGAATTAAACTAGATTTATTATAAAATTTGGGGATGGGACTTGTATTTGAATGTGTGTGGGATGGATATCCACATCATGTGAGGTTATTTATTTTAGTGTTTGATTATTTTCAGTCATTTTGTACATTTTATGTTTAGATTAATTTTTTTCATAAGAAGAGAAGGTTATAGAAGTCTCAAGGTGTGGTGTGTCCTCTTTCAAAGTCTTCTTCTATGTGTTTCAGTGTCACTAAAATAGGATCCTATCAATTTCAGATCATAATGGAGATAAATATCCCTTATTATAATGAATCATTCATAGAACCAACACAATAAATAAACCATAACAAAATAACTTATATGTAAATGTGAAAGATAAATTAATAAATATTCACAAGATTTAGAAAAATCTTATCAAAAACACGCGCTAAAAACCAAAATGCTCCCTGAAAAAGGAATGAAAATTTGACTGTGAGGTCATGAAATGTAAAAATTATTATGATTTAGATATGTTTCATATTCTAGGGTAGACCCTCGGTAATCTCTCAATGAGTGTTGGTGGTTTATAGTGTAAATTTTTAATAAAAATGAAAAATAGAGGGTGGTTTAAAAAACAGTTTTAAAAATAAAATTACTTGATTTAATTATTTTAATTGTTGAAAAAAGTGGGTTTTGAACATTAATGATATGTATGTTATCATTTATATGTTACAACACCACTTGAAATGATCCTTATTCTTAATTTATTATTAGGATTTAGTGTAATACTTTGGTTGAGGATTAACCCAGATCTTCAGTACCCACAAGCCACTAAAATGATGAAAATAAGACAAAACTAGGAAATAAAAATCGTGTTGTAAAGTACCAACCCCTTATCAGGGATTAATGTTTTTTCACCGAATGCTAAAATATCACATGTTTGGGAAAGAAGAGGATTATTTTGTCTTCCATTCAGAACATCCCAAGTAGCACACTTTAATTTACACACAAATCAGTTATGAAATAATAATTGTTTTAATTAAATGAATCAAAACAAGTTAAGATAAAACTGAAAAAACAATTAAAAACAAAAATATACACCAAAAATGTAGATAATTATTTTTTTTGACTCCATCTTCAAGTGAGAATCTCCCTCAAATTGATCACCCACCATTTAGCCACCAAAGAGAGGTGGAGGAAGCTTGGGTGGATATCCTTCTTCATCTTTGACCCCCTTATGATGATAGGGGCCTCTAGAACATATAGGATGAAAATAGGTACCATATAGGACTCAAAAATAGAATCATAATTCCTATTGTTCTAGTATAAAAACGAGGTTCTCAAGATTATCTTTCATAGCCATCATGAGAGGTTTTTTTGGGAACCAAAATTTGGATATACCACTTCTATCTCAGTTTTGAACTGGTAAAAGTACATATGTAAACATGTAAAAAATAATATAGTTTCTTTTAGGAATACTTAATATATCCATATAAAATTTGGGGTCTATTGGACTTCTAGAATGTGAGATATTCCCAAAACACCAAACCTAACTTTTTGACATCGTGCAAATTCTGTTCCCGTAGACAAATAAGTTCGGATGGGGAACCAGATGTATGAATTGGTCTTCAATGTTTCAAGATAAGATTTAGATAACTAAATTATAGATTATAAAAAACGTTTTATTTCATTTTGATGAATATATTTATATAATTGTGAAAACATTTTACAAGTGTCCTTGGGATTCCATGTAATTTGGCACATTTTCCTTCTACATCATCTCAGGCCCTCCAAACCACATCCTTCTAAATTTAAATCACAAATACAATTAAAATTAACCTTTTTATTGGTGATAATCCCGAAATTATCGAATCATTCAGGATGTTAATTTTTTTAATAATGTTAATTGATAGAAAAATATCAGTTAAACACGGTGATGTAAGGGTTAAATAAAATAGTGAATCATAGTGGAATCAATCAAGAGTGAACATTGTTTTCAAAAATAAAAAGATTTCACCTAAAAGGAAAATCAAATTGAAAATATTAGAACATGTTTGACACTATTGTGAACAGTTTACCCAAGAAGTGACCTAAAGTTGGTCTGCATGAGATGCTCGTATAAAGTGTCCCCTGGCAGGTATAGTAAGTGAATTAATTTATTAATTTATCAAATGACCAAAGTAATTTTCCCTCTGTAAATACATTATTATTATAATAATAAGGGTTATAAAGCTAATAATATGACCATTGATATGATTATTCCACTTTTATTCATTGGATGATTAAGATCATGGGATCAAACCACAACTGGATCAAGCCAAATCGATTCGTAGTGAATGTAATAGATCTGCCCAGCCATTAGAAGTTGTGTTTTTTCCCAAAGACCTATCTAGATTATGGTAGGAATCATAATGTTTGGTTTCTACCCATTTGAATAAAATATTGTTCATGATCAAAACCATTTTTATTGATCAGGGTTTAAATAAATCTTTTTCATGAGCCCTTGTATCAGATTTCAATTATTCAATCAATTTATCCCTATTGTGCCATGATTCTCACCCCAGCTATGCCAAATTTATATTATATGGAAAAATTAAAAATTCACATTTTTTCTAATTTTACCTTAGATATATTTTCATTCTTCACCATTGGCCTATGTGGGGGTGGTTCGACATTTCTGGGTGGGTTCTAGTGTGATCGAACCCTCGTATTCATGGAAAATTTGCATGAGACAGATGGTTTGATGATCTATGGATGAATATGTATAAATCACGGTATGTGGGTGATGGATTAATGGATTTGGGATTTTAAGGGGAGATAGATTCATCATTGTAGATGCATCGAGCATGAAGGCTTGGTGTGGATGAACCAGATTTTGGTTTCATGCCAATAGATAGCCAGAATCGATGGGCAGAGGTGTTTATCACCATTTTGGGTGGTCAAATAGAAGCTTTAATAGTGGGATAGGCATATCTGACAAACATAGAGAGTATCAATCTACTTATAAAAAACCCCGACTACACACCATGTAGACTAAATAACACACATTGTGTAGTCTGATTTTGGTGACGGTTAGGGTTTCAAAGTGGAGCTAAATATCACATGTAGTGTGGAGGTCCCATAAAAAATAAGATCCCTAGTTACCTGAAATTTTGTATATATGGAGTACACTCCCAGGATCGATTGTGTCCATAAATTCCATTTATGGTGGGTAACACACAATATACTCGCACATGACCAGTGTACAAGGACACAGCCCGAAGGAGACATGCACAAATAGGATAGCACCACTCAACCACCGGATGATAACACACATCGTGTATTACCTTACATGACATGGATTATTAAATGGAAAATGTGAATTGTGATGTAAAGTAATCATATTGGAAAATTAATGGGTCCACACATCTTGTTTTTCTCTTATACACCATTTACTCCTTTATGAATTTTTTGTCTCATGTATCTCATTTGCTGGGACTCATATTTTTTCTTATTATTATACAATAATGAATGTTTTTCTTATAGATTATTATTGTAGAATTTGTATTGTATTTTGATAAATTGTGAGATATGTTCATATTTTTAATATTCTATAGGTGGTTCTTGATGATGGCAGTGATTAGGAAGGATCATTAGAGAGTGATCAGGGTTGGAAATCCCCCATAAACCTCATACTAGTTAGTGTTGAGCCCTATTTTTATATCATACCATGGGTCCTATATCAATAGATTAGAACCATTCTACTAGGATAGGGCATATTTCATCTTCTAGGGGAGTGGATCCCTCTTAAATTGATAGGGCATTGGTCCTCTATCTACTAAGTGGAACCCTTCTGTTGATCAGGGCATGGGTACTATATCTATTGAGTGGAACCCTCATATTGTGCTTGGGAATAGTTCCTATATCTAGATATTGTTTCACCTATTATATGTGACATAGTAATGAGGTGTGGGTCCCCCACATGGTTACTTCATTTAGTAGAAACAAGAGTTATTGTGCATTGATGATGGACCTTAAAACTATTGGTAGACTCATCATCCTAGGATGGGTTGTGAGATAGAGATCCATGTTCTTTCTCATATGGTTTTCTTATGAGAATATATATATGGGTTCTATTTCTATATTGATATTTTTTAAGCTATCTACTTCAATCATGTATCATATTTCTTACCCATCCTATTTTGGGGGTTCTTGAAATGGTATGTATATACTCACCCCTTCATGGAATTTTCCCATACATGTCTTTTCTTATGTTGAAAAGGGACAAGTCAGCAAGGATTTCAGAGGAACATAGAGATACCATGGATCATTTTACCTCGTATAGTAGTCAGATCTTGGAAATCTTGATTTGGACTCTCTCATCATTTACTTTTATAGTTTTTGTCAGGTTGGAATATCATTTCTGACTGGGTGTATATTTTCCCCTTTTCTTTTCAGATTGTTTTTTCATACTCTTTTTTATTCCATGTATATTTTTTACATTCATAGATACTTGTCCTTATTTTTTTCATTCATTTTTAGTTCGACATGTATATAGTTGGGTGTATGTGTACCAGAGCATGGGAAAAGGCCTCCCATTTTATTTATTCCTTTCTAGGCTGGTCACCATCCCTTAGCTGATGGATATGGGCTAGGGATAGTTTTCACTTGGCCTCCATCCATCCAAGAGGGCCCTGGTGGTCCATGTTGTGAAATTATAATTATATTTCATTATTCGAGATATAATTTTTTTATTATTTCCCTATCAATTCCATTCATTATGGAAACCTAATTGAAGGAATCTTCTTGAATTTCACCCCATTTGAGTAACACTTCTTAAAATGTCTTAAACCAACCATGGATTCTAAAATTTCTTCTTTTATTATAGAAAACTATCTGTAGTAAATTTTTAGTTTTATGGTAATTAATATGATCATTTCCTACATTAAATACTCTGTATCATTTTCCCTAAAACCCCATTTGAGGGGTACACTTCTAACAATACCTCTTTGTTCTTTTTCATATATTCACTTTACATGGACATCATTTTTTCATGGACTATGCTTATTATTCACACATGAATTTCTAATAATGTTGTAATAAATTCAATCATGGAAAAAATTATTAAATGAAATATAGTTATTCTAAGGCCTTGAGATTTTATGCATTAAATATTTCTAATAAATATATATTATTTTATCCTTATCATTATACACAACGCCAAATTTAATCAAACCACAATATACTACTAAAATATTTAAACCAAGTGTTTTTAACATATCTATTAAATTGGTGGGCATGAATAAGATTAAATAATTTATGAAAATTAATTGGCTTACACATGTACAAAATAAAATCACTTTTAGTCTATTGATTTAAAATGAAAATAAAATTCATTTGAAAGTAAAACAAATCTTTTTTCTAAAAACCTTTTCAATGCGTACAAAGTTTTTTTATCTTTAAAAATTAAACAAGAGACTATTTTTGAATGATTTTAATAAAATTTATATATATTATATATTAACTAAAACAATATATCATTTTCTAATTTATTTTCTAATCCTCGAATAAGGATAAATACTACTTTATTCTTAAAAACAATATTTTTGTAAAATGTATTTTTTTTTTTGAAAATTAAAATAAAATTAATATTTTACACTATTATAAAATGTATTTGAAAAAATGAAATTATTTTTTTTAAACACCATAAATATTATTATATAATAATTTCAACTTAATTTTTATCATAATGAATAATAAAAACAGTAAAAATTAATTAATGTGGTTAAGGTTATAACGAGTTTATCTAGGGTTAATAAAAAAGGATAAGGGTATAATAACCTAGAATTTTTTCCAATTATTATTTACATGCTTTATTTCTCCCATATCTCACCTTATGTTTGATATTGATCCATTTTAAAGACATTTGTCATGTGTTAAACATGGGTATACTTTTTTTCATCTCAACAATTCCTAGTGTGTCATCTCTCCCATATATAAAATGTAACCACATGTCCTCTCCTCTTCACAATAGGAATCAATTTTTTATCAAATAATACTTAAACAAATACATTACTTAAATACCTCCCCAAAACCTAGAGGCTTTATTTTTATTTGGAATCACTCCTAAGAAGGCTTTTGGTGCAATCCTAAAGATGTTTTCTGAAGATGAGGTATAGTTCTTAGCCAAGTTTTTTTTTATTTCTTGTTGAATATACTTATATTATTCTTAAATAAGAAAAATATAATAAAAATATCTCTATAATACTAATATGTTATTTTGAAAATTTTATAACTTATATCAATCTACTATCCCATAAAATGGGAAAATAAATCGTCAATCGTGTGTGTGATGGACTACCACATCGTACACCGATATATGTCATTTTCCATCACCACCACTCAAATATGGATATAATTATGGGTTTAATGTATTTATAATATATTTATGGAATAGTTTTACCTTTATAATTATAATATTATATCTACAATCTTACCTTTCAATTTGTTGGAAAATGATAATGTCGCTCATGTCTGTGTATGGACTACCGCCTCTACGAATAGATGTTATATATTTTTCATTTTATTTTTAATTTGATGGTAATTATAATATATTTAATGAATATAAATGATATTATTTTTTTTTAAATTTTAATTAATAATTACCTTTCTTTCGTTACATCCTTCAACAAATGAAAACATTGTTTATGTGTACGTTTGTCATAATGTCTCCATGAACAGTGTGATTCATTTTTTAAATATAAATTTTATATTTTTATATAAATATGTATGTAATGTGTATATAATATATATATATATCCTTATTAACATCTTTGATATAATGGAACCATAATCAAAGTAAAAGGAACAAAACTACTGAAACAAAACATTCTGGAAAAATGAAGCAATCATCACCCCAAATAAGGATTTTAAAAAGTAATTGTTAAAGAAATGTGATAAAAGGTTGTAAGTTAATATAATATGGTATTAAAAATATAATACTTTTTATATAATATAGTAACAATATACTTAAATTTAATATATATGAGGTTCAAATTTTATTGAAGAAAGTCGATACATGAGGTAAGGGATTTATTATCTCTCTTTTATTTATATGAGATATATTACATGTTCATCAATAATTTATTTTTTTTGGTTTATATAATACCCATTTTAAAAGTTATATCATGAATGTAATTATTTTATATATACGTCAATTTACATTTTTTAATTATTTAATGGGGTTTACGATTCAAAAGAATCCAAAGTTGTAAGGGATTTACACTCACTGTTATTTCTGTGGAACACATGCCACATTCACCATTTTTTTATATTATGTGGCGAATACACATAAAATGAATTTATGTCATGACTCTTATTATAAAAACTATAGTGTATAAATATCCATCTATTATTCTCTCTTTCATTAGTTTCGTAATTCAAATGTTTCCAGAGTGGTGATGGTTTGATGTTACAATCTCAATGTTTATTGAGAGGGTTATTAATTTTATTTTGATTATAAAATATTATGATATATATCTCAAGAAAATAATTAATTTTATTATGAACTTTTTATTTCTTAAAAATACAAGTTTTATGTAAGAACCTGGATCTTTATTTTAGGTATGGATCTTTATTTTGGGTTGTTTTTTTAGGGAAAATGATGAAATGGAAATTTTCTAAGTACACGCCATATACTTTTGAGTACATGTCATGTACCCAATTTCTCCATACATATGTGTACAATCCTTGTAACATCCATGTACATGGCCATGTAGGTGTCCTGGTAGACTCCCTAAAGCAGGGTCGGTTGAGGCGAGTACACAAAGTGTACATTAAATGAACAAGTTGTGTACTTTTATTTTTATATGACGAGTCGAAGTGGGGTTCTGTCTATTCTCTATAAAACACTTCTTCTACCCTCGGTTCATACAATAAATTGATGGAACACCAAAGATATTTTATCTCCTCCCAGTTCTCCATCCAAACTCTAATTGAGATGCTACTGAGGTTGTTGGATTCCCGCCGGTGAGCTCTCTCTTTCCCTAGGGCCTCCCTTCCTGATTCCACATCTCATGGATTATTCAAGGTTGAATTATTTTAATCTTTTTACATATCTACATTGTTATAGGTAGACTCAAAGTCCTACATTCAATATTGTTCATCGTATAACATCATGTTATGTGGTTTGTGCCTTTCATTGATTTTCTTTAATTTATATATACATAAAGTGATGAATACCCATGTTTGGGATATTGCGTGTTTTGGAATTTACCTAGTTTAATGCCTGATATGGTTTGATTATTTGAATAAGTGTTTTTTCTTATACATGTTATTGCATACCATTATTATGGGACTCCCCATGGGTGCGTTCCATAGTTTGTTTGGCTATGGTTGTTTGGCCTAGGTTGCCTACGAGGCATACCTTGTATCCATGCCTTGAATTGTTTAGGATGGAGTTGATTGATTATATAAATTTCGTAATTTCTACTTTTTACTGTTATCCATTTAGTGGTTATATATTACATGTGATTCTTTGATATTATATGTTCTTTGATCTTTCAATAGACTGTGAGAGCCTTAGACCAGTAAAACTGTGGGGGTTTCCATTTTTATTTACACAGGACCTTGAGATCCATTATGTAGACTTGAACCAGGGGTAATGAACATGAGAGCTACCTAGGCGGTCAGTTGTGATTTATTTATGCTATATTGACCTCGGGGGTATGGACCGTGAGAGCTACCCAGAGGTCATTTATATATTTTTGATGTTATGTAGACAAAGGGGTATTGACCGTGAGATCTTCAAAGAGGCCATGTATAAATTGTTGATGCTATGTAGACCAGGGGTATTGATCATGAAAGATACCCATTAGGTCATTATTATTACTTAGTGATATGTTAAA
This sequence comes from Viscum album, assembly GCA_963277665.1. Classification (NCBI taxonomy): domain Eukaryota; kingdom Viridiplantae; phylum Streptophyta; class Magnoliopsida; order Santalales; family Viscaceae; genus Viscum; species Viscum album. The sequence continues at coordinate 2,079,803,818 of OY728140.1, forward strand.
CCAAAGTGGTTAGATAGTGAGATATTTCCTACAGATTTTTTTGTGAATGATTGAATGATTGTGGTGAGTCACTAAGAAAAATCAAAAGCATATACTCAGTCTTACTTGGTGGTTTAGATGATATTTTGAGACATATGTTGTTACTATTATATAGAGGGATACAGATCTTAGGATGGATCAGGAGATTCACTATTCAATGGGGTTTCAATAATTAATAAATAGAAATGTATATAATTAAATTTTTTTGGATTCTTTACTTTTATGTACATATTAGATTATTGCTTAGTTTATGAATATTGCCTGCTCTATATATATTCACTATCTGTTAGGCACAGATATTTTGGTGGTTTCCTACTGAGATTCATCTCACACCCTATTTGGGTCATGCTTTTAGACCCAAATAGTTTATATGGTTGTAGGTATAGATAAGTGTAATCCCCCTTCTTCATTAGGTACATGATTATTGTTGTAGATAGAGAGCGTGGGACAAAGATGAGGCTTGTGATGCATTTGTAGTTTAATACAATTCTATAATTTTGTTTAATTATTTTATTTCCAACATTGTGACTTGTTTGGATGCTTTTATAGATACTTGTGACATGAAACATTTATATATATATATATATATATATATATTGTTGTAGTTTATGATATTATACTTCCATTATTTTATTGTTTTTATGGTATTATTACTTCCGCTATTGTTTTAATATTTGTTATTCCATTGTGAATACATTTACTATGATGGAAAATTTTCCCCACTATCATACCTTAACCCTCAATTCTAGTTAGCAACCTCTGGCATTTGGGGAAATGAACTTGAGTTCATGTGACCAACCGGGTTCGGGGGACCTTTGGGCAACACCCAGAACCGGGACGTTACAAACTGGTATCAAAGGGGATTATTTTATTCTTTATCTTGTTATTTGGAGCCTATAGTCAGGGATATGGAAGAATAGTTAGTTCTTAATACGTTTTTCTGGGGATTAGCTAACCCGTTTACAGGGAAAATCCATGTTTCCTCAAATATTTCAATTTTTATGTATTTTCAATTGTTATTGTTGATTTGATTTCACCTTTAGGTGATTCACTTGTTTTGTGTTGTTATCATTGATATTATTAAGGTTTTATTTCAGTTTCAACCTGAAGAGATGAGGGTATTCCATATCATACATCATATAGGCACTTGACAGAGAATGCATGTCATGCATTATTTTCATGCCATTTAGAGTTCATTACTGATTGCAAGCTATTGTGATAGATGTTTTTCTAGATATGCATGCTATTCTCATACATGTTGTGATATAATCACAAATTTTTAAATAGGGTATTAGAGTATGCAATGTATCATTTTTATGGATGCAAAAATTTAGTCCCTAAGGTGTTATGGGCTCACTTGGATCGCAATTTGGTGGATCATGTTTGAACTTTAATTGCATTTTGTCAAGTTATGATGTGGAAAAGGATAAAAAAAACATTGATTCGCATGGAGTATGGGCCCCCACGGGTCATAATTTTTCATGCCTTGGAAAAACGTTTATTTTTTAAGGGTTCTAGAGGAATTTCAGAGGACTAATATCTGAAAACCCCAATTACACGGTGTGTGATATTATGAACACATTCCATGTGTTCTTCTATTCTAGAAGAATTTACTTTTATTAAGTACACATCGTGTACTGGGAGTACAACTTGTGTAGTGCTTGATTGTGTGACTAACTGTGTGAGTAGATACATGGGGTTGGGAATCATTCGGTAGAACATGCCGTTTTGTAAAGAACCATGTATTTAGCCATGTGAACAATGACATGGGTGGATGAAACATAGGTTGTACACATCATATGTAGATTGTACACTCAATTTTGTTATCAACCGTATATCCAGCCATGTGACCCACGATGTGGGTGGATGAAATATATGTGGTACACACCATGTGTTGGGTGAAAACATGGAGTAGTTTTATCCAGCGAAGAACTAGGTAGTCCAAGCCGTGTAGTAGTACTTGGGAGGGTTGGGAAATTCAATAAAATGTCATGTATTAGGAGGAACACACCGTGTATATGGGTGTTACATTACCAGGTTTGGAAGAGGTACACACCATGTTAAAAGATTAAGGGAACATGATGTGTAGGGGTTATAAATTCTCTGTAACCCAGTTTTGAAAAAAAACAATGGAATTCATTCCTTTTCATGTTCTGTTTCTTCAGTTTAAGTTTTAGTCCTTAATAATCTTGAACTGAGGTGTGCACTTGACCTTGCAGAGTCATGCTACCAAGACCTCCTCTGATTGTACCCCAAGTGTAGTGTAATGACCAGAGACCAGAAAGTATAGATCATAGACTACCAATAGATCCTCCCATCGTTCACTTCTTGGCATCATCTTTTATACCGGATGTAAGTGCTGATGCATAGTTCTGTGAAGGATTTATGAGGACGATGCAGACTTTTCAGGGGGAACCACATCCAACCCCAACCATGGAAGAGTTAATGAGGGTGTTCTAGTAGCATTATCCTCCCAATTTTTCTGGGTATGGAGGACCACATGATATAGAGTAATGGTTGGAGGCCATGCTTTATATCTTTCAACATCTGAAGACACATCTGGAGAGAATAGTGAAGCTCGCAACGTACATGATACATGATTCCACAAAGAGATGGTGGGATGTTATCACACATAAAGGAAATCATTGGGATATGTTTTGAGATGATTTTTGATAGGGCCATCTATGTCTACTTCTACCCCAAGACGTTGAGGGTAGACTGAGCCTAGGAGTTATTGCATTTGGAGCGGGGCACTCATTTAGTGATGGAGTACTCTTCTCGTTGTATTGAGATTCAGTGCTTCAGACCGTTTTTGGGAGGGGATGAGTTATATTTGGCTAGGAAGTTTGAGGATGGTCTCATGTATGACATATGATTACAATTGAATGTATTTAGGATGAATTTGGTGACTGTTATAGTGAATCGAGTGCTGATTGCTGAGTGCAATCTGGGGGAGTTGGGAGCTGTGAGCCAAGGCGGTTTGGCATCTAGGGCTTTTACTCCTTCATTTGATAGTAGGAAGAACTACAGAAATCATTCGTATGGTTATTCCAGTGGCATGGATGTATCTACAGGTATCCAGGTGAGGTGCTACTAGTGCGGGAAGAGTGGGAACACGAGACCACAATGCCTGAGATACCCAGTAGAGTTCCTAGATTTTTGAAAGATGGGTCTTCTTCAAAAAAAAATTTGGATTTTCTCACTACAATCTAGTGAGATGGTATTTATTATGACTCCACAATCTAGAGAATAACCACTAGTTTCTCCTCAGTTAGGGAACTAGAGTTTGATAGATTGTTCATGCTGAGGAGTTGGTCATTGTCGTGGTATCCAGATGGTTGGTTTTAAGTGAAAATATGGTGGATCAGCTCATGGTAACTAGAAATGGTTATAGGGACATAGTATAGGATAGGAATATGTAGTGGAGTAGACCCAGCAAGAGCAGGATCCCAGACCCTCTACAGTTAGAAGTACAATTTTAGTTTCCTTAGTTTTAGCTTATGCTATTTTTGATATAGGGGCTTCCATTTGTTTCATATTTGTTGCTCTTGTAGAGAGTATTGGGATTTATATATTTACATAGGAGGATATTATGATGCTAGACACTCCGTTGGAGATTAGAACAGCTAGTATAAATCAATGCAAGGAGTGCCTTCTTGAGGTTGGTTTGTATCACTTTTTATGGGACCACTATGTCTTATAAATGACATGCTTCAATATTTTTCTCGGAATGGACTAGTTAGTCTCTATTCAGGCCACTATTTACTACTATCACCATAGGGTGAGTTTCAAATCACTATAGGGTTGTATTTTTCAACACAAGGGAGAATTCGATGTCCATGCAAGAATAGTTGGACCCAAGAATCATGGGTGGGGAGGAATTACATCCCAAATTGCTAGTTTATATCTGGATGAACATGGGACTTTATCAAAGGACATTTCTATGGTGGTGGATCATTTAGGATATGTATTTCTAGATGAATTTTGACGTTTAACTCTACAGTGAGAGGTAGAATTATCTATTGGGCTTGTTCCAGGAGAATCACTGGTGTCTATTCCTCCTTATAGTATGGCTACACCAGAGTTATAGTATCCCATGAAACAATTAGTGGAGCTTCATGGAAAGGGATTCATCTAACCTAGTACATATCCTTGGGGTTCTCCATTCTTTTTTTTCAATGGAGGAGGAAGGTACCCTTAGAATATTTGTGGATTATTGGAAGATGAACAAGTTTATTGTCAAGAACCGATATCCCTTGATGTGGATTGATGAACTCTTTGATCATCTTTGAGGATCTCATGTGTTCTCAAAGATTAAATTGAGATCCAATTATCATAATTTTTACATTAGAACATCAGATATACCTTTTATAGACTTTCAGAGAAGTTATGGTCTATACGAGTATTTGGTAATGTTGTTCGACCATACAAACACACCAGTTGTTTTCATGGAACTAATGAACCGATTTTTCCATCCTTACATGGATTCTTTTTTGGAAGTCATTGTAGCAATATATGTGTGTACTCACAAACTCAAAATGACCATGCCATCCATCTTGAGATCATATTGAGTACACTAATAGAACATCAATTATATGCTAAGATCTCAAAATGCCACTTTTGGATAGACCAGATTTACATCTTAGGTCACGTTATCTCAGAGACAGAAGTATCATTTTACCCATAGAAAGTGTGAGTGTTAGTTTCCTGGGATTATTTGAAGAACGACATTCCAGTACGAAGTTTTATGGGGATGGATGGTTACTACATCTGCTATATACATGACTTTTAATGCCTAGAGGTGCCACTAACAAGCCTGGCTAAGAAGGGTTAAAATTACTTGTGGACATATTCCAATGATTCAGACATTCATTAGCTAAAATGGATATTAACATCAGCACCGATGATGATTTTTCTAGAGTTGGGAAAGAGTTACACCATTTACTGTGATGCATCAGGTATCAAGCTAGGAGTAGTTCTTATGAAGGGAGAAGGAGTCATTGCATACGGGTCTCAGCAGTTGAGGCCACATGAGATTAATTACACAAAGCATGATCTTCAGTAAGCTGTAGTTGTGCATACTTTACACTGTTGGAGACATTACCTTTTGGGAGGGAATTTTTTGGGGTATAATGACCTAAAACCCGCAAGTATATCTATACTCAGTGAGATCTGAATTTGAGACATCAAAAGTGGGTTTAGTATTTTCAGTATTTTGGCTTTGAGATTGTCTACACACTGAGGAAAGGCAATTCATTGACTGATTTTTTGAGCAGCAGGACGTAGATACAAGAATTTTCGGAGTCTAGTAGTGAGTAAAAGATTATATCTCTGTTCTCTAAGATTTATTTGGTGGTGCATGACAGATAGGGGATAACATTTCTTTCTTCTATAGTTGTTACCTCTACTCTAATATATTGAGTGCGAGTGAAGAAACTATGCAGTTCTGAAGGCCTAGTCCTTTGGGGGAGTGTGTCAAGAAAGGACCCTACTCCTAGGTGGACCATAGGAAACAATGAGGTCTTTTTTTTTCATGGGCTTGTATGGGTGTCAGTAGACATACGTTAGGATTTTTTGCATGATCTTAATTCCTCAATTTGGATAGTTCACCCTAGTGTCACCAATATGTAACAAGATGTACACCGTCAGTATTGGTGTCCATATATGAAGAGGGATATAGCTAATTTTTAAATGAGATGTACCACCAGTCAGTAGGTGAATGAAGATCTGAAGAGACTGACATGAATTTTACAGTAGTTACTCATTCCCTAGTGTAAGTGGAATGATGTCACAAGGGATTTTTTATGGGTTAACTGATGTTACCTTGAAGAAAATGATGTTGTTTGGGTTTTTTTCGATAGAATCATGAATTTTGCACATTTCATACTGATCAAGGATGCCTTAATTCTTGATGATCTTGTAAGGTTGTACATTCAAGATATTGTACATTTTCATGGGGTTCTGCACTCTATTGTTTTAGACAGGGACACTCGGTTTACTTATCTTGTTTCGCAGGAAATATAGAAGGATTTGGGTACACAAGTACTTCCCAGTATATCTTACCATCCCCAGAAATATTTCTAGTCTGATTGCATGATAAAGGTGTTAGAGTACATGCTTCGACCATGCATCCTAGATTTTGGGGGTTCTTGGAAAAGACACATACCCCTATTAGAGTTTTCCTACAAAAACAGTTTTCAGGTAATTATTCAGATGAAACCTTATGAGGCTTTGCACGGTAGGCTATGCCGATCACCCATATGTTCGCTGGAGGTAGGAGAGGCAGCTATGTTGGGACCTAGTTTTGTCCAGGAGACCATTGAGTATGTGGAGTTGATTCAAAAGAGGATGGATACTACACAGTATCAACAGAAATGTTATGAAGATCTATGGAGATGACCTCTAGAGTTTGAGGTCAGAGATCAAGGTTTCTTATGTGTCGCACTGATGGTGGGACATAGGGGGATTATGAGATTGGATAATTGTTCAAAGGCATATGTCAGGTCGTTTGAGGTTTTGTAGGGAGTCGGTCTAGTTTCCTATCGGTTTCAGTTACCTCAGAGGTACTGGGATATGCACGACGTCTTTCATGTTTCTTATCTAGAACATTAATTTTCAGACACGTCTCACGTTTTCCTAACGAGGAAGTTGAGTTGTAGGTGGATGCATCTTTTGAGGAGTACCTTATTCAGATTGTGAATTACAGCAGGAAGTTTCTCTATGGATGATCTGTTCTTATGGTACGGTTGTTATGGTAGGATGAGTGAGTACAAGATGAGACTTGGGAGAGGGATGCTGACGTAAAATCACACTGGCCATAGTTTTTTGAAGATTCTTCATCCCCACCCTTGGAATAGAAATTTGGGGATGAATTTCTTTAAGGGGGGATGTTTTTAAGAACATGAATCATTATTTCAGTTATGGATATTTATTTTGGGTTGTTTTTCCAGAAAAAGAAGAAATGGAAATTTTTAAAGTAAATGTTGTTTACTTTTGAGTATAAACTGTTTACTCGGTTTCCATGTATAGCCCTGTATAGTCCGTGTAATAGCTAATAACATGGCCATGCATGTGACTTGGCACACAGCCTAAAGCGGGAGCCAGTTGAGACTAGTACACATCGTGTACCTTAAATGAACTTGTCATGTACTTTTATTTTTTTTTATGATTCGTAGTGGGTTCATGTCTCATCTTTATAAAACACTTCTTCTCCCCAGGGTTCATAAAGAGAGCGATAGACCACCAAATATCTTCAAGCTCCTCACGTTTTTCCATCTGAGATCTAATTGAAATGTCACCAGGTGAGTTGGATTCCTTCGGGTGAGTTATATCTTTCATAAGATCATCTCTTCCTGATTCCTCTTCTCTCATGGATTATTCAAGGTTGAACTATTTTAACCTTTTTTTATGTCTACATCATTCTAGGCCGATTCAACGGCCAATGTTAAAGAGTGTTCATCTTACAACATCAGTGTAGGTCGTTTGTGTCTTTCTTTGATTGTGTATGGATTATATATTCGTAAAGTGCAGAATACCCATGTTTGGGGTGTTTCGTGTTTTTGTAATTGGACATGTTTAATGCATGTTATGCTTTTATTGTTTGATTATGAATTTTTTATGATGCATGAGATTGTATAACCTTATTATGGGACACCACATGAGTGAATTCCCTATTTTGACTAATTATGGTCATTTGGCCTAGGTTTTCTATGGGGCATACCTTGTTTTCATGCCTTAAATTGTCTAGGATGGAGTTGATTGATTATATATATTTCATGTGTTATTCTTGTGAATATTAACCTTGTATTAGTAATAGATTACATGTGCTTCTTTGATATGATATGTGCACTAATCTTCAAATGGACCACGTGTGCCCAGGACCAAGAAAACTGTGGGGTTTCAATGTTTATTTAAACAGGACCATGAGAGCCATTGTGTAGTCATTACCTAGAAATAAATACTGTGAGAGCTATCCAAGAAACCATTTATGATTTAGTTATACTATTTTTACCTAGGGGGTATTGACCGTGAGAGCTACTTGTAGGTTGTGTATAAATTTTTGATGCTATGTAGACACAGGGGTATTGACAATGAAAGTTACCTGGAGGTCGTGTGTAAATATTTGATGCTATGTAGTGTAGGGGTATTGATCATGAGAGCTACCCAATAGGTCATTATTATTTCTTAGTGCTATGATAAAATAAAGGGGTTACACCGTGAGATCTTTTCCAAAGGGTTTTTTGTGAATGATTGAATGATTGTAGCGAGTTGCCAAGCCAAGGCACAATATTGGACTTAGTGTTACTTTTTGGTTTAGATGGACTTATGAGATGTCTATTTTTACTATTAATCATAGGGATATAGAGCATAGTATGGATACTATGATTCATTATTCATGGGTTTGAATAAATAATAAGTGGATGTGAATGTAATTGAAAACTGTAGGGTTGTTTACTTTTGAGTACTTCCTAGTTAGTTGCTTCTTTTCTGCATATGTCCTGCTATATATCTATTCACTAACTATTAGGCATATATATTTTGGTGTTTTCATGTTGGGATTCATCTCACACTATGTTTGGGTAATGATTTTGGTACCAAAAAGATTATATGGTTTTAGGTATAGATAAGGGCTAGCTCCCTTCTTCATCAGGTACTTGATTGTTGTTGGAGCTAGAGAGCATGGGACCAAGATGAGGCTTGTGATAATTTTGTAGTTTACTAATTTTCTATAAATTGGTTCCACAATTTTATTTCCGGCATTTTGACTTATTTGGATGCTTTCCATGATACTTTTGGCATGCAAAAGTTATTTATTTATATATGTTGTTGTTTATACTATCATTCTTCTGTTGTTTTCTTTGATTGTATGGTATTACTACTTCCACTATTGGTTTATTATTTTTTATTCTGTTGTCCATAATCTACCAATGAGGGCATTGTTTCCCCAATATCATACCTTGGCCCTCTCTCTTAGTCTCCATCCTCTAGCATTTAGGGAAATGCGCTTGAGGTCTTGTGACCAACCGGGTTTGGGGAACCTCTAGGTGGAACCTGAAACCTTGAGGTTACATTTTACATTAATTTTCGTCTCATTAAGAACTAAATAAAACCAATGATTATTCTTAATGATAATCAACATTATCTCTCTCTTAGGCCAAAAATCCTTTCTCATCCATGTGCATGATTTCTAATTTTCTGTAATATTCTCCTAGGATTGTTTAATGTGATTTTTACCAATGATGTATATTTAAAAAAATGGATTATTCTTGTCATCTTATAAATATGGTAATTTTGTCTTTTTACATAAAATGTGAATGGAATCATTGTTTTAACTATTACTAAAGGAATAGTGTTTCCCAATTCCATGACCACTCTGTGATTTAATTCTTTCCTTACATGTTTACAAGTTTATTTTAAAAAAATTAATTAATATTTGAAAAAAAAATTAAATATGTCATTTCTTAAGGGAATGAATATTTTTCTCACGAATGTTATAATAATCCTTTTATGCAATTTTGATTCGTAAATAAAAATAATATTTTGTGATTCTTGGGTTTTTTTGGGATATGAACCAATGATAAAATACACATTCTTCATTTTAATGGTTTTATTTTTATGATGAGAAGATTTATATCGAATATGTTTCCTTCCTAGGGATACACTAAGATGAAATTTTTATAAAAAAACTTATCATTTTCATGGGTTATGATATGATTAATTTTATTTGATAGTGTTTTAGAAAAATGTGTATATAGCTTTATGGGTATGACTTGTATCACTTTCTGATTAATTGGTTAATTATGGAACACATGATTTCCTTATGTTATGTGTGAACCTAATTTCATGTCCTCACTGTTATGGGTGGTCCTGGTTTCATATACATAAGTTCTGTGTGAACCTAGTTTTATGTCCATAAGGCCTTTGTAAACTTGGTTTCAGGTCTATAAGGTTGTGTGTGGACATATCTCCATGTTTGTAAGTTTATTCATGGACATGTTGTCATGTCTATAAGTCTATGATGGCCTATTTCCATGTCCATAACCTAATCAGTGAACTTATTTATATTGATACAAGTTCAAAATGTTATAATTTTATGTTTATTTCATATTTGTGTGCCCATGTTATGCGCTAATGGATCATTATCATCAATTTAGTTTATTATTTTTTTCTTATGAACTTACAAGAATTATTCCATGACTCAATATTATGTTAAAATCACTTTATAATACCAATATAAAAATGTTTTGCTAATGTGGAAGTTGATATCAACCTTTCTTTCCCTTACTGATCATCTAATATCGTCTTTTCATATGTTTTCATTTCCCAAGGTTGAGAAGAAGTTTCTATATCGGGTATGTTTTAGAAGAGTGAAATGTGGGGAGATCATTATAGAAGGTGTTGTAGGTCATTCAAGAAATATGAAGATTGTGTATCTAGTATGAAAATATAATAAAACTCAATGATCCTTGAGCCTATATTTATGAAATTCATAAAATATTTATTTAAAGGATTAATTATTAATGTGTGAAAAAAATCGTTCACTATATTTAGTCTGTAAGACATGATTATGTAACCCATACTTTCCAAGGGAAATTCTTCTCTTCATTTCGTACATTTGTTTCCTTCAATGGGATACATACGTATGCACATGTTTTTATAGATTCACCCATATAAAACTAAATTAATTCGGTATTGTTTGTATCTCATGGGATGATATAAGGAATTAGAGAGTATAATTAATGCACATTAGGACTCTGTCCACCATGATTCATTGTACTGGTTATGAGAATTACAATATTCTTATGTCATGATTTATGTCGTTGTCACATTATTATGATGAAATTATTCTTTCATTCAATTTTATTTATTTCCTATCTCTATGTGATCATTCATATACCTTTTCAATTGTGATATCATGTTACTCAATTTGACATATGTGTTATTATTCATCTTTATGATCATTCCCTTACTGGGATTTATAACTCACCCATTTTTTTGTATTCCCTAGGTTATCATATAAAATTTTAGAATCGTAAACATATAAAAGTGAATATTTTAGAGATTGAAATTATGAAATTTTATTTTATTTTTGTGTCAATGTTTTATGTACCTAGTCTCCCAAGAAAACTAAACTTCGAAATTTTTAGGTTTTGTTTATTGTTGATTTATATTGAAAATATTATAATAATACATGTCCGAGAATTGAGTCTATATAGTATGAATAGGGGGAGGATTTTAGAAGTTTTGGTTGATTAGGAAAAGTGTAAATTAGTAAAAACCCAACTGATAAATTTACATATTAGAACACATCCTGAAATTTTGCTAAAGTATAGAGAGAGAAATTTCCAAGCAATGAAATACACTTCCCCATATTATAAGTGAGTGTGGATATGGTATTGATATACCTAGTAGTAATAACCTTGTGTGTTAAGTAATCATGTACCAGGTGCCTGATGGAGGCTTTATTGTGCACCTTCATATGCACTTTTGTAGGATATCATTTAGTAAATTCAAAATATCATTAAAACCCAATTTGAATCACATGAATAGATTGTTAAGATAGAAAACTTAATATGGAAATTACCATGTAAAAACTATATAAAAATATTGATACTCAAATGTTATTATATATATATCACTTAAAATTTATTAATTCTATGTTCTTGGATTCCCTTTTTAAATGATTATTAGTTTATGTATTTACATCCGTAATTTTTCATTTATTTTTGTTAATGTAAGGCAATACTTGGAATACTTCCATCAAAAAATGTTATAGGTAATATGATTATTTCCATAATGAGATTGATAATTTGATTTGAGTTGAAGATGATTACTTTATGGATGTATTGGCTCAGCTGACTCAACTTATGAATAATTATTTCAATCATGTGGAACACCCTGATCCTGTAAAAGGTGAAGTTGTTCTTGATTGTTTTATGTGATATATTCCTCCTTCTTATAGTAGATATTATTATACACTCAACATGTCAAAATTTATTAAATCCATGAGATAATTTTATTTTCTCTTTGATTCCCTGAACATTAAAATTTCATAATGGAATTTTATTTCTTATAGGGAGAAGCTCATTGGTGGTGAACATAGATGAATAAAATGAAGGAGAAATAAAAATTGTAATTCAATGAATATGAAGGATTAAATAAAAATAATATTCAATAAATAGTTTCCCTGAAATATCCTTCATAACATGGGTATGTAGTACCTTTTAATGAAACAAAATGATGATGAGACTATTAGGGATTATGAGTAAAGAACCACAAGGTTTTCATGGTCCACCTCCAACTTCTTCATCGACTCTAAATGTATGTTGGATAAATTATTTTGTGTATTAAGGGTGAATATATGAAATCTTTTCTGATTTGATCCATTCTTATTTAAGAATAGGTTATTAATTTCACTATTATAATTAACATGGATATTATAGATTCTTATTAATCTTGAGGTGATGAAGAAAAAAGTATAAAAAGGAGTTTAACATGGGGGGATCAAATGACAAATCCCATGGAGGAAAGAAAACGAAAATGACCTTGTTTTTAAAGTGTGGTAGGAAGGGCCCTAGAATTATTCTCAAGTGAAAACGGATATTATTAAATTTTAGAAAAGAGGGGAATCATACTAATTAATGTTTAAAGTAGATGCATACTCACACTAATTAAAATGATTAAAATATTGTTTTGATCAACACTTAGCCTCTAGTTTAGAGTATCACCTATAATAAACAGATAAAATATTCATGAAAATTTCCTTAACAATAGGTTCTCAATGATAATAAATGAAAACATCCTCCAAGCCCTATAGAAAAATAAGGTCTTATTTTATCACTACTACACACATGGATCAAAATAATGAAGTGGTGACATGTAGGTTAGATATTCATTCAATAATGTATAGATTATTTTTTAGTTTTTTTCTAGAAATTATTTCCTTTCATGAAATTTTAGTATTAATATTCAAACACCACATAAAAACATAGAGGTAGGGTTATCTGTGAGATAAAATGTGGAAATTATTTTGTCTCAAGTGTATAAATACTCCATGTTCAATGTTTAGAGACTGAACATTACAAAAATATATTTTCATACTTCAATTAGTTTATGTTTCTGCAATAACGGTAATTTATTAGATATCATTATATAATATAAATTTAATATTAAATATTTGGATATAGAAATCACTTTACATATCCAATATCATTACTTGGTTATGTAAGAGTATGGTTGAGGATGAAAATCATTTGTAATATTATTCTCATGATTCTATATTTTTACCTCATGATAACGAATATCAATATCAAATGTTTGAGGAAAATGGAAGAATCATGTTTGGGGACATTCCCACTATGAGGGACTATACTAATGTAATCCTCTATTTGTTTCCTAGTCTTCCTCTTGAATTATAGGTTTAGTTTTCAATTGAAATTATAAAAGGATATCCAACCATATCCTTGTCTCCCTACAGAATGGACACCAAAAATTTAAAAGAATGGAAGTTTAAGTTACAATAGAATCTGGAGAATGGTCTAATAGAGCTAAATGCATCATTATAGGGAACACAGGTCCACTTCATCAAGATGACGGATGGGTAAATGTACCTATTTTTTGATTAAAATTAACTAATAAAATTCATTATTAGGAACAAGTATCATCTTCCATAGATTGATGACTTGTTCGATCAACTACATACAGCTGATACATAAATAACATGGACCTCTAGTTAGTATTTCACCAATTAAATCTCAAGAAGAAGAAATCTATTTTCAAGACAAAATTTAGAAAACTTTATGGATAATATGGGTTCATATTGACTTCTTCAAACTCACTAATTATTTAAAACTACTTATATATATAATGAAAAGGCCTTTAGAGATTACCTTGAAAAAAATTGTGTTATTTTTAGATGATATAATGATATACTCCAAAGATAAGAGGTGAATAAGGATCAATTGATTACTATTATAAATACATTGAGAAAGGATATGTTATATGTAATATATAGTACATGTGAGTTTTTGATAGAGGATATATCATTCATGGAGTATGTTATTATAACGACCCATACTTTACATACATTGTTATTACTTCATAATTGAAGCACACTTATTACAACATATAACAAAACCACGAAAGGACCGTATAGGTATAGAGTATTTAGAAACTAGGAAACATAAACAACTTGTTCATAAAGAATCTACTTTTCCTCCCACTTATTTTATCATATCTAGAGTACCTTTTTGGCATATCCTACTTAATAACCTTCTTCCTGGCCTGGGGAAATAAAACATACAAAAGGGTGAGCTCAAATGCTCAGTAAGGGTAAAAAAAAGAAAAATCAATCACATCATGAACATAACATTTTGGAAATCTTAACCTGCAAAAGAAATCATAATTTCATACCATCGGATAAATCATAGAAGTGAAATATAATCCCAATAATCATAACATAAAACATGTAACTTTTTGTCATACACACATAATCATAGAGAATCATTTCTTATTAGTCAAGACTCATTGCCAAGACTATCTTAGTGGACAAAGTCCATTTCTGAACCGAGTTCACTCCTCATTTTAGTCCTGTTTCACTAAACCGGTTTAACCTGCCGTTCCAGCCATGTCTATCTCATGAGATATAAAATCTTTACCTAATGCATTGGAGGGAGATATAGATCCCACCCATCTCATAATTATACCATTCTTATGTGTGCCACAAAATCATAGACCATACATCATAGCATAACCCATGTAATAAAAATCGGAATCTTCAAACATCGTGACATCATTAAAAAATTCATATAAGATAAAAGAATTCATAAAAATATTTCCATCACAACATAATCAAATCCATGTAATAATAGGTATAGAAAAATAACCCTTTATTATCTTAGATGGAAAATAATTTTTATAAAACACTTGAACTCCATTCTTGAAGAAAATATCCTTTCTACTTCAAAAACATTTTTCCTTTCTTAACATGTCATACAATTTTAAACAAAAAGAAGTTGATTAAAAATAAACTTGAAAACTTGTAAAGGAAGATTCTTGGAAATTTTGTTTTAAAAATACATTCATGCCGTATAATTTAAAAAAACATTCTTCTTGTACTTTTGTCGGAAAAGTCAAAAAGCACCTCGTACGAAAAACGACAAAAGATTCCTTTCATATCTTTTAGTAAAAACTCACCGAAGGGTAAAATTAGATTTAAAAAATTTTAGGTGGATGGAAATAATATTACATATTGAGGAAACATAGATGTGGATGATAAAATACACCCCAGTAAATACCGAAGTATAAAAAATCTCGGATAAAAATGAGATTGTGATATTTCCCTTACCTTAGGTCCGATATGATTTGTATGTGTCCGGTCCTCCTGTATAATGATTTAAATAATGTTATTGACTTATTCCAGAATCATAATTATTTTTATGATATCATATATGGTCATATTCTTAGCTTCTAATTATTAATATTTCATCACTACATGTTTATTCGGGTGTTTATTACTTTTTGTTCTTATGTGTGTTTTGTCGAATAGATTCTTATCCTTATTTTTAGGTTATAGATACCTCATTTATATAATGTTATTAGTGTACTATATATCATATCCATTCATTCAATTCATTTATATAATCATTATGCAATTAAGATCATGTAGAACGAGTCGTATCACATCGTGGAGACGGTATTCCGTACGTACGCACGAGCGATGATATCGTTCCTATGATTGTGTAATTGTATTGGAGTGTATGTATACTATTTCAGAATCAATATAACTTTAAAATAGTCATATATAGTAATTATTTACACCATTATACCCATCCAAGTAAGGTGGTGGTGGAAAATAGATTACACCACGGCGTGGAGACAGTATTCAGTAGGTACGCACGCGCGGTGATTTCATTTTCCGTAGGATGGATAGATGGTGAAATATGGTTGTTTCATACTTATAATAACATATCAGTATATGAGTGATACTGATGTTATTACTTCATAATGAAACATCTAATGAAGAAGAAGTGGAAGAAGAAATAATGTTGAAAGAATTGGTAACGGACATTACCTCTTCTTTGAAACGCCTCTTTGAGACCTCCTTTTAGGGCACTAAAATTGGTCTTTGAAGAAGACCAGGAACTCTAGGATGTCTCTAGAGAAGTGGAGAGGAGAAATTGTCAGGGGTTGGCCGAGATTGAATGCTCAAAGTGGTGTGAGGAAGGGGGGGAGGAGGTTCTCTTTTATAAGGGAGGAGAGGGGCTCCTTTGGAAAAACTAAATATATTATTTTATTATAAAATCAAGTTCGGCTTTAAATAGCTCCAAATTGATTTATTTCAAAGCTACAGTGGGGATGGGTCGAAATCATCTCATCCAATAGAATTTAGACAAGTTTAGGTTCCTATTTTAACCTTATCATTTAGATTTATCATTAAGTTAAATAATTTTACTTTTACCGTGTCTTCTTGTGTTCTTATACTATAAGGTTAATAAACTCCCTATAACAAGACAAACGAACCCCAAGTTGTTTATTATTAATATATATAACCTTATCTAAGTCATTTGGATGAACCTTAGATTTTTAAGAATAAATTAACAATTAATAATATAATATTTGTTTTAAAAACTATTTTATGTCAATTTTTACACTATTTTGTAATTGATTTTTGTGAAAATCATAACAGAATGATTAGTTCGAAAAAATTTAATTAAATCAATAATAACATTTCATATTGACCTAGAAAATTAGTGTAATTCATAAAAAGTCTCAAATTACATTTATTTGGGTATTTATAACATCAATTATGTCAATATTTCATTAATAAGATAATTACAGCATCATCTTTGTGTCATAAATAAATTAACTTATTTAAAATATAAAAATTACAAATAAAATATCATTATGTAGGAAATATTTTTAGATTTATACGAAATATTTATAGTCGAATTTATCTTATGTATAACCCTATATTAAAAATGATTTTCTTATTAAACTTTGATTTTAACTATTTTAACCCTTCTTTAAATAAATTAATAATAAATGTCCTAATCTAATCCATGTGGGCCTAAATGGTCATATTTTATTCCTAAGATTGTTTTTGGTCGAATTACACTTATCCAATAGAATTAGGACATTTGTTAGGGTAATAATAATATCATTTTACCCTTAATTACCCTATTTACATTTAACTGTGGTAAATAAAAGTAAAAAGTTACTATTCACCAAAAATTATTTTCATCTCATTGAACCACATTTTACTTACTGACATCAACCGTGTCTCTCGGATTTTTGAAATTATACTCATAGAAGAGGTAAAATTATGTTTTATAAAAAATTCAGTTTTTTAACTACCACTTAGTGGTTTCACTATTCATCAAAAATTGAAAGTTTTCAGAAAAATACCAAAATTTCACCCTAGGATAATTTCGATATTCTGAATCCAAAAATGAATTCCATTTTGAAAAATAAAACTTAAAAAATTTCAAAAAGTGGTTATTACTATTCATAATGGTTAGTTTTAACAATATTTTAATAGTATATCGTTGTTTAGTGAAACTTGGTATTGCGTACGACGCAAGCTATCGAGGAAGGTCACGATTTCGTGTAAAGCAAGCCAAGAAAGTGTTGTGTGTAGAAAAATATTCCTTTGATGATTTATATAACATAAAAGTCTCGGGTGTTACATTCTACCCCCCTTAAAATGAATTTCGCCCTCAAAATTCGTCACTTTGTAACAAATAGATGAGGATACCTCTCCCTCATCATATCCTCAAGCTCCCATGTAGCTTCTTCTAATTGGTGGTTCCTCCATAAAACTTTCACCAATCGAGTGGTCTTGTTTCTCAGGAATTTTTCGCTACGATCCAGAATCTCTATCAGCTGTTCTTCATAAGAATGATCTTTCTCCAGCAGTACAACTTCTGAGCTGAGTACATGTAAAGGATCAGGTATGTACATTCTCAGGAGAGATACATGGAACACATCGTGAACTTGAGAGAGATTCGGTGGAACCTCCAACCGGTAAGCTACCTTCCCAAAACGATCCAGTATTTCGAAAGGACCGATATATCTAGGGTCCAACTTCCCCTTCTTTCGAAATCTCATGACCCTTTTCCAGGGAGATATTCATAAGAACACTTTATCACCCACTTCAAACTCTATGTCTTTTCTTCGGTTGTCGGCATAACTTTTCTGTCGACTCTGAGATGCTCTTATGTGTTGTTGAATAGATCTAACCTTTTCTGCCATTTCATCAACGAGATCAGGTCCAAACAGCTTTCTTTCCCCAACTTCATCCCAGCAAGTTGGAGTCCTGCATTTCTTTCCATAGAGAGCTTCATAAGGATCCATCTGAATACTGGAGTGAAAGATATTATTATAAGAAAATTACACCAAAGGTAGGTGTTGATCCCAACCACCTTTGAAATCCATAGAGCAATCTCTCTACATATCCTCTAGAGTTTGAATTGTTCTCTCAGACTGACCGTCTATCTGAGGATGATAAGAAGTGCTGAAACTTAACTCTGTATCCAGAGTATGCTGAAGACGTTGCCAGAACTTTGTGGTAAGCCTCAGATCTCGATCATATATAATATAAAGTGGTACTCCATTCAATATTACCACTTCCTTTACATATATCCTGGAAAGCTGATCCAGAGAGAAATCCTCTCTAATAGAGATGAAGTGTGCAGACTTTGTAAGACGATCAACTATGATCCAGATAGCATTATTGTCTTTGGATGTTTTAGGAAGTACGGTGACAAAGTCCATTGTGATGTCTTCCCATTTCCATTCGGGTATGGGTAATGGTTGTAACATCCCCTTAGACTTCTGTCTCTTAGCTTTAACTTGCTGACAAACCAAGCATCGAGAGACATATTCAGCAACATCTCTTTTCATGTCATCCCACTAGAAGTACTCTTTCAGGTCCCTATACATCTTCGTGCTTCCAGGATGAATAGAGAATGAAGAACTATGAGCCTCATCCAACAACTCCTTCTTTAATTCGGGGATGGTAGGAAAAAAAACATGATTCCTGAACTTTATTATCCCATCACAATCAAGGTTGAATTCGGGAACATTTCTCACCTTCTTTTGTAACTCTACATCTTCTTTTTGTGCCTCTTTAATCTTCACATGTATAGATGGTTGAACATTCATTTGAGAAAGATACGATTTTCCCCCTTTCATTATAATTCCAAGATCCATCCTTTTTAAATACATAAATATTGGATCTTTTGTGATCCTCATCATGGATAAATTGGCATGGTCTTGTCGACTTAAGGCATCTGCCACCTTGTTTTCTTTCCCAGGGTGGTAATGGATTGAGCAGTCGTAATCCTTAATCAGCTCCAACCAACTTCTTTGGCGCATATTAAGCTCCTTTTGTGTGAAAATATACTTTAATCTTTTATGATCAGTATAAATGTCACAACTTTCTCCATAAAGATAATGCCTCCAAATCTTTAATGCAATAATTACCGCAGCTAACTCCAAATCATGAGTTGGGTAATTTTGATCATGTATTTTCAATTGTCGTGAGGCATAAGCTATCACCATATCATTTTGCATAAGAACACACCCCAAACCCTTCTCGGATGCATCATTATAGATCACAAAACTTTCTCCACTACAAGGCTGTGTGAGCACAGGTGTACTGGATAACCTTCTTTTCAACTCCTTGAAATTCTCTTCACATTTCTCCATCTAAACAAACTTAAATCCTTTCCGAGTCAACTTGGTGATTGGATTATATAATCGTGAAAAATCTTTCACAAAACGTCGATAATATCTAGCGAAACCAAGAAAACTTCGGATCTCAGTCACTATTGTTTTTCTCGACCATCTTTTGATAACCTCTGTTTTTGCTGGATCCACAGATATCCCCTCTTTTGAGATTATGTGACCCAAAAATGATTCTTTTTGAATCCAAAATTCACACTTGGTAAATTTGGCATAAATCTTCTCTTTTCTCAGGGTCTTCAATATAATTCTCAAGTAATCTTCATATTCTTCCTTACTCGTTGAATAGACAAGAATATCGTCTATAAAGACTACCACAAACTGATCAAGATAGTCTCTAAATACTCTATTCATTAGATCCATGAAGATAGCAGGGGAATTAGTAAGACCAAATGGCATCACTATAAATTCATAGTGTCCATACCTTGTACGGAAAGTCGTCTTTGGTATATCCTCCCTTTTGACCCAAAATTTATGATACCCTGAACGAAGATCAATCTTGGAAAAGTATTCAGCTCCGCATAGTTGGTTAAATAAGTCATCAATTCGCGGGAGAGGATATTTGTTCTTGATAGTGATCTTGTTAAGTTCTCGATAATCAATGCAGAGTCTAATTGATCCATCATTCTTCTTAACTAACAGAACCGGTGCTCCCCAAGGTGACGCACTAGGGCGTATGAACCCCTTATCAAGATTCTCTTGGAGTTGCTTCTTCAATTCCTGCAACTCAATTGGGGCCATTCTATAAGGTGTCTTTGAAATAGGCAAAGCACCCGGTACGAGTTCTATTGAAAACTCAACTTCACGATTTGGTGGAAGACCCAGTAATTCCTCTGGAAAGACATCATCAAAGTCCCGTAGAATGGGAATATTTTTAATCATGAGTTTCTCACCAACCATTTGAGATAAATAACCTTCATTTAGTGGAATCAATACCCATAAAATGGATGAAATCTCCACTGGAAGGTTATGTTCATCCTTGCATCGATAGACGATCATATATTGATCTGGAATATGAAATGTGACTTCCCTTATTTGGAAACTGATAAGAGATCCATGTAGAGAAAGCCAATCCATGCCAAGAATCACATCAAATTCCATTATAGGAAGGATCACAAGATTTGCAGGAAGCACATTCCCATAAACTTCAATCGGAGAAGAATTATAAACTTTTGATGCAACTGTTGTGCCATTAGGGGTTGTCACAGCTAACTCAACGTCTAATTGTTTAGGAAATACGATGATATCCTTAGAAAATTCTTCAGAAATAAAGGAGTGGGTGGATCCAGAATCAAATAAAACATTTTCTACTTTAGAGTGGATGGTATGTGTACCTTTCACCACATCGTTATCGTACTCCACATCGCTGATAGAAATTGCATGTAACTTTCCTTTGTCTGTAGCCTTAAGAGTTTGTTGACGTCGATCATCATCATCAACCCTTGGATTTGGGCATTGGTTGGCATAATGCCACATCTCCTTGCACTTGAAACATTGAAGTGTAGTAGGTTCATTCTGTGTATCCCTTCCTTTGTTTGCATCATTATACATCTTCTTCCCATCATTACGGAATTCAAATGCCCGATGACCTTCCTATCCATATTTGAAACATTTACTTGTCCCTTTAAGACAACTCCCTCCGTGTTTCTTTCCACACATTGAGCATAAGGGAAAGCTCATCTTCTTTGAAGTTTTCTCTTTAGATTTTCCTTTGAATTCCATTTTCCTCTTCTTATCAAACCCATATGACTGATGGGTTACTCCAATCTCCATCTCGACTTTGAGAGCACATCGAACGATTTCCTCGTAGATATTGAAGTCCCTTATGGATAATTCCCTTCGAAGACTTGGTTTTAAGCCACTAAAGAATCGATCGATCTTACTCTCAGGTTGGATAATAATACCATAAGCGTACCTTGCAAGTCTTGTAAAATTTTCTTCATAGGTACCAACAGATTCATCATCCTTTTTCTTTAGTTCAAGAAACTCCTTCTCCATCTCTGTTCGGATAATATGAGAGAAGTACTTATTGAAAAAATATGTTCTTGAACTCGTCCCATTCCATGGAATCAATTTCATCTCTTTGCATTGTATTCTTGATAAGATTCTACCATTGATCAGCATCACCTTCCAAACGATACACTGCTAAGATGAGTTTATAATGTTCAGAACATTGAAGAACTGAAATTATCTTTTCAGTAGTACTAATCCATTGTTCAGCAACTAATGGATCAGTAGACCCGCTGAATGAAGGTGAACGATGCCTCATGAAGGATTCAACAGAATATTTCTCCTTGATTTTACTGTTTGGATGTCCTGCATGATTCATATCTTGAGAAAGTTGTGTGAGCCTGCCTACAAGATTTTTCATTCCATCTCCAATAATGTTTGGTTGCTCAGGGGGACAATCATTGCATTGCCCATCGCATTCCGCATTAACACGGTTCCTTAGGGTTCCATCCATTGACTAAAACCAAGAAGAATAGTTTGAGAAACACTAATTATAATAGGAAAACCACATAATCAAGAATAAAATTTCACACTTAAGGTCTTATCCTAGGTTATTCATGGCCATTTCTAAAACACTAAGATTGTGTTCTATGCTTAGAATTATCCTTAGGGTTCTTACTAAGGCTTCCACATACTAGTTTCCAAAGGATAATTATACCTTTCCTCTGATACCAACTATAACCACCCATACTTTACATACATTGTTATTACTTCAGAATTGAAGCACACTTATTAAAACATATAACAAAACCAGGAAAGGACCGTATTGGTATAGAGTCTTTAGAAACTGGGAAACATAAACAACTGGTTCATAAAGCATCTACTTTTCCTCCCACTTATTTCATCATATCTAGAGTCCCTTTTTGGCATATCCTACCTAATAACCTTATTCCTGAACTGGGGAAATAAAACATACAAAAGGGTGAGATCAAATTCTCCTTAAGGGTAAACAAAAGAAAAATCAATCACATCATGAACATAACATTTTGGAAATCTTAACCTGCAAAAGAAATCATAATTTAATACCATGGGATAAATCATATAAGTGAAATGTAATCCCAATAATCATAACATAAAACATGGAACTTTGTGGCATACACACATAATCATAGAGAATCATTTCTTATTAGTCAAGACTCATTGCCAAGACTATATTAGTGGACAAAGTCCATTTCTAAACCGAGTTCACTCCTCGTTTCAGTCCTGTTTCACTGAACCGGTTTAGCCTGCCGTTCCAGCCATGTCTATCTCATGAGATATAAAATCTTTACCCAATGCATTGGAGGGAGATATAGGTACCACCCATATCATAATGATACCATTCTTATGTGTGCCACAAAATCATAAACCATACATCATTGCATAACCCATGTAATAAAAATGGGAATCTTTAAACATTGTGACATCATAAAAGAATTAATATAAGATAAAATAATCCATAAAAATATTTCCATCACAACATAATCAAATACATGTAACAATAGGGATAGAAACAGAACCCTTTATTATCTTAGATGGAAAATAATTTTGATAAAACACTTGAACTCTATTCTTGAGGAAAATATCCTTTCTACTTCAAAAACATTTTTCCTTTCTTAACATGTCATTCAATTTTAAACTAAAATAAG
Source organism: Viscum album (assembly GCA_963277665.1). Classification (NCBI taxonomy): domain Eukaryota; kingdom Viridiplantae; phylum Streptophyta; class Magnoliopsida; order Santalales; family Viscaceae; genus Viscum; species Viscum album. The sequence continues at coordinate 2,079,827,241 of OY728140.1, forward strand.
TTGATTAAAAATAAACTTGAAAAATTTTAAAGGAAGATTCTTGGAAATTTGGTTTTTAAAATCCATTCATGCCGTATAAGTTAAAAAAACATTCTTCTCATACTTTTGTCGGAAAAGTTAAAAAGTACCTCGTACGAAAAACGAAAAATGATTCCTTCCATATATTTTACTAAAAACTCACCAAAGGGTAAAATTGGATTTAAAAAAATGTAGGCGGATGGAAATAATATTAGATATTGAGGAAACATGGATGTGGATGATAAAATACACCCCAGTAAATACCGAAGTATAAACAATCTCGGATAAAAATGAGATTGTTATATTTCCCTTACCTTAGGTCCGATATGCTTTGTACGTGTCCAAACCTCTTGTATAATGATTTAAATAATGTTGTTGACTTATTCCAGAATCATACTTATTTTTATGATATCATATATGGTCATATTCTTAGCTTCTTATTAGTAATATTTCATCACTACTTGTTTATCAGGTGTTTATTTCTTTTTGTTCTTATGCGTGTTTTGTCGAATAGATTCTTATCCTTCTTTTTAGGTTAAAGATACCTCATTTCCAGAATGGTATTAGTGTAATATATATCATATTTATTCATTCAATTCATTTATATAATCATTATGCAATTAAGATCATGTACAACGAGTCGCATAACATCATGGAGACGGTATTCCGTACGTACGCACGAGCGATGATATTGTTCCCATGACCGTGTTATTGTATTTTAGTGTATGTATACTATTTCATAATCAATATCACTTTACAATAGTCATATATAGTCATTATTTACACCATTATACCTATCCAAGTAAGGTGGTGGTGGAAAATAGATTACACCACGGCGTGGAGACGGTATTCCGTACGTACGCACGCGCGGGGATTTCGTTTTTCGTAGGATGGATAGATGGTGAAATAGGGTTTTTTCATACTTATAATAACATATCAGTATATGAGTGATACTGATGTTATTACATCATAATGAAACAACTAAATAAGAAGAATTGGAAGAAGAAATAATGTTGAAAGAATTGGTAACAGACATTACCTCTTCTTTGAAACGCCTCTTTGAGACCTCCTTTTAGGGCACTAAAATTGGTCTTTGAAGAAGACCAGGACCTCTAGGATGTCTCTATGGAAGTGGAGAGGAGAAATTGGTAGGGGTTGGGCGATCTTGAAGGCTCAATGTGGTGTGAGGAAGAGGGGGAGGAGGTTCCCTTTTATAAGGGAGGAGAGGGGCTCCTTCGGAAAAACTAAAAATATTATTTTATTATAAAGTCATGTTCGGTTTTAAATAGCTCCAATTTTATTTATTTAGAAGCTAAGGTGGGGCTGGGTCGAAATCCTCTCATCAAATAGAATTTCTACAAGTTTAGGTTCCTATTATAACCTTATAATTTATATTTATCATTAAGTTAAATAATTTTACTACTACCGTGTCTTCCTGTGTTCTTATACTATAAGGTTAATATACTCAATATAACAAGCCAAAAGAACCCCAAGTTGTTTATTATTAATATATATAACCTTATCTAAGTAATTTTACCGAACCATAGATTTTTAGGAATAAAATAACAATTAATAATATAATATTTGTTTTAAAAACTATTTTATGTCACTTTTGACACTATTTAGTAATTGATTTTTGTGAAAATCATAACAGAATGATTAGTTCAAAAAAATTTAATTAAATCAATAATAACATGTCATATTAACCTAAAAAATTAGTTTAATTCATAAAAAGTCTCAAATTACATTTATTTTGGTATTTATAACATCAATTATGTCAATATTTTATTAATAAGTTAATTACTGCATCATATTTGTGCCATAAATGAATTAACTTATTTAAAGTCTAAAAATTACAAATAAAATATAATTATGTAGGAAATATTTTTAGATTTCTAATGAATATTTATAGTCGAATTTATCATATATATAACCCTATATGAAAAATGATTTTCTTATTAAACATTGATTTTAACTATTTTAACCCTTCTTTAAATAAATTAATAATAAATGTCCTAATCTAATCCCAGTGGGCCAAAATGGTCATATTTTATTCCTAAGGTTTATTTTGGTCGAATTACACTTATCCAATTGAATTATGAAATGTGTTAGGGTAATAATAATATCATTTTTACCCTTAATTACCCTATTTACTTTTAACCATGGTAATAAATGTAAAAAGTTACTATTCACCAAAAATTATTTTCATCTCATTGAACAACATTTTACTTACTGACATCAACCGTGTCTCTTGGATTTTTAAAATTCCACTCACAGAAGCGGTAAAATTAAGTTTTATGAAAAATTCAGTTTTTTAACTACCACTTAGTGGCTTCACTATTCATCAAAAATTGAAAGTTTTCAAAAAAATACCAAAATTTCACCCTAGGATAATTTTGATATTCCGAATTCAAAAATGAAGTCCATTTTGAAAAATAAAACTTATAAAATTTCAAAAATTGGTTATTACTATTCATAACGGCTAGTTTTAATAATATTTTAATAGTATATCGTTGTTTAGTGAAACTCGGTATTGCGTACGACGCAAGCTATCGAGGAAGGTCGTGATTTCGTGTAAAGCAATCCAAGCAAGTGTTGTGTGTAGAAAAAGATTCCTTTGATGATTTATATAACATAAAAGTCTCTGGTTTTACAGTTATCACCCGTAATGGGATATATATGGTTCCCTCTAAGAAAAAGGTGATTTAAGAGTGTCCAATAACAATATCTTCGACAATGATTCATACTTTTCTCAAACTTTCTTGGTATTATCGTCGATTATTTAGAAACATATCATCATTATAAAAATTTATAACTAATCTAAATGGAAAGGAATTTATTTTTTATGGACAAACTAATGTGATGAGAGCATCAAGAATTCAAAGATGAGGCTTTTCACAGCCCCAGTACTCTCACAACCCTCATGTTGGGAACATTTCATGGTATAAATGGATTATTAAAATAAGGTATTGGGTAATTTATTGAAGAGAAATGATTTTGTAATATCATATTCCTTATGGAAGTTATCATTTTATAAAGATAATTATCAAACACACGATATGGGGTTTGATATAGTGATCTTCTCATTGAAGATTTGGTTTTATTATCTTTTTGAAGAGAAGTGTGAATTATATATTGATCATAAGAATATTAAGGAAATATTACCCCATTAGAAGAATAATTTGTGCCATTAGATATGGTCAGAGTTGATTGGAGACAATGAATCATCAACCCATTACCATCCTAAGAAGGTGAAAATAGTGGAGGATGCTCTATGTATAAAAGATATTATAACATTATCAATGATGTCAATTTAGAAGGGTCCAATCATAATATAAAAGAATTGGATGTACATGGGATTCTTAAAGGAAGGAATCACATACTGCTTAGCTCAAATTATTACTCAATCATCCATTCTATATAAGATAAAGGACTCTCAAAGGGTTGATGTGAAATTACGAAAGAAAATGGGAGATATAGTAAAAGGTAAAACTGTGGAATTGAAAAATGATAAAGAATGAATTGTATGATTTAGGTTAAACCTATGTGTAACATAAAATCCTTTGATAAATTTGGATTTATTAAATTAATCACATGGGTTGAAATTTTCCATCCACCCATCAATCATGATGATTTTTCAAGATTTCAAAGAGTACTACTAGTGGTACAATATAAGGAATGAGATTATAGAATGTACATTAATGCTCCTTATATGTCATCAAGTAAAGGGAGAGAGGAAAAATCCCAATTTAATGATGTAAGTATTATAAATACATATATTGAAATGGGAAAACATCACTATGGACTTTTTTCGTGGGTCTTCTGAAGACATCTCGAGGACATGATGCCATATGGGTTGTATTGGATTGTCTTGTGAGGGATTCTCACTTAATTTACATTCTATATGACTTCTCCCTCATTCAACATTCATGTACATACATTATAGAAGTTGTGAGGATTCATGATACCCCTTTATCAATTGTATCATATCATGATATAAGGTTTACCTCCATGGTCAAGAAATGTGTCCAAAATGATATAAAAACAATGTTGAACTTTAGAAGGGATATCATCCCTAAACGGATTTCTGATATGAGAAAAATAAAATGAAATTTGAGGATATATTGAGGGGAATCTTGATTGAAATCAATGGAATATGTTATCAACACATCAATCGGGTCATGGTTTAATATATTAATATCCAACCCTAAATAATTCATATAGACCCATATGAATCTGATTATGGGAGTTGATGTAGAACATGTGTGTACAGGGATAATGTTTTTGAATATAAGAGATTGGGACCTAAAATGGTTTATGAAATGGTAGAAAAGGTCATGTTTAGTTTAGATAACAGCAAGATATCTTAGTGCAAAAAAGATCTGTATTGATAATATTCAGAGAGACCATGAGTTTAAAGGTAGAGAAGTGTTCCTCCATAAATATCTGTGGATTATATTTATGAGGTTTATGAAGATGGTGAAGTTATATCCCAAATACATCAGTCACTTTTAGATTCAGTTTTACATCAAAGTTGATGCTTATCGACAAGAACTCCCACCAATAATTTCCCAAGTATATGATGTTTTTCACATATCCCTCGTGAGGATGTACATACCAAATCTCTCACATGAAAAAAATTGTGGGTTCTATTCTTGTATCCATATCTATCATATATATATAATCCATTGAATATCTTATACCATAGAGAAATTTTATATGCAATAAGAATACTTAACAAAAAAATAACTATATCAAAACCAAATGTAAGAGGGGTTATATAGAAACTTGAGGAAGAAATGAAATACCATTACCCCCATGTGTTTCCATATTAGTGGGTTAAATGAAATATTACCTGTGAAATGAAATTTTATGGGTTAAATTTCTTTAGGGGGAAATACTGTAATGACCCAGAAATTTTTGAATTAAATTTCTCTTCATGTAATATAAATGTATAATATTTTGCAATGTAGTATTTTATGAAGCACATCCACCACAATATTGAACTTAAAACAATTTATATTGACATTAACATTAAATATAGAGAATAAATTTATCCATAATAATTGAAAGTGTTCAAATGGGATAATAAATATAAATAAAGATAATAATATTATGAACATTTGGATCCTCTAGATTCATTAAAATGATCACATTCATAAAAAACAATAGAAATTTAAAGTAATTTTATTAATTAAATATTAATTTATAATATGAAAATATATAATACCATTAGTTAAAATTGTTGTGAATGAATAATTAATGAAACAATATGATATTTATAATTATATAGGGAACCCATATAGCCATCACAAATCTAATAATTAGATTATTAATATAACCATTGGAGAAGTAATTTTATCTTTATGAATAATAACATAACATTACTAATATTAACATCATATATGAAACTGTAAAAATATTATTTAATTATATTATAAAAAGAAAATATACAAGATATGAAGAGTTAATTCTTTTTATGAATGATAAAATAAGTGTTTGGATTTTTATAAACCACATACATTTTATTTACAATTAATGATAAATATAAAAATTTAATATAATGACTATTTTGATGTAATGTGTTTATAAAACAATAATAAGTAGAATTATAATTATAATATAATTTATGGAGATGATAAGATACATTTCAATGGGTCGGAAAATTGATCATAATATCAAAAAAGGTATTTTTAAAATTAATAAAAATTGTATTTAATAATTAATTTAATTATATTTAAAAAAATATTTTCAAAATATGAATTTCAATTTCTTAATCTAAACATTGATATATTATGAATGTTTTTTTTATAATATAGTTGATTTTTTAGTGATTAATGATATACGACAAAATATAGTACTCAACATTATAAGCTAAATACATTATGTAATGAGTCGTGGATGTTGTAAGAAACCATTATTTACAACACACATGAATAAATTACATTATATAGTCAGAAGAATAAAAAATATTTGTAGTATTCATAAAAATAATAAAGTGTCCAATATTATATTAAAAAACTCTCATATCCTCCCCTTATAAATAATAACCCTTTCCACCCATTACCCTATCACATTATATAACATGGATCTTGCCAAATTTCAAAAAAAAGTCTATTTAAAATCCTCTACCTATGTCCAAGGAGTTCTAGTTTTATAAAAATATTATTCGAAGGATACATAAGAGGTTTTCTAAGTGGATACATCCAAAGGATAAGGTATTATTATCGATTAAGATTTTTTTTATCTTTCTTCCTCTTCATCATCGATACTAATTTAATCAAACAAGAAATAATGAATCTAGTTTCATAAAAATACAAAACATTTACAATGTTTATGTAGTGTAAATTATCAAAAAATTATCTTTTTATTCAAATAATAAAATGAATGATCATAATAGGGTGGTTTACCACCTCCCTAAAGAACATACTACATTTTTCTCCATTGCATTCATTTCAAATTATAGAAATACTATTATGGTAAAAGATAATGATAAAAAAATATAAATTATTTTTAGTTCTGTATTCTTTTAATAATAATTTAATTAACAATAAAAAATTTAGTTCATGATGGTCATTAAAACATTAGTAATGAAATGATCGTATAAAGATATAGTTAATACTAAATGAATCATCTCGATGTCAGAATAGAAGGGGATGTTTGTGTGCATTTCATCTTCTTGAAGTAAATTGATATTATTTAATTCACATAAATATTTTTAGTTCCATTTTACAATAACATCAATAATTATCTAGAAACTAATGCATCCTTATAAACCTTGTAACAAACACTCTTAAGAAAGTAATAATAACACTCATGTCTTACAAAATAATTTTAAATGAACTTAAAAAATAGTAAAAAAATAATATATATATATATATTAATTTATTTATTAAAAATGTATTTAATAAATTTAATTGTCTTATTCATCATGTTTGGGGATCGAACCGAGTGAGCTAAGGACCCGAGGTAAGGGAACATCCAAAACACCATCCATTATTTTGTTTTAAGACTTTTGCCTTAAAAGATCACGTCATAACACTATTATTAACATTTATTATGTGAATATTATTTACATATGTTCCCATAATATATAAATATATTTATTATTACATTTCTATATTGGGGATGTTCATGTCTTTAAGGATCCCTATTCAAATCCATTTTTTAAGAAAACCTGATTGAGGGGATCTTCCTTGTTTCTTTCTCATTATAAGTACAACACAAAAAGGGTTTTAAATCATCCCAAGTTTCTAAAATAGTTCATTTTATTATATATAATAAATTCATTCATTTATGGTTTTATAGTTGTTAATATTCCCTCAACCCTCTTAAATGAAACGTTTCGCTTTTCCCTAAAACCATTCTTAATAGGTACATTCTCAAGTTACCTATCCATTATTTTTCACATATTAACTTATCTTTGAAATATTATTTCTTAAACTATTATTTTTTTAACCTTTGAATATACATAAATGATTCAATAAATTCTTTCATGAAAACAATTTATTTGGGTATGCAAAAAAACATGATAATGTGACCAATTTGTTTCATGGGAAATTCATATGTCTATGAGTTACATTTGATTTAATACTGTGGCCCACGTATAAATGTATATGTTATTATGGGTGCCTCCAAAGATTGATCCAATTCATTTGGAAATGTTTATATCTTATGACATTTCATCTATGTGATTTAGGAGTAAACATGATTGTGACGACCCATAAATTCAATATAATTTTTTTAATATTATTTTGGAATTTTACGAGTCTTTGAACATTGAAGGTTCTTTATTCTAAAGCTTTTTGTGCCCGGAATGGAATTTTGAACTTTTTTTAAGGTATGATCAGTAAATGTGCAAGGGGGGATTTCTATCTTTTTAACTAGTGCTCAGAATTGAAATCTGAGGGCACCGTTGAACTCATAGTGTTAGGATTCGCTTAAGGGAGGATTAACCTCGACCGCAGTAGGTTGAGAGAAAAAGTTAGTTTCTAGGACTTTTTGAAAGAATAATAAAATAACAAAAAATGTTATTTTATTTTTCTACCTCCTGTTGAGTGATGGGGGTGGGAACACAGAGGTGTTCAGACATTTAATGAGGGAAATTAAATGCTGGTTACACATCTATTGTGTAACCACTCCTCGTTTAATTAATGTGGTTCATTAAATTCACCCATTAATGAACTATTAATAAAAAAAGAGTTAAACTCTTAATTCCTCCTTTTCAATATTAAAACATTAGAAAAAAAGTGTATTTGTGAGATACTGTGGGAGAACTCCGACAAAGTGTTAGCGGACAACCCTTCCAACGAAGAATGGAGACTTGGACGACATCATTGTGGAAAAAAATTCAGGATTGACGAACGTCAGTGGATTCAACGAATGTGGATTATTCTCCCACAACTGTGACATCTCCTATGATTAAGAGGTTGGGAATTTTATTTAAATCCAAGTGATTTTGTTAACTCAAACCCTCGTTCTTGGAAAAACATGACAAACATTGATCAACCAAAACGAGTTGATCCGTGATTTGTATGAAACTTCAGGTGGATGTTGAGGGAAAAGTTTTAATGGGGTTAATAATTATTTATGTGATGTATTGTCTACTACCCACTTGATATGATGCAAACATGGAGGTCTCAATCCAAATGTATAGGGCTCAGACCCTCCACCACTTTGGTTTTTTTTGTGTTCTTTGGGAGAAGATTTTAAACACGAAAGAATCTTCAATCTAGGAGCCAAACTCTTATAGCTACATTCTGGGAGGCCTGTAGATGAAATTGGAAGGGAAACAGACCATAAGAGCTCAGTCAATGTCCTATTGAAGTCCCTCCAGCACGATGTCGGTGAATGACATTGGCGGGCAACGGCAGCGGCCCACTCTCTCCGGCCGCGGAGGGAGGCATCGTCTGTAGGCACCACGGCAGACAGCAAGGGCGGCCGACATCGGCCCGCCACAGTGGCAGCGGGCGGTGCGGCGTCACGCACTGTGGTAGAAGGAAACTGCATCTCAGGGGGCCCACTGACTAGGGATGGCACCACGTGGCACCTCCATTTCCAACTGAACAGACTTTTGTATGTTCGGAAGGTGAAGCGACCCCCGCGCGGGTCGCGTCCATCCAAGGCTGGCCGGGCCAAGCCCTCCGTGGCCCAGCATACTCGAGAAGGCCAATCTAATCCAGGTTAGGCCAGGTCTGACCCGGGAAGAACCCAAACCGGGTCGGGTCAGACCGGACCTGGACCCTTTCGGCCCAGATATGCTTAAAAGGCCGTATCTTACAAATTAGAAGTCTGTTTGAAAAACCTTCTACAGTGCTGGAATCCTTGGAATGAGATCGCCCTTTTGACATTCTCCACCTAAGTTTTGGATAATGTTGGATTATGGATTGGTTGGATCAAACCTGAATCCAACGGATCCATCGGGTACTAAAACACTTATAACTCACAGAACGAGCATCCGATTGACGTGCCTTCTATCGCATTGTAACCCTTATGACATAGAGGTCCTTTGCATTACTCTATTTTGGATCTTAGTGGTAGTTGAGGAATGAAAAATATATTGAGAATCATATTATATAGAACTCAATTGCACTGAGTGTGTGGAATCCTATGGTTGGTTGTCAATTGAAGAGAGACCCTGGGCAGATCAACATAATAGAAACCCTTTGTGGATCAACATCATAGAGACCCTGTGTGGATCAACATCATAACAACCATGAGTAGATTCTCATTATAGATATCGTGTGTGGATCTGCATCATAGCAACCCTGTGTGGATCATAATAATAGAAACCCTATGTGGATCTACATTCTAGCGACCCTATATGGAATAGTAGTGTGCGACCTGATGGGGACCAGTCTTAGAGCGGCCCATCGTGGATCAACGACATACCAACCTGTGTGGATTGGAAATGGAAAAACTCCTTTGTGGTTCAATTTGGGAAACTTCATAATGGAATAAAATGATATAGCTCAAGACTAATCATCTTTATTCCAAATCTCTGAGTTGTATACATAGTTTGAGGTGAGTATTCTATTTTGGGCATTGTGATTGAGACCATTCCATATGGGTTTTACTTTGTGAAATTCTGAGTGACCTTGGGGGATCTCGGGGTCCTTATTGGGTATTTTTATACGCACCCCTACACAGGCTTAGCTCCCACCTTGTTGTGTCTTGTGTAGGAAATAAGCAGTTTGGTTCAGTCTTTAGGGAGCTAGGACCAGGTGGTACATAGAGGTGACTGGTTGACATGGAGAGCTGTGAAGATGAGTTATACCTACCCTTCAGGTAGAAACCCTGGTGTATGATCTCAGGAACTATTTTCTGTTGAAGTTGTATCTTTTCAGTTGGACTTGTATTCCAACCCCTCTACTTTCTGTACACAATTTTACTATTGCAGTTTACTACTTGGTTTGCATAGTGTTGTGTTATTGTTCTCTATGTTTGCAGGATTAATGGTAATTACTTCCCACTTATAGGGATATTCCTTTCTGGTGTATTCACCAACCCCTAGACTATATATGGCGGGCTTGGGGTAGTCATAACATGTTCCCCAGGGGACAAGTCATGACAATGTGGTATCAGAGGAGTCGGTTCTACTGATGATCTAAGACTCTGATCTTTCCAAAGGAGTAATAGTGTTAGGTGCTTTGAGTGTGGTTTTTAGTTCAGGGAGTCCATTGTGGGTAAGGTGGTTGACTAATCCATACACCAGGACACTGAATTATAATTTCCAACTCAGTGTATGAAAAAACTGATTGTGTGTGTTTTGTAAATGTTTTACTTTTGATCTCTTTTGAGTCAACTAAGGAGGTATAACATCTTGACTGTGGCACAGCTATTTCTTTTCAGGATTCCACCACGTAGAAACTCATCCTGGATTCCAGACAGATTTCATGATGATGGACCACCGAGCAATAAGGCTTTAGTTCAGGGCCCTCTTACAACAATATCACCTTCGGTTGGTGCACCAGCAACACCACTACCTGTTGGGAAGCATCTGTCACTAGCCCCAATAGTGGACAGTGCACGCCGACTGATCATTGCATTATTTCAATTGGCAGAGGCCTTTGAGGTTTTGAGTCAAGACATATCCCCATATAGCTGAAGACTAGCTTGAGTCTATGGTTAGAGTTTTCCACCTAGTTGGGAGACCAACAGATTAGATGGTGATCCGAACTTCTAGTCATTTCCAGGGCATAGTAGGGAGATGGTGGATCCAGATTCTCCAGTTAAATGATTAGGTGAACCTCAACTAGATGGACTTTGAGAGCCTCTTTAGGGTGGAGTTCATTTCAGTAATAGTATGCTCTGGGAATATTCGTGAGCTCCTACACTTATAGTAGGGCATCCAAATAGTGGACCAGTACTCGATGATATTTACCGACCACTCTCTCTACTCCATCGGCATGGTATGATACCCTTTTTTCTAGGCTCAAACCTTCGATCAGGGTCTCCAGTGGTAGATCTAAGCATCGATGATATCACCCAATATTCTGACATAGGATGGAGTATACAAGAGAGAATTATTGGTGGAGAGCTTCTTAGCTGACCGTGAACTAATGGTGAGAGTCACCACCAGACGAGAGGAAGGTGAGTCATCTATAGTTGGATGTAGGCATAAGATGCAGAGGTCCAAGCTGGCCAGACCTTCCAGAGGATGACCCTAGGATACAGGGTCGGAGGTGTGGAACTCACAAGGATGAGCAGGCCAGTAGAGGAGAAGACTGTGCTTCACATTTGGTGGGCTGGGCCACATGGATTGTGATTTCCAAAACCTACGTACTGATGATCATCATATGATTGAGGGATCTCCAAGGTAGAGGCAGAGATTCGATCAAGGAGGTATACAGGGTGGCGGATGTGGCTGAGGAGCAAGTCGTGCATCAGGCGATGAGTGGTGATTTGAGGTTCTACCACCATGACCTCCAGGTGGTCCACCCCGAACTCAGAAATCAGGTGGATGGTGATGAGCATAGCTTTAGGCAGCTGAGGATTACAACCACAATGCTCCAAAGATAAATCAAGGTATGATATCTGTCTACTCCACTCTAGATGAAGTACATATAAACATAGGTGCTAGTCACTCTTTCATTGCCACAAATCTCATTCAAAACATAGATATTCTAGTAGAGTCATTGGGTCGATCCTTACAATTATATAATCCTACAAGAGAGGATTTGATGATTACACACTTTTGTTGGTAGTGTTATCTTACTCAAGGAAGTGATATTGTTGGCTGGTATTTCCTAGTAGTAGCGTCGAGGCCTTACGATGTCATCTTGGGTATGGATTGGTTATCCACGTTCCATGCTCAAATTGACCATTTTAGGCACAAAGTGTGTTTTTTCCATGAGGATGGGGCTAGGTTTTCCTTCGGCGGAGAGAAGGTATCCATTATAGCTGAGGATGGACTTTCTCGGAGGAGGGTGCAGCCGATCACTCATTAGTTGGCTAGCCTTATCATCAGAGGAGTTGACGTGAGGATTCCGAGTTTTCCTGTAGTGGTAGACCAGTATGCTGATGTATTTCTTGAGGATGTTCTAAGACTACCTCCACCCACATAAGTAGACATATACATCAACCATTACCTTGGGATGGACCCGATATCTACACCAACATATCGAATGGCTCTCATAGAGCTTAATGAGTTGTGGGTACAGTTGGAGGACTTGTAGAGTAAGGGGTTCATAAGTTCCAGTTTTTCTCTAGGGGAATCTCAGATTTTGTTTTCCAAGAAGCCAGATGGGAGTATGAGGCTTTGCGTGGACTATCGGCACCTGAACCCGGTGATCATGAAGAACAAGTATCCTCTATTTAGGATCGATGATCTCTTCGAATAGCTGATGGGAGCACAGTGGTTTTCAAAGATATACCTCAGATCAGGCTATCATAATCTCAGCATACAAGATGATGATGTACCAATGATGGCCTTTAGATGTTGTTATGGCTATTATGAGTTATTGTTGATTCCCTTAGGTGTGACCAACACTCCAACAATGTTCATGGAACTCATGAATATGATCTTCCTGCCTTACCTCGATCTCTTCGTGGTGGCATTCATTAATGAAATATTGATATACTAGGCATTGGAGGAGGAGCATTCCACATATGTGTAGATAGTTCTGGATACACTCTATGAGCACCCTTTTTATGGAATTCTCGGGATGTTCCAGTTCTGGATACGGAATGTCCCATTCCTGTGGCACAATATTTCGGAGGCTGGAGTCACTGTGGATCCAAAAAGATAGAAGCAGTACTTTCTTGGGAGAAACCCAGGAGTGTGACTGAGGTGCGGAGTTTCTTGGTATTAGTTGGGTACTACTGGAGATTCATACCCAAATATTCCAGAATTTCAACACCCTTGTTAGCTTTGGAAAAAAGGGACAACCCTTCATGTGGAAAGAGAGATTCTAGTATAGTTTTCACGAGTTGAGGCAGACAATGACTAGTGCCCCAATCTTGAGGCTACGAGAAGAGGGAGTTGGGTATGTAGTCTACTACGACACATTAGGAGCTGAACTAGGTTGTTTAATGGTGAAAAAGTGAGAGGTGATCACCGAAATATCATGGTAGTTGAGATAGAATGAGTAAAACTACGCTACCCATGACCTGGAGTTAGAAATAGTGGTCTTTGTGCTAAATATGTGGCAGCACTACTTGATGGGAGAAAATTTTACAGTCTAATCTGATCACAAGAGTCTCATGTATATATCTTCTCATAGAAGGACCTCAACCTGAGACAATGACTATGGCTATAGTTCCTCCGGGAAAATGACTTTGAGAGAGTATACACTCCTATGAAGAGGAATGTGGTGGCAGAGACACTCAGTAGGAGGTCTGGTCTACAATCGTTGAGTGAGATGATAGAGCAGCTAGCCACGTTGCAGTTATACTTCGTGGATAGTTATGTATCAGCTTACCTACAGTCTTTTCTAGTTACTCTCCACATCTTTAGCATGTCAGGGAGGCACAACTTGGGGATATTGACGATAAGTCCCGACGTGCTCAGATATCCTCAGGACAATCTCCTGATGGATTTTATGAAGGTTGTGAGCACATCTTTCTCTTTATGGGATGCATTATGGTACCAGTAATTCTATGATAGGAGGTGTTGAGAGAGTTCCATATATCCCCTTTGGTAGTGCATTCTAGTGTGTCGAAGATGTACCATGCCCTCCAGTGTCAGTACTAGTGTCCAGGGATAAAGAAACTGATGGTGGAGTTTGTTTCATGATGCCTCACTTGTAATCAAGTGAAGGCTAAGCATCAAGTTCTAGCAGGCTTAGCGCTGACACTTGAGGTTCCATAATGGAAGTGGTATGGTATATAAATGGACATCATGACATGGCTACCACATATGTCCCACGGCCATGATTCCATCTATGTCATTGTTGACAGACTCACTAGGTTGGTCCACTTCCTACCCATTTGAGAGGAGGGATCAGTAGAGATATTTGGATGCCTCTATGTACATGAGATAGTACGACTTCACGGGGTTCCATCGATGATCATCTCAGATCGTGACACTCATTTTACATCCCGGTTGTGGAAGGGATTGTAGGAGGCATTTGGAAATCAGCTACATTTGAACACCACCTTTCATCCTCAGACATATGGTTAGATGCATCTCACCATACAGACACTTGAGTACATGCTTCGTTCTTGCATCCTATATTTTTTCCATAGTCAGGAATATTAATTTCCCTTGGTGGAGTTCACATACAACAACAGTTCTCACTCCACCATCGGCATGGCACCGTTTGAGGCCTTGTACGGGAAACCTTGCAGGTCACCAATATGATAGAAAGACCAAGTAGAGTCAGTACTTTTGGGTCCATACATGGTACATGCTACAATGGAGAAGGTTAAGATCATTGAGGAGAGAATGATGACTGCACAGAGCCGGAAAAAGTCTTATACTAACAAGAGACATAGACCCTTAGAGTTTGAGGAGGGAGACCATGTATTCCCATGGGTCTCACCCCAATGAGAATTTAAGAGGTTTTTATAGGGATTCAAGATATCTATGAGGGTCATCAAACCATTCCAGATCCTCAGTAGAGTAGGCGAGGTAGTGTACCATCAAGATCTTCCCCCACAGATGCACCAGGTGCATAATGTTTTCCATGTTTCGTAGCTGAGGAGGTACATGCATGATCCATCGCACATTATTAACTGGGGAAATATGGACATCGATGATGGGGTGACGTTTGCCGAGTTCCTGGTGGAGATAGAGGATTTACAGAAGCAGGTCCTTCGTGGGAGGTCGATTCCTCGGGTGTGAGTTTGTTGGCAGCACAATATTCTCTAAGAGATCTATGATAGCGGGAGGCTCATATACGTGCTCAGTACCCCCATTTGTTCCTGTAGTTTTTTGTAGCTTTTGGGGATGAAAATCCCTAATGTTAGGAGAATTTAAAGACCTATAAATACTATATAATTTTTAAAAAATTATTTGGTATTGTTATGAGTCTGTGAAAATTGGTGGCGTATGATTCTGAATCCTGGTGTTCCCGTAACAAAAATTTTAATTTTTTTAAGGTACGTTCAATAAACTTGCGAATGAGAATTTATATATTTTGAATTGGTGCTCAGAATTTAAATTCGAGGGCACTTTTGAACTCACAGTGTCGGGATTCGCTTAAATGTGGAAAAACCTCGACCACAGTCAGTTGAGAGAAAAAGTTAGTTTCTCAGACTTTTTGAAAGAATAATAAAATAACATAATATGTTATATTATTTTTCTACCACCTACTGAGTGATGGTGGAGGGGACCACAGAGGTGGTCATAATTATAATGAGGTATATTAAATACCAGTTACACATTAATTGTGTAACCACTCTTTGTTTAATTAATGTGGTTCATTAATTTCACAGATTAATGGACCTTTAATTAAAAGAAGAGTTAAACTCTTAATTTGGCCTTATAATTATTAAAACGCTGTAAAAAAGGATGATTAGTTAGATATTGTGGGATAAATCTAATGAATCACTAGAAAAAAACCCTTCCAATGAAGAATAGAGACTTGGACGACATCGTTGGGGAAAAAATCTGGGATCGACGAATGTCAAAAACATCAACAAAAGTGGATTCTTCTCCCACATCGTGACATCTTCTATGATTTGGAGGTAGGTAATTTTTTTTAAATCTTGTTGATTTTATTAATTCAAACTCTCATTCTATGAAAAATATGATGAACACCGATCAACCAAAATGAGTTGATCCGTGATTCAAATGAAACTATCGGTGGTTGTTGAGGGAAAGGTTTGAATGGGGTTAATCATTATCTATATGATGTATTGTCTACTACCCACTTGATATAATGCTAACGTGGAGGGCTTGGGCCAAATGAACAAGGCATGGGCCCTCCGCCACCTCATTTTTTGTCGCATTCTTTGGGGGTGGATTTTTAACTCGATGAAATCTTGAATTTGGGAGCCAGGCAGTTACGACATCATTTTTGGGGGGCATTAAGATGCAATCAGAAGGGAAAAAAGACCACTAGAACTCACCTTGTGCCCCGAGGAAGTCCCACAGGCATGCCACTGGCACGGTGACACCAGTGGCAATGATGGTTGTTGTCTCTAGCCGACCGCGGAGGGATGAAGCACCTGTAGGTTCCACAACAGATAGTAGGGGCGGCCAACATCGATTGTCCACAGTGGCGACGGGTGGTGCGCCATCACATGCTATGGAGGAAAGCCACGTCATTGATCTACGGCAGAAGGGAACTATGCTCTATAGTGGAAGGGAATCTCACCCTCTGGGTCCTGCTAACTGGGGGCGGTGCCATGTGGCACCGCTGCTGCAATTCGAACGGACTTTTGTCTGTTAGGATGGGAGAGTCACCACTGTGTGAGTCGTGCCCAGCCATGACATGCTAGGATAGTCTATGGCCTAGCAGGATGACCCTATCACGACCCATCCCACTCGGGTTAGCCATGCTGGTTCGGGCCAGACAAGGTCGTACCAAGGCTGAACACGGACTGGGTCGGGTGACCAGAATCGGACCCAGACCCTTTCAGCCCTAATAAGCATAAGAGGTCATATATCACAAACCATAATGTCATTTTGAGATACTCCACCTTAGTTTTGGAAAAGGTTATAGTATGGTCGGGTTGGATCGAACATTAATCAAATAGGGGCCTCGGTACTAAAACACTTATAACTCATAGACCGGTCATCCAATTGATGTTCTGTTTATTGCGTTGGGACCCTTAGTCCATGGATATCCATTAGGTTACTCCTTTTTGGAACTTAGTGGTAGTTGAGGCATGACCGATATCTTTATGAGAAGATTCTATGGAACTGAAGCACACAGAGTGCGGGGAATCCAGTTGATGAAAGTTAAATAGAGAGAGACCATGTGTGGATCAGCATCATAGTGACCCTGTGTGGATTAGAATCATAGAGACCTTGTGTGGATGAGCATCATAGAGACCCATTATGGATCATAATCACATCGACCATATGTGGATCAACAGCATAGAAACCCTTTGTGGATCAACATCACAACGACCCTGTGTGGATCAACATCATAGAGACCCTGTGTGGATCATAATCATAATGACCCTATATGGATCAACATTCTAGAGAACTTATGTGGATCAGCATTCTAGCGACCCTTTGTGGATCAGCAGTGTGCGACCCGATGAGGACCATCCTTAGAGCGGCCCGTCGTGGATTAGCAACATACGACCCTTTGTGGATCAATAATGGAACAAATCCTTCGTGGATCAATTTTGGAAACTTTATAACAGAGTATTATGTTATATTTCAAGACTAATCATCTTTATTACTATTCTCTGAGTTATGTACCTAGTTTGAGATGAGTCTTTTTCTTTGTGCTTTGTGATTTAGATCATACCTTATGGTTTTTTCATTGTGATTTTTTGAGAGAACTTCGGGGGTCTCGGGATCCATACTGGGTATTGTTATACTCACCCCTACAAGGGTTTCACCCGCACCTTGTGGTGTCATGTGAAAACGACAAGAAACATGGATGAGACGTTAGGGACCCGGGACCAGGCGGTACACAGAGGTCACTGGTTGACATGGAGAGCTATAGAGAAAAGATGTACCTACCCTTCAGATAGGAACCCTAGTGGACGATCATAGGAGATATTTTCTATTATAGTTTTATTTTTCAGTTTGGATCTTATTCTGACCCCTTTCCTTTTAGTACACACTTTTACTATGGCAATTTTACTATGTGGTTTGCTCTTATCATGTTCTTGGTCTGTGTGTTTGCAGATTTAGAGGCAATACCTTACCACTTTCAGGGATATGCCTTTCCAGTGCTAATCGACATCCCATGTCCTATGGAAGGTGGGTTTGGGGTAGTCACGGAATGGTCCCCAATGGATGGGACATGACAATAATCCTCAATGGGTCTCTACCCACCATGTTACATGTCAAAAAACAACCTGAGTTGACCATTAACTGGTCAACCAGGCCAGCCCACAACAAGTCTTGAGAGGCATTCATGATCCTCCCAGGATGGCGACAAACACCGAGGGAATCAATAGAGTACACAAGGGAATTAATTTTCCCAAATATAAACAATCAAACAAGCATAAGAAAATAAAATAGACAACCCAAAATACATTTACATAAAAATTTAATTGAACATTATTTTTATAAGAAACCAAATGTAAAACTAAACCAACAACTCAACTGACCAAACCTAACAACCAAATAACTCCATGTGACCACTCTGGTCACTCTCCAACACAATGATCACATGTCTCCCAAGGTGATCAAACTCAAGATGAATCTTGCACATGGGATAAAAACAGAATAAGACTATATGTGTGAGTATTAAAACTCAATATGTTAGCGTGATATTAAATTCCCAATTCAATTAGTCTAAAATAAAAGAAACATCATTTTTATGTTTTAAATACAATATATAAAAGTATGTTCTCCAAATGAGGTTCCATGCTATAAAAATTACTAGACAAAAACATGCATGTTTTATAAATATTTATGCTAGTAACATTTTTTAAATAGGTTCTACTTAAAAATGAAAAATATTTTCAAGATGGATGTTTTAAATAATGCACACTTTTAAAAAAACACAAACTATTCTGAACTTACAAAAAAAATGGCATGTCATCGGTGATTAAAAAATAGCCAATGAGCACAAGTCAGGAGAACATCCCTAGGCACTAGTTAGTTGTGATCCCCAGGTATCATGTATCGCGGTGAAGGTAACCAAAATAAATATACATTCTCATGCATAAGATCCACTAGTAGGAGAATCATCTATAAACTAGTGGTCCCCAGCATCATCATCACCATAGTTTATTTAGTGTTCTCATCATAAAACTTTCTAGGTGAAATAGGGACAAAACCTCTCCAGATCACTAGTATACTAGTACATGTCCTCCCCCATAGATACTTGGATTTCCCTTTAGTGATCAATAAAATTACACATATTAACATATAAAAATTTCAAATGAAAACTACATTACTATATCATACACACACCAAAGTTCCAGCACACATTCCTCACAATAATTTCCCAGATCAATAAACCACTTAAAATATTCATAAAACAATTTGAAAAAGTATAATTAGGTTCTGCACGTAAAATACATTTAAAATATCTCTTTTAAATCCAATCACCCACCAATATCATATTAAACCAAAATTTTCAGTGCCAACCCCATTTAATAAATAAATTTTATGGATCATGAAATGTCCCCACATTGTGCAATATTTAAGACACATGAAACTCCTTTCTAAGAAAAATGCCAAATGGGCCATTAATAATTTTACCAAACCAACATGCATAAAATTTAAGAATTAATCCTTTCATAAAGTGGTGTATAAGAACCATTAGTCGCATAATTTTTTTTACATAATCCCTTTAAAACACTTAGGTTTCTTATTCAAATTTCAACCATTTTCTTAAAAATGTCGAACATACCACTTACCAGCAACTCTTTCCAAAACATATCAAGAACTAATACCAATATCATTATAAAAACAAAACCACTTGATAAAGACATAAAAGTACCCCCAAATATCAATTTATATTCTGAAAATACATTAATAAATTCAAATATGTAATTTTCTATCAATATTAGGCCAGAAAACAAAACCGATAACTTTTCGGAAAACTAGTCTTCCAAAATTTAGCAAAACAACTTCTATTTAACACCCAAAGGGGTAAAAAAATTCTCAAGCCAAAAATTTATTATAGTTATTAAAAACGCTCCTAAAAATCAATTTCCATATGCATAAACTAGCGGAACACTTATTTAAAGAAGGGTTGTGCACTTATGTAACCAAGCAACGCCATTTTACACAAAACAAGGCATAAATAACTATTTTTTTACACCAAGTAGAACATAAAAAGGTTGTAAAATAATAATAATCTTGTATAGAAGGTTATAAGAGCATAAAAAAGATGAAACGTAAATAATAAAGGAATATTCATTGGAAAACCTACCTCAAAAACATGGAAGAATAGAAACACGCCGCCGAAATCACCCACCGTGGGTTTATAAACCCTAAACCCATGAACACCAGACTTATCAAACATAACCCCCATAAAAAATCATTCCAAAACAGATCCTTAGGTATTTCAAAACTAGGGGAGAATAAATAACCCTAAAATAATGGAACGAGGAGGTTGTGGGAGGAGAAAAGAGAAGGAATTTCACCTTGGAATCTAGAGGACTCTTCGTCTTCCCTTGTGCACACACACATAGAGGATAGGGAATGGCTTTAAACTCTAAGGAAGGTATCCTCAGGTTTGGAAGAACCCTGGGAAATAATTTGTGGGAAAAATATTATAAAATTATTGATTTATGAATGAAACAATTTACCATTACAAATCTGGGCGATTTGAGAAATCTTGAAGAAATTCTCCCTAATCCTCGATGAAGATGAGCTCCAAATAGGTAAAATGGAACATCGAAGTTATCCTATGTTTTTTGGTCTCAAGTTAGATGCAGAATTACTGAAAAAGGTTCCATAATGTATGAGATATGAAATATATAACATAATTTACTTAAATCTTGAAATGGGATCCCAAGTTGGCCCAATTCCTGAACAAATCACCGAAATGCACCTTGATTGTGAGATCCTAAGGTCCAAATGGATATAGTGGTTTGAATAGGTCATTGGAGGACATGTGGGTAGTAGAATGAGAAAAAAATCATAAAAAATGAAGGAGTTATAAAAGAAGTAAATTTTCTTTTTAAATCTAGAAATGGGCCCATGGTTGGCCCAAATCATGAAGTAACCGCCCTTTTCTCCAAAACTCCCAAAAAATATATGGGGTCCCATGGTAGGATGATTATACATATATGGAAGTTAAAAAATCTACATTCATATCACCAAAAAACCATGAAAAGGATTAGGATTTCCAATAAACCAGATCAAAACCATGACATGAAAAAAAACATGTGTGGCAATTCTCCCCACCATTAAAGCTTTCTGCCCTCAGAAAGACACAACACATTCCAGTTGATTGATCAATACTTAAGGATTAAATATCAATATGTCCCCACCTCCAAATCCAATGACACATAATCCTACATTACTATAACTTAAGCCTCTTACCTCAACCAAAACATCAACTCTCAACCACTTCCCATTAATCAACTGAAAGATTGAGTTACTACCACCACAACAAAAACACGAACTAGATTTTTGGGCCTTATCCCAATGATCCCAATGATCACAAAAACAAAGTAGAACTCAAAAAATAAATTGATTCAAGGGTAGTCTATAATGAACTACCAACTATTAAGGAACCACTGTTACTCGAAAAATGCTTTGGAGGAAAACCTACGAGACCGCTAGTGCTTCTCCCCCCAATAATGAACCAACAATCAATGACCAAATGATAGTTCAACATGAACTATTAATGGATATCTCCCAAAAATACCCTCCCAAAACCACCCACAAAAACATATCATCCCATGTTAAGAGGAACAATACATGACCATTGAAACCCCACACTTTTGAACAAAGGGGAAAAGAACGGGGCCAACATTTTCTGCACGGATCAAGACCCCACCGATTGGGGAGGGGATGGAAGGGGACCAAATAATTAGGCCACTAAAACCAAAAATTAAACCAAGGAACTAACCAACACTCTCCACCTATGAATATGTAAAACCAAGAAAACACTAGATTTAAAAAGGTTGTCAGAACATGGACATTGTTCAGAAACCCACAATCATGAAGGCATAACGATAGAAATTCTGTGAGGGGTAGTTGCACCACACTTGTTCCGACAAGAAGAAATTCACAGTAATGAGGAACCACAATAGAGACATAGAAACTAACTTACCATAATAGTGGATGAAGGAGCCTAGTCGAGCTCCCCACACCTTTGGAGATTTACTGATTGTGTGAAAATCTTCACCAT
This sequence comes from Viscum album, assembly GCA_963277665.1. Classification (NCBI taxonomy): domain Eukaryota; kingdom Viridiplantae; phylum Streptophyta; class Magnoliopsida; order Santalales; family Viscaceae; genus Viscum; species Viscum album. The sequence goes on from OY728140.1 coordinate 2,079,849,653, forward strand.
GAGGCCTGTGGTTGGAGCCATGATTCTTGAAACATATGATACACCATAGTCAGGTGCTAAGGATCACAACACACCACAAAACTCACTTTCACAACAACACGGATTCATTCTAATAGAACTCATTAATAAATATAACCATTATCTCTCACTCAAAATGAGGAGAATAATGGGAAAGGAATACAGAAAAACACATCAACATCACCAAACACAACTGATATGTCCAAAATAATTATCATAACCTTTAGGCACTTTATATCAATCCCAAACAGCTCTCTATTCCAAAAACATGCTGATACAACATCTGAAGAGTTGGATTTAACATTTTAAATGAATCTGTAGGTTTATCAACAAGAAATATTACCAATAGTGAACTATCCATGGCCACAATACAACATGAATCACATATTTAGAATCCCTCTGAACTATACTCCAAAACCGAGCCACCAACAAGATCCTATATCCAGAAAAAACAACTGTATGACTTCCAGGTCATAAGGAAGTTTACTGAATAAACAACTCATCTAACAAATGGAAACAAACTAGTTGTATAACCATTAGTTTAGAAACAAATTCCACAATTTTACATCTCAAAACAATTTTAAAAAAAAACTAACATGGTATATTTCCACATTCACTAATGGGTTTTCATTAAGTCTCACTTACATGAACATTTACATGCCACCCCACGCACCCAACCCCCATTCCATATAGGCTATCCTTCTAGATATCCATAAAACCATGCATGTGAGAACCTAGGAAAACACCAATGGATAAAAAACATCATTATAAAAAATCATGTATTATCCAAAGGAACACTAACCACCAATTCAAATCCCATTTTATATTTCATGAATCAAACCACACTTCATCAAGAATCATTTTCTTTAAAACCTAACCATTTTTATTTTTAACAACATTCAAAACAAATAAGCTACTTCAAATAACCCCATCCCATTTTATAAAATTCAGCAACGTATCTTTTCATAATATGATGTCAATTGAGACCAATACCCTTTCCAGTAAAACACCAACCACTCAAAACCAATTTACAAAACCAATTCATCAGATTCAAACACTTATTAACATCCCCAACACCCCATTTAAAACAAATATTCATAGTCACCTTAAAATGATTCACTCTTTCAAAACATTTTATTTCAACAAACCATAAGTTTAGTTTTGGGAAATTCTAATCCTGTTAAATCCTTTCCACATCTCCCCAAAATTTTCGTAAGAAAAACTCAACCTTCCAAAAACCATTCTTATATTTAATTTTTGAAAACCCCTTTTAACACTATTAAAAAAAACAATCCTTTTTGTAAAACCCATTTTTAAAATTCTCACATAATTATTTTCAAAATAAAAAATTATAATTCATGAAAAGTCCGAAAGACCCACAAAAAGGAACTTTTGTCGGTGGCTAACTTGACCATATGTTTGCCAGCCATATGTCAAACACAACACTAAAATGGAGAGATTTATTGGGACAATGCCCCAGCTCCATATGGCCTGCCAGACCTTGTGAGCTCACAAAGTCCATTAGTCAAACTCCCCTTGTCATATCCCAACACCAAGCAATCAATAGAAAAAAAGGAAACTAACAAAACCAGACTTCCCGTGGAAACCTGAGGATCAAAACGGGCAAGAGTTCGTGAATCTCTTCCCGCACATACCACTCAAATCCCAAAAATCCTACTCCAACTACCTTCACATCCTCTAAAAACAAGGGGGTCAAAAAAAGGTTCTCTAAGATCCGAACACCATTGATACCATTTTGTCATTAACCATCCTGAGTGAACCCTAAACCAGCCACCGAGGACAGCCAGTGACAAGTCCTATGAGGGGTTCTCGATCCTCCTGAGATGGAAACAAGCACTGAGGGAATAAATATAGTACAAAATAGAATTATTTCTCCCAAATATAAACAATCAATTAAACAATGGAAATAAACTGACATCCTAAATTACATTTTCATAAAAATTCAACTTAACATTATTTATACAAGAAACTGAAAGTTAAACAAAACAAAAAACTCAACTAAAAAAACATAACAACCAACTACCTCCATGTGACCCCACTGGTCACTCTTCAACACAATGATCACACTCCACCCAAGGTGATCGAACTCGTGCTGAAACCTGCACAAGGACTAGAATCTGAAGAAGACTGTAGGTGTGAGTATTAAAACTCGTTAGGTTATCCTGATATTATATTCCCAATGAAATTAAATTAAAATAAAACAATATTATTTTAATTAAAAGATATAAAATTATTTTTTCCAAATGAGGTTCCATGCTATAAAAATTACCAGAGAAAAACATGTCTGTTTTATAAATAAGAATGATAGTAACAGTTTTTGAAGATGTGAAACTTCGAAATGAAAATAGTTTTCAATAGGGATGCATTAAATAATGTACAATTTTAAATAAAACATACACTCTTCTGAATTTACCAACCAAACACACCATATACCGATGGTGAGTACAATAGAGCCAATGAGCCCAAGTCAATGGAACTCCCATTGGAACTAGTTAGTTGTGAGCCCCAGGTACCTCAAATCTCAGAGAAGGTAACCATAATAAATATATATTCTAATTCAAATGATACACTAGTAGTATGATCATACCTAATGTTCTGGTACCCAATTTCATCATCATCATACTTTAGTTTGTTTTGTCATCATCAAACTTGCTACATGAAATAGAGACAAAACCCCTCAAGATAACTAGCATACTAGAACTTGTCTGCCCACATAGATACTCAGTTTCCCTTTAGTGATAAATCATGTTCCACATATTATCAAATAAAATTTTCACATGAAAACTCCATTCTAAGATCATACACACACAAAAGATCCCACACACATGCCTCAAAGTTCTTTGATTGATCAATAAACCACATAAAATTTTCATAAAACAAATTTAAGAAGAATTACGAGGCTATGCACATAAAATCCATTTAAAATTTATCTTTTATGGAATAACACTAACCAATACCATATAAAAACAATGTTTTATTCCCTGAAACCATTAATTAATAAATATTATGGATCTTAAAATGGCCCAACATGGTGCAACATTGAACTCACATGAAAATCCTTTTTAATAAAAAAATTCCAAACGGGCCTTTAATCAATTTCCCAAACCAACGTGAATCAAAGGTAAAAATTACACCATTCATAATGTGTCGTACACACACCATTAGTATTAGAAAAAATATTACAGGATCCCTTTAAAAAACATAGGTCTCACATTAAGATTTCAACCATTTTCTAAAAATGATGAATTAGCCACTTACCGGCAACTCTCCCCAAAAGATGTCAAAAAACAAATACCCATATCTTTATAAAACCAAAACCCCTTTAAAAATACATAAAATGGCCCAAAAATATAACTTCAAATGCTTCCCAAACTTTAATAAATTCAAAAAAGTCAATTTATATCACATTTTGGACACAAAATCGAATCGGACACTTTTTTGAAAACTAGGCATGCAATATTTAGCCAAAAAACATATATTTAACAAGAAATCGGTAAAAACCCCAATTTTTCCTAATAATGATTAATTATAGTTGTTAAAATATTTCATAAACATCCTAATATATTTTTAAAAACTAGCGTAATATTTATTTAAACAAGTGGTGTGCACTTTTATAATGAAGCTACTCCATTTTACACAAAACATGGAATAAATAACCATTTTCACACCAAATAGAACATAAATAGTCTGTACATAAATACTTATCATGTATACAATGTCATAAAATCATGAAAAAGGAAAAACATAAATAATAAAGTCAAGTTCTTGGGAGAACCAACCTAAAAATATTGACGGAATGGAAATGCAGAACCAAAATCACCTATCGGAGGTTTATAAACCCTGAAATAATGATGACCATACCGAAACCAACATAACCCCCATAAAAATAATTCCAAATCAGAACCCCCAGACATTCAAAACCTAGGGAGAATAATGAAGAATTAAATAATGGAAGGAGTATGAGGAGGGAGGAGAAAGGAGAAGGAATCTTACCTTGGAAAGTAAATAACTCTTCGTGTTCCCTTATATCCACGCACATATAGTTGAGGGAATGGCTTGAAACTCAATGTAAGGGATCCTTAGGTCTGTATGAACATGGGGAAACAAATCGGGTGTAAAATTATTAAAAAATTAATTATTTATGAATGAAACAAATTACCATTACAAATATAGATGATTTGAGAAATCTTGAAGAAATTATACCTAATCCACAGTGAAGATGAGCTCAAAAGTGTTAAAATGGACCATGGAGGTTCTAATAGGGTTTTAGGAATCTATTGTGATGTGTAATTACTAAAATGCATAAAAATTAATGATATCTGAAAGAAATAAAATAATTTCATTATGTATGTAAATGGGATCATAGGTTAGCCCAATGCCTGAATAAATCACCCAAATCCACCATGATTATGAGCTCATAAGGGGTATAAATGGATATGGTAGTTTTAACAGGTATGTGGAGGCCAATTAGGATGTGTAATTAGGGAAAAATGTTGAACAGTTTAAATGTTATAAAAGAAACAAATTTGGTTTTCAAATCTGGAAATGAGCTCATAGTTGGCCCCAATCTTGAATTAACCACCATTTTCTACAAAACACCCAAACAATCTATGGTGCACCCATGGTAGGATGATTATGCATAGATGTAAGTTCCAAAATCAACATTCATCTCACTCAAAACCTTAAAAAATTATCAGTATTTTCAAATAACCCAATCAAAACCAAGACATGAAATAAATGGGTGTGACATTACATTATATTAGTGGTACTCCATGCCTTATGCTTATGTCATGTTTTATGTTGTTGTGATATTACTAAGAATAATAATACCATTATTCATTCTTAATTATTTCAATCCTCTTTATTATTATTCTTGTATGTTATCCATTATAATATCCTATTATTCTATTTGAATTATATTCTATGTTTCATTATCTTTCACATTCCATTACATATCATTATAGATCACCCCTTTTTTATGAATTACCAGGTTATATAATTATATTTTATAATCTAAAATGTATCTTGGTTAACATTATGGAGATTAAAATAAATGTATTTATTTGAATTTCATGTTGATGTTTTATATACCTAGTTTCCCCATGAAACTAGTTCACTTGGTAACTAGGTTCTATTTGTTGAATATTTATATTAAATATTATGTAATAACAAGTGTAAGAGGATTGGGTAACTATATAGAATGTGTGTAGTTTGACACATACAGGGGAGAAAACCCTGGGATGTACTATAAAGTGTTCTCCAAATCAGATGGAAAGACTGTAATGTATTGTATTCTTTATTTGGTTCATATGGATGTCTATGGAAAAATATTGACTCAATCTAACATGGGTGAGTTTTATAACCTTACATTCATTGGTTCTTCCAAAAATAATATGTGGGTATTTCCCCTTAAATAATAGTTTTATATCATTTATAATTTCTTCAAATGGAAAAACACAGTAGAATCCATGAACAGTTTAAAGATATGATTGATTTATTCTAATACTGGTGGTGAGTATGGGGGAATGGAATTTTTAAATTCAATTAGATAATAAAAATATATATTGAGAAGAATGATTCTAAGATAATTGAGATAACATTTTTATATAATAGAAGAATCTGACCCAGAATGATTGTGTTAAGAGTGTGAGGTTATGTATATGTTTCAGAAATGAATTTTGGGAAGAAGTGGTCAAATTTTCTACACACCTTGTAAATTAAGGTCATCAAAAACCAATGAAACAATAAATTTCAGAGGAATTGTGGTCTGATATGAAGTTTCACATTATTTATCTAGGTATTTTTTCTTATATATTGTATTCCCATGTTTAAGATAAGTATAATGAAAATATAGAATCTAGGACACAAAACTGATTTCTTATAAGGTAAAATAATGAAAAATGTTGTATTAGTATCTGGTATAGTATTCTGTTGATGGTTATTATAGCCTATATCATATTATTCAAATAGGATATCTTTCTGAATGACTATAACAAGGTGGAATATTCTCTTTGTCACAACGAACAAATATTGAAATCATTGGTTTATATGGATTGATGATACGTTGTGATGGAATTTCTATGTATCATAGAAAATACATCCCTAGAGGTATGTCTATGTAATATAATGGATGCTCTAGGGGAGGGATGTGAACTAATAAATTTTAGGAATTACTGAGGCATGTTTTGAAGACCCCTAACCCCAGTAGCATGGAATTGGGGCCTTATGTTATTAAATTTTTATAATAAATAATTAAGTCACATCCTAAAGGATTGAGTCATATAATAGTTTTGGAAAACCATATACAAGTATAATTGATACCTTACAACATGAAATGAAAAGGCAATAATGAAACTCCATTGGAAACATCTGTAATCTCATAGATTATCAATATAAGTCATTCATAATATACATCTTCTCCTCCTAGGGAAAAATAAAATAGATGAAAGGGGAGAGCACATATTTTAGATAAAGGTAGATAAATATAAAAAAAACTATCATAAAAAACATAAACAATAAAAAATTCTTAATAACATGAAACACATGAAATTAAAATATAATATTACGCTTAATACGATAAGATTACAAGAATATTATATAATGCCATAAATAATAAAATGTGAAATATTCCTAACCATGGATATTCTACTATTCAAATAGTCACATGGATTATCATTTACTAATATAAAAATAATGGGATACATAATTCTGGAAATCTATCAAATACTATCAAGGCCTCATCCAAGACACCTAATAATAAATGCTTAAGGCCTATTCCAAATCCATATCTAAAAATAAATGGGAAATGCCGCAGCCAATGACATATCTATTTTTGTCTGATGAGTCCTAATAATGAATCAAAAGATATAAAAGGCCCCTCACATCACTTATTATGTCTTTTTAATTCACTATATGAATGTATTTAAACATAAACAACATTAATATTATGTGTAAAGAACATCCCCAATAAGTGAACATGATCACCAACCATTCTGTGTAATATAGTGAATAGTATCAACAAAGCACATCCACCATCAAAATGATCATAAACCATTGATGAATTTTTTTTATATTATATCATATAAGTTTAATACAAATTAAGAATAATATTCAACAATTGATGTTGAAATATATTAAAATACTCTAATAAAATCATCGATGAATTCACGAGACAAATATCCATTTTACTTTGGAATGAAGAGTTATATTGGAAAATAAATTACATTTGTTAGAATGAAAGAAGTATAAAAGATAGGAATAAGGATAATATATTTTAGGCATAAATTATTTCCAAACTAAGTTAAAATGTATAAAAAAGCATTTAAGAAGCTTCATAAATGAGCCACTTTACTATGGTTTAAGCAAAAATACTAAAGATCCTTTAAAATATAAAAAATGCATAATTTTTTCATAAAACTATTAATGAAAAAAATATATTTTTTCTTCATAAAATAAGTTATTTTAGAAAAATAATTGTGGATTAAATTAGATTATGGAGATCACAAAAAATGGGTAAGAAACTACAAAATTCCCTTCAATCGGGCTTTCTTATTGGGATGAATTGATATGGGAACCATATAAAATCATGTATTTCTGATAAACTAATTATTAAATGATATGGATACATGATTTTTGAACATATAAAAATAATTAATAATCACATTGGGGTAAATAGAGAAAAATTGTAACCCGAATAAAAAATATAGAATTAGAGAAAATCCTTTAACTTGTGTATGAAAGAGTTTTCAACATATACATAACATTATGGATAATGAAATTATATTCATTGATAATTTAATTCAAAACATATTAAACGTTTATATTATTAATTATATTTTTATTTAGTTCATTAATGGTCTTTTTGATGAGTTATAAAATTCAATTTCGTTGTTCAGAAGTGTTTGTTTCCATGGCATTCAAAATTGGTTCACTTGTAAGCATGTGTGAAATTTCATGTGAAATGATAATATTTATTCATAATTATTTATTATTAATGATATTTAAAAATATATAGTGGTATTATATATCATTTTTTACATATATGGGGATTCTTAATTAGTTAAGAAGTTAATGATAACTGTTTAGATTATTTTGGCATTTTTATATCATCAAGAAGAAGTTTGGTCTTATGTATTAATATTATGTATATAAACTGGTCCTAGAACATCAGATAACTTTTATTAAATATATTAATTTATTTTTAACCATAAAAAATGTTTTATAACTTGTCTTGAAGGCGTCCTTGAAAAATCTAAAACTCATCATCCACAATGGTGGTAAATCAGCACCTCACGGATGTTATTTTATTTTTTAGATTAAAAAGCGGAAGAGAAAATAATTGATGGTGGATATACCATTATCATTGTAAGATTATAGTTTATATAAGATACTGGAGTTATCACTAATAATTTGATAGTGTAGTTAAGGAAATGATAAGAAAAGAATATAAATAAAATTAAAATTAAAGGAACAAAAGGGGTTTTTACCTCTTGAATTCCTCTCCTTAAGAACCTCCTTGGGTGAGACCAAAAGGATGAGAACATGTGGTAGGGGATTTGGTGAGGTATTGGGAATAAATTGGACAATAATCAAAGCATTGGTATTATGGGGAGATGAGGTGGTGAGGAGTGGTATTTGTAGTAGAGGAGAGGGGTGTTTGTTTATTTAATTCATTTTTTGTTGATTTTTGTTCAAAACTATAAATAGATTGAGAATTATAAGAAATTATTTTAAAATAATAATGGGAAATACTATATTATTGGTATTATTCCAGTAATTAATCAAGTAGTAGTATGTTTAACTTATAAGGTTTTATACTGTAAATTATTGTATTATTCTATTCACAAAAAATTCAAGTATTTTAGAAAAATCCAAAAAAATTAAACCTATACATTTTTTTACTTGTAGAATTTAAAAAAGTACTCTATTTCATGAAAATAATTTTATAAATATTTTAAATTTAATTTTTAATTAAATTCATCATTTTTTCCAAAAATAATGATTTTAAAATTATAAATGATTTTATACCACTATTAAAATTTAATTAAGGTCTCATAAAATTATATTATAATCATAAGAAAAAAATATACATTTATGACTATTTTTTTGGAAATAAATTTTTATTTAAAAAATTATATTAATTAAAAAATTATTAACAAAAATTTATGCATTACAAAAAATACTGACACTTAATTTATCATTTTTAAAACATTTAATAACTTACACAACGATATAAATATATCATATTTTCATTTATATGATATAAAAATTTTATTTACACTTTAATATATAAATTTACTATTCTATTGGTCATATTACTACTCTTAATGGTAATATTACTATTCCAACAGTTATACAGAATAATATATTTTAGTTTTAAACAAAATATTATGTGACGAATAAACTATCTAAGATATTAAATTTTAAATGAGGCATGTTGTAAAATGAGGTGGTGTTACACATGTTATACTAGATTGATCAAGAATAAATAATGGTTAGGAAATAGGTTGGGAAGCATGATTTATAGAAGATATATAACCCCTATAGTTGTGGTGATCTACTGGGGTTTTTATAACAGTTCATAGGTTGGATTTTAAGAAGTGTTTTTTACTTTTCATGGATGGTGGGGAACCTTAATGGCTAAGTGGGGAGAGAGTTATGAGTGATTCATTACAATGTATGGAAGAAATTAATAATTAATTGGATTCATTTAATGATTCTAAATCAAGGGTTCTAACTAATATTCTATAAGGAAATATATTACTGTAGAATAATTGGTTTCATCATCCAATGGAGGAAAAATGTTTGATTCGAGTACAAGGAATCAATATTTGTAAAGGGGTTCCCATAATTAAAATGAGGGTATTTTGGTGAGATATTATCTCCTCTAATGGAAAAAAATTATATGGTGTTTGAATTTCATAAAAATATGGTTTTTAACTTGAAGAAACATTGTCATGGTTGTGTTCCTTCACATATAATTTGAATTAGAAATACATATAGAGAAACCAAATGATTTTTTACTAGAACATAATGATGGCATTGTCTGAAAGATAAAGTGAAGATTATATGGGATTAAGTTATCATTAAGGTAGTGTAATATAATGTTTTATATATTCATAATGGAATAAGTGTTTTTGAATGATTTTTTTGACCACTGATATTACTATAAGTTGAATGAAAATGGGAGTTTTGTTATAAAAACTCTATAGAAAGATAACATGATAATTTATCAAACTATGATGGAAGGGAAGGAATAGTTGAAGTGTGAATTTTTTGGATGTGTATATATTAAATATCTTGGTTCTATTAAGAAGATTTTGGGCTTTAGGATTAGAATATAATTGTGTTCTAAAAAATTAATCTGTTCTCTATAAGAGTACATATTGAATTTAAAAATAATATTCAAGAAGAATAAGTCATATAATATGATTACTCCACTTTCCATTTATTTAAACTATTCAATGGATAAGACACCGAAAAGGATGAGGAGGTAGATTACTTGAGGAATGTTTTATGTGAATCACTTGTATGAATCTCGATGTACACCGTAGTCTATACTATGTATGATATCACTCAATAAGTAGGTTTGTTTAGTAGACTCATGGAAAATCCTAGAAAAGTGAAATCATAGTCTATCAAATGGATCTTATGATATAATGATATTAGGATATTTCTCTATGTTTAAGAAATGATGATCCCATGTAAGTATTTTTCAATATTGACGTCCAAGTACATAATTATATCCAAATGAGTACCACGTACATCATGTTAACTTTTATAAATACTATTTTATGTTGGATATCACTATTACAGTAATTATTTGTACTACCTACCACATAATATGATTACAACTATATAGTGTAATTAGTGAATGGATTTGTGTAGTTTAAGGGTTTTTGGAGTAAATTAGATTGAGGAAATTGTTAAAAATATTAAATTATAAATGTTAGAGAATGATTCAATTTTCCAAAAATTCAAAATTTCACTTTTAAAAATAATATTCATATAGTGTACCACTTCATCTAGATTATTGTGGTGTACATGGTTTTGTAGGTATGTATGTCTTAAGGGTTCTGATATCTTGAAGACATTCAAACTAAAGTTCTTTCTCTTTGATAAAGCAATAATAATTTCACTTCAATGTGAATTTTATAACTTGGTGGTCTTATTATATTATCTGATTTGATAGATTTAATAGTTGAGTTAAATAAAAGAGTTATTGGAAATTGTGCATATATCTAAGTAGACTAGGTAATAAATCATGAAAAAAATTCTCAAGAGAGGGATACCCTGTATTGATGTGGAAAGTTATTTTCTAACCACAAATTAATTTCTTGAGAAAGGTATAACATCTTATTCTTTTCTATTATTTCAAATACATATAAGGATGCTTGTAGAACATTTCTCGTAATTTATAGCTCTAGTGGAGTCATTTTACATGCTAAAAGATATTATATACAAAGCTATAGGATGAGTTCTTATAAAAAAAGTAATATGTGAACCATAATTCATAGTATTGGTGAAGATATTCCATGGAGCCTCCATGAGTTCATAGTATTCACCCGATGAACCTATTGAGGTAGTGGTCATCCTATGTTGAATGATTCAATGACCATAATTATTGGAGTAAATATATGTTATAGAATTAGAGAACATTTATTAGTTGAACTGGGAATACCAACTTATAGTTATTTTATATATCAGTTCTCAATCATATGTATGGGTGTAATTATAGTGATATAATTGATATAATGATTTGATAATATTTTTTTTATGTTGACAGTCCATTTTAATCCCACTTAGTTACCTCTATATTGAAGTATATTATTCCTGTTAATTATGACTACTCTTAATCCTTGATAATTCCTTATATTCATTCCCTTTTCATTAATTTTGTAATTTATAAAAGTCTGACTTAGAGAGTCAGTTGTGAGCATCTTTATTATTTTTATAATTATTTTATGTTCTGGTGTGTTACTTTGTCATGTGAATTATTCATTCAAGATACATATTCTAGTTTCTTCATTCTCCTTTTTAAACTGTTTGTTCCTTGTTCAATAGTAAAAGACAGTAGATTGGTTCATTCCTGTGAAACTACATCATATGTAATATAGTCAGTGTTTCCAATTTCATTTGTAAGACATCAAAAGTTCCACATGGAGTGATATATTCTGTCTATTGGATACTTTCTATAGAAAAATAATATATCACTGGGAGCTTATTTATATAGATCCTTGATTTCTTTTAAAAACTCTATATCATAGTTTGGTGGAAGTTTGATGGTTGAATTTTTTTTGGAATAATTGGTAGTTAGTATTTTTTTCATGGATTTTATTTTATTATATTTTAGGAATTTCATTATTTTTGTATGTTTACAAGTACATCAAGGATTTCTAGGGATTAAAAGTTCTTAATGGGTGAGGTTTGAATATATTTATTGTTTTATTCAGAAAATTTCATAATGTTTTGATGTATAAAACTCATGATTTTTTTATTTCATTCTATATGTGTATTATAGTTATATTTATATTTTTTCAAATGTATTTTTTTATAAGTATAAAATATTTATCAAATTTTAATTATTTCTATTGTTGCACATTCCATTTTTTTAAATTATGAAATTTTATTGTTATACTTAACCCATGGGTTCATGTCTCATCTAGGAAGATGATTTCAATTCCCAAATTTATGAGGGATAATAGAAGATCAAGGCCTTCATTGGGTGGAAATATATATTTTAAAAATGAATGGGTAAAATATACTGCATGATTTATAGTTCATTAGAGTTATCATAAGATTACACTTTCTTAATTTTAATTTCAAAACATGTCTGGTAGAGTATTAAATTCATAGTGATAGTGTATCCTTGATTCCTTTTGTATATCTATCTAGAGAGTTCGGATTGTCATTATCTAACTATAAAAGAAGGGAATAATATATTTAATGTTATGATGGATTATCCAAATCATGTCATGATGTATTTTAGTATTTTTTCATGTTCTTATTGGACTATTGTATGATTTATTAGTAGTTCATGGTATATCGGTTTTAATTCTGGTGGGATTGGAAGATCAACTAATTTTTTCTATGATATTCTAATTCTCGATAAATGTACCATGAAAATTGTAGATTTTTATTATGTGATTTAGATGGATTCAATTTATATGAAATTGACTAGATAGATCGTTTTATGGGGTTATTATTTGTAACCATAGATTATATACTAGAATATGATGCTTCTGACCTCACTATTGGTTCAAAAGGGTAATATTATTATCTCAAACAATGATACTATATCGTTTAAATTGATACCCCACTAATAGACCTATAGATGATTATATTCAAAAAATTTATGGTTCTTTTAGTTTTATATTAAATGACACTCTAGGTATTTAATAATGTTATTTTAATAGGGGGAGATCTATAGGTCATTGTATGGTTGATCTGGTATTATGAATTGATTTTTGTTATTGATTTTCCCAAGGATATGTGAATCTATAATTATTATAAGATAATTGATTCTTTTTTAGTGGTTAGTGTGATAATTGGGGTTTCAAGGTATAATCTCTTTCTCATTTAAGTAGTGATGCATCATGTGGCCATTAAATTTTCTTATTGTTGAGGCTAGGTTGTTCTCTTCTCCCGATGGGTGGAGGTATGAAATAAGGTGTTGATAAACACCTATTCTGATGATTTTTGGGTTTTATCATTATAGTTTGAGATGGATGTTTATGATATTGGTTTGTTTATATGAATTATTTGTTCTGTTAATTTATATATTTAAATGAGTTATTATTTATCCAGTCCTAGCCCGTGGAAACGAAATATGGGTACATCCAAACAACATTAATGGTTAGTGATATTTTGGAAGGCCAGAGGATTAAAACTTACAACATCCCCCAATATATGAATATTCATGATTATAAGTGGGATCACAAATATAATAATACTAAAATTAGGTTTAGGGTGTAGTTTTTTTGTTTATAGATTTTCACTAGTGTGGTTAGTGTTTTTTCAGGGCCTTATTTTATTATATTTTAGTGTTATGTGTTACCACACACACACAAACCATTATAATTTTTGAGACTATATTATTTTTTATCTATGAGTTATGTATAAAGGATAGATTGTACTAGGGTGTGGGATGTTCTTCTAGTTTACCATGTACACTCAAAGATTCATTAATATTGTATCACCACGTTAGTGCAGTTAGAGGTTGGAGTGGGAATATACATGTTATATTTTTACATAATCATGATATTATATTTACTTTCAAATATATATGAGAATGTTGGTGGTGATGTTGGGTGATGTTTTCTTAGAAGGTGTCTTTTTGGTAGAGTATGAGTAGTTGTGTAGTTGTGGATTTATACATGGGGTTCAATGATTACAAAATGTTAATGAAAAAACATCATACTATTATATAATTTTCAAGAACTGAAATTGAATATATATTTATAATAATTAACTAAAATATATGTATATCATATCATGTGACTAATACATAGGTTTCCATTCAGTATATCATAATGTTTGATATTATTATAGTATCCTTTAATGGATATAATATGTGTTCTGATATATGATTCTCTCTTCACATGACCATATTATGACGTTTTGTAATAAAAATTCTACATGGAATATTTTTTTAATAAAATAAAATTTAACACTTTATGTTAATGGACACATAACATCTTGTAATTATAAGTATATAACATTAACATTTAAATAAAAAAATGATTTTTGTAGGTTACGATTCCCTATTTCTAATGAGTAAACAAAAATTGATGATCATATATATTTTTATTAATGTATCCTAATGTGTGAGAATATTGTTTTATGAGAGGGGTAGAATTATACCTATGGTTAAAATAGAGAAAATTACATGATGAAAAAATACTGATCTGATAGAAAATGATTTTAGAAAAAAAATCAACTCTATTTATTGAATGTTTATAGTAAAATGCATGGTGGGATATAAATAGAATGTAATCATTATATAAGGATTGGTGTCATATGAGAATAACTTAGTGTAGTGCATGAAAAATAATATAACATGAAATAATTGGATATTTCCTTCTATAATAGAACTGAGGACAACGAAACGACTCCAATGAAATCTATTATAAGAGAGTAATGGAAAAAATTTATTAATTTAAAAAAGTATTACCCATATCCTTTTAATATAATTCTATAGGGTGTATTAAAATATTAATGGAAAATATAACCACAAATATATCATTCAAATATATTTATCCATGAGAATATTATCACATGAAGAGAAAATGAAAATCAGAAAAATATACCCATTTGTAATTTTATATACTTATTATCATGGGATTAGAGTGATCCAAATAAAAAATTATAGAATTGAACATAATGAAAAATGAATATAAAATATTTAGAGAGGATACAATGTTGACAATTCCATAAATAGTATTCTTAATATTGATGGAATTTTCGGAAAAATTATTATGTTATATTTTTAGGGATTATAGTTGTAACATATTCATCATTAATTAAAATT
The DNA here is from genome assembly GCA_963277665.1 of Viscum album. Lineage (NCBI taxonomy): Eukaryota > Viridiplantae > Streptophyta > Magnoliopsida > Santalales > Viscaceae > Viscum > Viscum album. Next base: position 2,079,865,221 of record OY728140.1, read on the forward strand.
TGCTACATAATAATTAAATTTTTATTATATTATTTTAGATTAAAATAATCTACTCATTTTAATTTCATCTTTTCAATAAACCTAAATTAATATAGTTTGGTTATTCGTCTAAATATAGAATATATTTCACTTTTATTTTTTATTAGAAGCTGGTTTTAGTTATATATAAACCATAAAAGTTAGAATGTTTTGTTATGCATACAAGGAATAAAATGAAATGTTGGGTTTTGTTTTTCATTTAATGTTATTTTCTTATTCATATAGGTTTTAAAAAGTTGTCTCGTTCATTTTAGAAGTTTTGAATCTCTATAATTTAGATAATTTGTGGAAAACATACCTATCAAGAATGTAGATGGTATGAATAGTGGAGTGATATCTTGTTTATCTAAAAAATAATAAATATTTTATGTTATTATTATTCAAATTATGTTTTGATAATTAATATTCTTTGTAAAAAGATACATCCTAATGTTTCAATGTATAATAACAGTTTTACACTAATTTATTTTACTAACAATATAGTTACTTAAGAATAGTATGATACTGATTTTAAATTGATAATTTACCAATTATTTTATGATTTAATCATCACAATAGGTCCTATGATATGGTATCAATGTCACGCTCAATTTTATTCAAATGTACATGTTAATTCATTTAAAAATTCCAGTTTTTCAAAAATAAATTAACATGTAGCTTTATAAGTTAAATAAAAATAGCTATTTTTATGGATAGTTTGGAAACTATTGATATTTTTTATCCTCTGAGTCCATTATACATTTATTTAAATGAATATTTATACTTTAATTCTTAAATTGATGACTATTTGAAAACATGGGTTGTTGAAATAATAAAATAATGATAAAAAAATAAAAAATAACTATTAATGATCCTAATTTTCTTATAGGATATACTACTGCCAAATATATTTTCAGGCATACTTCTATTTATACCATTAAACATGATATTTAGACTATATTTACCGTGAAATATTAATGAAAAGAAAATTTTCAAATTAATATGATTCATATATTTATGAGAAAACATAATGTTAAGACACTTTATGTTTTGATAATAAGTAATTCATAAAAAATGATTATAATGATTGTGAATATCATAGACAGGCATAGAGAGGTAAAAAAATATTATGTACTTATTGAAATAATCCTAAGGTCACATCATGGTTGTGATGTGGGGAGTTCATTAATGTTTGTGAATCGTGTTACATTTTTTATTAGGTGATATGAATACATCTATAGATGGAGGATAAATACATCTATCTTTATTATTGGGATGATTTAACCCATAGACATATGGGGGAGTTTGGTACTTAAATTTATACATTGGCCACTATAACCCTATGGTTAAATGACTATCATTATGGATGTGTGATGGGTGATGACTTAATAAGAAATAGATGAAACTCAAGGATCTTGACCTATGAGGTTTACATGATCAATGATTAGTTTTATCATTATTTTCATTGATTTGAATAATTATTGGTAGAGGATAAGTTGTCTCATTAAAATATAATCTCATTCTAAATACATGGTATATGGATGGCTTGGGGAAAAGTCATGATTGTTATAGTGTATATTCTATATAGAAAATGGATGGTTTGTTCAATATTCATTATCATGTGATGACCTAGGTTTGGGTTATTGAATCCTTGTAAAAATATCATTTCATAACAATGATCAAAGGGGTCAGTTGTAATGGGTCTATTGCTTGATCGATATGGAAAAATGAATATTTTTTATGTATGAAATAATAATTCATTGTACCAAATATGAGTTCAGTGATTTTTTGTTATTAATTACTAATATATTTGTTGGTGTTGTGATATTTTTAAACAATGAATAAACCATGTGCAAAGATGAGCCTCTGAGCGGTGGGTCCCTTCCCCACATTACATCTAGGGTTTCTCCTAGGGAACCGTTTTCTTCCCTCCTCTGGCATAGCTCAGCGACATGGAATCGGCATATCCTAGATCTCGTTTTGCAAGAGGTGTGGCTTGGATCTCTGGCATTCCCCAATGTTGTTGATCTGGTACGGCTTTGCGTCTTCGACATTGTTCATCGACCTCATCATGGTGGAGTGGATCCGATTATCTCCAGTGTGGATTGATGATCTCAGCGTGGATCGATGGCCTCAGCGTGGAGGAGTGGCTCTGGTTATCTCCAGCATGCCTCGGTGTCTTTGTCATGGATCGACAGCCTCAGTGTGGTTCTAGAGTGGATCATGTTGTCTCCAGCTTTCTATTCATTTTGACGGCGTGAATCTGCGATGGCTACGGTGTGGACTTCTGGTGTGGCTCGCCGTCATCTCTGGAGTGGTCTGGATGGGGGGGATCTCTTTGATTCTGGTGTCTCACAGCTCCTCTAGGTTTGATGTTTGTTGGTTTCCAATGGTGTTGAATTTGGTGTTTTTTGGGTGTGTTTGTGTAGCATTACTAGTATAGTTTCTATCTTTGGTGGAGGCGCGACTGCTCGTGAAGGATTCATGTAGAATGGTCTATGAAATGCTTTTTGATTTTGATTGAATAATGGATTTTTTTTCATGGATGGGATTTTCTCAAATGTCAGAAGTCTATGGAACTAGAAATGACTTCATGGAACTTGCTTCAGAGGATGATCCATATATGGTGATATATATTTGCGACATTTTTTGGATTTGGTTGTTTGAGAGGATATGGAATCAGCCATTAGATCAGGCATGTACATTGACATAGGAAACATGCTTTCGGAATAGCCTTACCACGGTGCAGAGTTTCATCATGATCAAATGCTGAGGAGGATCAGTCTCGTTTTGTCATTTTGGTTTTACTATTTCTACCATTTGAGTGTGATTTGTCCTACGTCCATGAAGTATACATGGGTTTTACCCCCTTCAACCCATAAAATGGGGTTTTATCTTATAATAATAATAACAATTGAAGGCATTTGGGCTCTTGGATGGATGGAAAGAATTATTTGGGTAGATGGTTTAGGTTTTTTTATATTTACTCAGGAAATGGGAATATGGGGGATTAATTTTTCTTATGTGGAGAAATATCATAAAACCATTATAGGTGTTTGAACTATGACTATGTGTCTAGATATGATATTTTTGTAATAGATATGGTATTCCATGTGGAATTTAATTAGGTTTAGAGAATATATTATAGTTTTTATGAGTCTGATATAACATTAGATCATTATTTATATAGTGTTATATAGGTAATTTGAAGCCTTTTTGGGTACAATCCATATAGGATGGTAGTGCTTTTATATTAATAGTAAATTGAGGAATCATCGGTGAAAGGATAATGGTTCAAAAATAAACGAACCATTGATTAGTTTTGAGTTTTGGATTTTGATGTCTTAAGGACGGAGATGTAAATTGTGAGATTTGGGTTCTGTAGAATCATTTATGGATTGAATTATATATATGTTTTATGCTTATAATTTAATTTTATGGATTCTATATTATGTGAATTTCTAATTGTTTGGTTTTTTGGGTGATTAATTATTTTTTGTACATATGAATCATTGTACAAAGAGATGTTTGGAATTATTAATATTGGAAATTTGGATTTGTTCAAAGCTCTATAGGTGACATAAAATAATTTGTTTAAGTATCATTATCTATTGTGGTGAGTTTTGGGTAAGAATTATGGGAATCAAATATAAAATGGTGTAATATCAAAAACTGAATGGTTTGAAATAAAAATACATGGTTACCTACATTTCTTGAGAGATTATGAATTGGGAATAATTCAATATATAGGTAAATTAATGAGAAGTCGTATGGTATATATAGACAATATTGAAAAATATAGACTATAAGAGAAAAAATTATTTCCTTTTTGTATTTCACCTACTATAAATTAATTTCGAGTCTTATATATATATAATCAAATAATTATTTTTTATTGGATGTGGATAAGAGAATAATTTTTTTACTAATTCTTCATGATAACATGATTATTTTTGCATAAATGGATTTCATGTGATAGTGATTTATTATATTTAATTTTTTATGTATTGTAGTTATCATTATGGACATTTTTTCTTAGTTTATCTCTAATTTTTGGTTATATATTGACTTTGGGGTAGGACATCATTTCACATTTTATTTATAAATAGGTTAGAGTGTGTAATAATGTTAATCAATATGCACATAATAGGGAGATTAATGAGGTGTAATGGGTGATTCAAAATTTTCCCATGGGTGGTATAAGGGAACATGGTTTTAGGTATGAGCCAATGGAAAGTCATTGTTTATTATCTTTAATATTATATTATATTATGTGATTAGGGGTCAAAATACCTTAAACTCACACACACCGCACACACCTATGCCCAAAAGGTAGGTCATATCCCCTAAGGGATAACCAACCCAACCAGCCACTTTATTACATTATATATATTTTTTGCCTGAAGCCCTAGTGAGCATGAATCCCATTACATGGAACACAGGCTCAATATTTTGGACCAAGTCCCATTCTATGAATATTATTCATATAGTTAACCGGATTCTACAATACCCACTATTATACCTCACCACTAAAGTACTTGATACAGTACCCACAGCTACTATAGTGTATCCCACCGCTGTTTTTTAAGCACACACACCACACACATAGGCCATAAAGGCTATATATAACCCCCTAGGGGATATCCCACCCATCTAGCATTAATTATTCAGTATATGGCATGTAGGCCCAGTGGGAATGAATCCCATTACATGGCTCATAGGAACAGTGGACATGAATCCCATCAATGAAACTAAGGATTTGGTTTTGGGGGTTTCATCTAGGCTGGAGAAATTCAAGTATCCAAATCATGAAGTTACATAATGAAAATATCAAAAAAAACATTGAGTCACTTGTATACACAATACTATTTATGTTTAATGTTTTTCTAAATTATAAAAACGACAATAACTATAAAATTTCCCTATCAATTTCTATAAAATGGTCACTTTTTCCAACTAATGTGATAATTAATTATATTACAGTAATTCTTAAACATATCCCATAAAAATTTTCCACATATTGTACCCTTATATACTTGTCAAACATAATAAAATTCCCTATAAAATGTAAAAAAGAAAACATAATAATGATGAGATCAAATGCTAAAAATGTAATATCATTCAACAAAAGCTATCATGAAATAAACAACGCTTGAAGAATATTAAACGAATAAATAGTAATAAAATAGTTTCATATAAATGATAACACAAGATTGTAATATGTCCATGGAAAACATAAGAACATAAATAATCTCATGCATAATAAAAATAATTTTTTAGTGATGGAAAACATAACACTTGACATCATAAACATACCATCCAGGACACATCCAAGACATCATACATAAATGGGTAAGGATTACCACAAACACTCAAGCTTGTTTTCTTTATAATACTTACTAATTCAATGAGAGGATATATAATTTTGGGCTCCACTCAACAGTAAATAATTACAATGCATTCATCATATGAATGGAATAAATAAATAGTAAAATACATAATCAATAAGCCTCTGTAATAAAAAAATGTATTGAAATTAATGTAAATTGAATCTCAATATTTTATTAGTTACTTAATAGAATGAAATTCCTAATAAGAACCCTTAAAATTGACATTGTGTATATTAATGGGTATACTATTATATAAATATTATGAAATAGAATTTTCAAATAGTAGAAATGATATTTAATATTTCAATGATATTAATGAACATAAACCTGAATATATCATTAATGATTAAAGAGACAAGAAGAGCTATAAAGAATATAACCATTAAAAAATGTTTAGGTGTAACGCCCCGACCCTAGTTACCCAGAGTCGGTGCATTATTACATAATATTGGCATGATCACAAGAAAGATCAAATCTCGAAAGACCGATTGGTTTAGTAGCCTTGGAAACATTAGATATATTCATAAGTCTTACATTACATCATAAAATGAAAAAACTACTACAAAAACATATTGTCTCCATAATCCACACTCATATACCCACATAATATCCCTGCAGGTCATTCATAATTTACTTCTTCACTTCCAGGGAAAAATAAAACATAGAAAAGGGTTGAGCTCAAATGCCCAGTAAGGATAACAATATATCAGAAACTTCCATAAATAAGAATAAAAATTTAAGGCAATGTATAACTAAAACAAAATCCTTTCAAACTTGAACATTCAACATAGTATGGCATAGATAAAATGAAACAATTCCATTTACTTATTCACATGGATATTCTACTAATCAAATAATCACATGCAAAAACAATAACCACTTTCATAATGATGGAATGCATAATACCAGACTATCATAACCACATATCCCAGGCCTCGTGCCAAGACTATAAATAAGATTTTTCCAATGCCTTGTGCCAAGACACTAGTTTGTCTCATGATACCTACCGATGCATCGAGGAGCTATAGCGGGCTCCACCTGTCACATATTAAGTCCAATGCATTCCCATATGAAAAGGTTTAAACATAACATAAACATTCGTATTAAAACTAGCATACGAAATGTAAATACTTTCACCATAAACCATGAATGGTATAAAAATAGCACATCCATATTCAAACATATCACAAAACCTCCAATACAACATAGAAGTTTTGTATCATAATAAATAAACTTCACATAAGCGTAAAATCCAACAAAGGATGTTGACATAGATGAAATCAAAACTCTTTTTTGAGAAATATCTCTTTTATTTTGAAATCATTTAAGATCCATATAAAATAAAACATTTTCTTTGAAAATATTCTTATAAGCTTGTAAGGGAAGCTTCGACGATTTTATACCGGCGGAAAATAGCCGCACCCTCCGTATAAGTTAAAAAAACATTCTTACCTTAATTTTGTCGAAAATGATAAAAAGCACCTTGTTTGGAAAACGACGGAAAGATTCCTTTGTAAACCTCCTATAAAAAGTCAAACAAGGGTATAAATTACTTTAACCCATATTTTTGTGATTAGTAAAAATGTTTTTAAATACATTTTTAAGAAACATGGATGAGGATGATAAAGAGATCCCAGTAGATTATTACGTATAAACAACCTCAGATAATGAAGATATTGTGAAATAAACCTTACCAATTTTGTAACTTATGAAACATACAACCCATGAAAGAGGTATCATTCAATGAATATGTAAATACACATAAATTATAGTGTATTACACAAAGAATATAATTATGGGAAGTACATACACCACACAAAAGGTGATGGTGGCAATATGGCATGAATCTCACGGGAATAAGGAGTGAGATGAAAACCCCTTACCTTGTATTTTTCCTTGGTTGGGGTAGGTTAACCTCCTTTATAATGGTGAAATAATTGTTATTAAATTATACAAGAATCATATACATTAATATGATATCATATATGATCTTTTAACATTGATTTGTTAATAATATCTTAGTATTATCGTTGTTTCGTGTGTTAACTTACTCGTTTTCTTTTATATGTTTTGTTATGTAAGCCATGTTTGTCATGGATAGGTTGTATATTATTCATATCCAGAATGATATCAAGCCCTTAGATATCATTATTAATCATAAAATGAGAATTATACTTGAATGGATATGATGGAGAATGAATCTCATCGCGTTCGTGGAGACGGTAGTCCGTACATACGCACGAGCGACAATATCATTTTTTTGATATTAAAATAATATATAAATGGTTGTTATATCATATATACAGAATCATTAACATGTTAAATTTATTATTTACATGAGTTACACATCATTATTATTCCCATCCAAATAATAATATATTGAATAACAATTACACCACGACGTGGAGACGGTAAGCCGTACGTACGCACGTATGGTGACATGTTATTCAAAGGGTGGGTAGAATACTGAATATGGTTGTACCATATTTATAATAACATCACAGTATATGTGAGATAATGGAGTTATAATTTTATAATGGTAATAACAAAGAAAGAATAAGTGGAAGAAGAAAGGAACTTGAAAAGGGGTGGTGAAAACATTACCTCTTCTTCGAGTTCTTCCTTTTGATTTGATCAAAAGGGCTCCTTAGGTTGGCTTTATGATCAATATAAGGCCTCTAGGTTGTAGTGAGGGAAGTTGGGAGATTATTTGGGCAGAGTTTGGCCGATCCAAAAGGCTTTTAAGGTGTGAAGAAATGGGAAGGAGGAGTGCCCTTTTATAAGAGGGGTGAGGGGCACCTTTGGAAAAGCTAGAAATATTAATTTTTAATAAATTCATATTCGGTTTCTAATGGCTAAAAAGTTGATTAATCAAAGGTTAAGGTGGGGATAGGTCTAAAACCACTCAACCAATAGAATTTATACAGGTTTGGGTACTTATATTAACCTTATCTTTTAGTTTTAACTCTTAGTTAATTAGTTTGATATTTACCATGTCACTTTTTATTTTTATAATATATAGTTAATAAACTTACTATATACATCAAAACGACCCCTAAGTGGTCCATTAATGATAAAACTATCATGATATAAGTCTCTTGGCCGAACCTTAGATTTTTAGGAATTTAATATCAATTAATAATATAATATTTTTTTTAAGAACTCTTTTATGTCAATTTTGACACTATTCAATAGTTGATTTTTGGGAAACTCATAACAGATTGATTACTTCGAAAAAAGTCAAATAAATCAATCCTAATATATAATATTATCCTATAAAATTAGTTTAATTTATTAAAAGTTTCATATTATATTTATTTGGGTATTTATAATATCAATTATTTTAATTTTTCACTATTATAGTAATTAATTCATCATCATTGTGTCATAAATAAATTACATTATTTAATGCCTAAAAATTATAAATAAAATATCATTATGTAGTAAATATTTTTCTCTTTCTAATTAATATTTATAATCTAAAATCCAACATATATAACCCTATGTAAAAATTGTTTTTCTAAAAGATATAAGCTTGTGTCATTTTTGTATTCTTTTTAACCTAATTAAAATAAAATGTCCCTATCTCCTACAAGTGGCACCATGGGGTCCCAAAATCGACCCAAAGATGCCTATGGTCGAAATTTTATCAACAAATAAGGCTAGGACACGTTTTAGGGTAATTTAGTATTATTATAATATTATTTTTTTAACCCTTATTTACCGGATTTACCCTCAACCATGGTAAATAAAATATTTACCGCAGTAATTATTCAAAATGTCTAAAAATAAAATTTACCTATTTACACAATATGAAAATCCTGATTCCAAATATGGAATCCATTTTTCTAAATTTAAAACAAAGAAGTCGCAGAAATTAATTTAAAATTAATTCCCGCTGTCAAAACAAAAATTGTGTTTTTAAGAGATAATAACTATCAAAAGATTGACACTTTTTTATGTTCGGTTTAATTTTAAAATTATGTCCAATGACCAACATTATATTAAATGGTAAAAATATATTCCAAATATACTTTAAAACCACTCAAATTTATAATTTATCACTATTAATTATTTTGATTAAAAAAGTTGTTTTTAATTAAAATTTAGTAATTTACACTATTCATCAAAATATTAAAGTTATCCGAAAAGTACCAAAATTTCACCTTAAGACAAATTCGATATTCCGAATCCAAAAAATGAAGTCCATTTTGAAATATAAAATATATATAATTTCAAAAAGTAGGTATTACTATTCATAACGGCTAGTTTTATTGGTTATGGTGTGTTAGAACTCGGTGTTGCGTACAACACACGCTATCACATTATTCAAAGAGAAGCATACCATAGAAGCTTGGGGTGTTACATTCTCCCCTCCTTCAAATAATTTCGTCCTCGAAATTTCTAGAATACTTATCACATGAAAAGACTCGGGTGGTTCTTCATCATAAGTTCCTCGGGTTCCCATGTTGCCTCTTCCATCTTATGGTTTCTCCACAAAACTTTTACCAGACGCGTCGTCCGGTTTCTCAGCACATGTTCTCTCGTATCAAGAATCTTGTCGGGCTCTTCACAATAAGACAGATCTGTTTCCATTTCTAATTCCTCATAGGTGAGTACATGCGTTGGGTCAGGCATGTATTTCCTCAACAGAGATACGTGAAACACATCGTGAACTTTGGAGAGACTTGGTGGCATTGCCAATCGGTAAGCTACAACCCCAATTCGTTCAAGAATTTCGAATGGTCCGATGTACCTGGGACTCAATTTACCTTTCTTACCAAAACGTATGACTCCCTTCCATGGAGATACTTTCAGGAAAACATGATCACCGACTTGAAATTCCAAATCCTTCCTTCGATTATCGGCATAGCTCTTCTGCCTACTTTGAGCTTCTTTGATGTGATTTTGGATTACCTTCACCTTTTCCACCGTTTCCTCCACCAGTTCTGGGCCTACAAGTTTTCTTTCACCAACTTCATCCCAACAGGTTGGTGTACGACATCTCTTTCCATATAACGCTTCATATGTTGCCATCTGAATACTGGAATGGAAGCTATTGTTATATGAAAATTCTACTAGAGGTAAATATTGATCCCACATACCCTGAAAGTCAAGTGAGCAAGATCTCAACATGTCTTCTAAGGTCTGAATAGTCCGTTCTGATTGTCTGTCTGTCTGAGGGTGGTAAGCAGTGCTCAAATGAAGTACAGTATCCAGGGATTTCTAAAGACTTTTCCAAAATCTTGAAGTAAAACGGGGATCACGATCAGAAACAATCGATAGGGGTACTCCATGAAGTCTCACAACTTCATTAATATATAGTCTTGCTAGACGTTCCAGGGGTAGATCTTCTCTTATAGCAAGAAAATGTGCTGACTTGGTAAGACGATCAACAATAACCCATATTTCATTGTTCCTTCTAGGAGTCTTTGGTAGCCCCATGACAAAGTCCATCATAATATTGTCCCATTTCCACTCCGGTATGGGAAGAGGTTGCATGACTCCTCCAGGCTGTTGCCTTCTAGCTTTCACTTGTTGACAAACCATACATCTTGACACAAAATCAGAAATCTCCCTCTTCATGTTGTCCCACCAAAAATGTTCCTTCAAATCTCTATACATTTTGGTGCTCCCAGGTTGTATAGAGAAATTGGAACTGTGAGCATCATCCAGCAATTCCCTTTTTAGATCAGGTAAATCGGGAACACAAAGTCTCTTCCCGAATTTCAAAATTCCATCTTCATACACAAAGTCTCTCAATCTCCCATCATTCTTCATCATCGGTCTGAGAACTCTTAATCCTTTCTAGTAAAGATGGTTTGGCAACCATTTGAAAAAGAATTGATTTTTCGCCTTCCCTGGTTATTACCATGTCCATCTTCACTAGATCCATGAAAATTGGATCCCTTTCAATTCTCATATTGTTTAAAACTCCATGGTCTTTTCTGCTCAAAGCATCTGCCACCATGTTTGCTTTCCCCGGGTGGTAGTGTATCGTACAATCATAATACTTGAGTAATTCATGCCATCTCCTTTGCCTCATGTTGAGTTATTTTTGTGAGAAAATATACTCTTGTGATCAGTATAAATCTCACATTTTTCACCATAGAGGTAGTGCCTCCATATCTTCAAAGAAAAGATCACAGCTGCTAACTCGAGATCATGAGTAGGATAGTTTTGTTCATGAATTTTCAACTGTCGTGATGCATAGGCAATAACTCTATCATTCTGCATAAGGACACAACCAAGTCATTTCTTTGATGCATCACTATAAATAACGAACCCATCATTCCCCGATGGTAGAGTCAATATAGGAGCATTGACTAATCTTCTCTTCAGTTCTTCGAAACATTCTTCACACTCTTTTGTCTAAACAAATTTTACCCCTTTACGTGTGAGCTTCGTTAATGGGTTAGCCAATCGGGCAAAATTCTGGACGAAACATCGATAATAACCTGCCAAACCAATAAAACTACGTACCTCAGTTATACTCGTAGGTGCTGGCCATTCTTGGATTGCCTTGGTCTTAGAAGGATCAATAGATATTCCATCTTTAGAGACAATATGGCCAAGAAAAGAAATCTCATGAAGCCAGAATTCACACTTGTTAAACTTCCCATATAATTCATGCCTCCTCATAGTCTTCAAGATAATTCGCAAGTGATTTTCATGATCTTCGTAGTTTTTGGAGTATACCAAGATATCATCAATAAATACCACCAAAAAATCATCGAGATACTCCTTGAAAACTCTATTCATCAGATCCATGAATACAGATGGTGCATTAGTCAATCCAAAAGGCATTACAGTAAACTTGTAATGCCCGTACCTGGTTCGAAATGCTATCTTCGGAATGTCTTCCTTCTTTACACACAACTGATGGTTTCCAGATCGAAGGTCAATCTTTGAAAAGTATTGAGCTCCATGCAGTTGGTCAAATAAATCATCAATATGAGGTAGGGGATACTTGTTCTTTATCGTTATAGCATTGATCTCCCTGTAGTGGATACATAACCTCATAGATCCATCTTTCTTTTTAACAAAAAGAACAGGGGCTCCCCATGGAGAAACACTAGGGAGAATAAATCCTTTATTACTCAACTCATCTAGTTGTTTCTTTAGTTCGACTAACTCTACAGTGGCCATTATATAAGGGGTCTTCGATATAGGCCTTGATCCAGGAATTAAATCAATGGAAAACTCAACTTCTCATTCTGGAGGATGTCCAGGTAAATCTTCCAGAAATACATCTACAAATTCTTTCACAATAGGTACATCCTATATTTGAACATTCCTTTCCTCACCCACAGTTATTTCATTCTCTTCCTCCCCAATAATTGAATTTAGTTGAGCTACTAGCGGTGGATCTAAATAAGAATTAGGTGGTGATGATTCTACTCTAAAGATAAGGTGTTCCTTATCAATAGCATCAAGAATCGTAACCTCTTTCTTCTTACAATAAATCTTGGCATCATAGTACGAAATCCAGTCCATACTGAGGATTTTATCAAACTCAATCATAGGTATGCGATGAGATCAGCAGATAAAGAACATTTATGTGCTCTAATGAGGACAGATTCACAAAACTTCGTTGCAATGATACTTCCCTTAGGGGTTTTAACTGACAACTCCCTTATTAAATCAAATTGGAAATATTTAATTTTCTTAGAAAACAGGGAAGATATGAAACAATGCGATGATCCAGAATCAAATAATGCTTTCGCTAAACTTGAGGAAACCATTAAATTACCTTCCACCACGTCTTTCGGAGCTTCTACCTCAGCAGTAGTGATAGCATAAGCCTGACCTTGATCCCTTGGCCTTTTCTGAGGTAAGTTCTCCTGACGTTTAGGACATTCATTTTCATAATGCCCCATCTCCCTGCAATTGTAGCATTGAACATTGGTAGCTTCCTTCTTCCCATTGCAATCACGAGCTTGGGGGCCTTTTTCACCACACTTGTAACAGACCCCCATTCCCTTCAAGAAATTACCAGGGTGTTTCTTCCCGCATTTACCATAGGATGGATATTAAACCTTTCCCTTCTTCCTCTTATTTCCATTCCCAGATTGATCAGCAGGTCTCTCCTTCTCGTGCTTTGCTTTAAATTCATAAGACTTAGAGAATTTCTTTTCAGTCTTGATACCACATGAGACAATGTCTTCGTACGACGAAAAGGATTGTGAGACTAATGCTCGACGAAGAAATGGTTTTATCCCATCAAAGAAACAATCAATATTACTTCTTGGGTTACGTATATAATCTCCATCAGACCTTGCTAACCTTGTAAAATTAGCCTCATACTTTGTGACATTCTCATCCTCCTTCTGTCTCAGACTCAGAAATTGCCTTTCCATATCTGCTCGACGGTCGCGAGGAAAGTATTTTTCTCAAAACAGATCTTTGAACTCCCTATATTCTATATTTGATACTTCATCATATTCCTTCATGTTTTGAATCAATGACCACCATTGATTAGCATCTCCAGTGCGGCGGTAAACTGCCATGATAACTTTTTCCCTTTCACTGCTCCCCAAAGCCTGAAATTTTTTCTCTAGGGAATTTATCCATTGCTCAGCTACTAAGGGATTTGTACTCCCATTGAACAATGGTGGTTGTTGCCTCATGAATCGATCTAAAATTGATCCTCCACGCTGTGGATCAGGGTGCTCCATACAGGTAAGGTTATTATTCATAACCTGAGTAAGTTGTCCCAGTATGGTGATTAGCTGATCGACACCAGTTGCATCACCAGCTCCACTATAATTATCTTGAGCAGGAGGGCAATCCCTACATGGATTGCGTGTATTGATACGGTTTCCATTTCTTCCACTAGGCGCCATTTCTAAACAATGGCATAAACTAGATCAGTTTATGAATCAAAATACATAATCCCATACTTATAAAACACTTAACATAAATTGAACTGTTTATGGATATAATCCATAATCATAAAAATGTTTTCTTCGAGGAAGTATATACTCATAAACCATTCATAATGATTTGTAATGAAAATGAGAGTTATCCTAAGCATATCCCCCGGGAGTGTCGTAACCAAGAGTGCAGCAAGGCCCGTTGTCGTGCACCAGTTCACGTTCGAGTCTATCTCAAAGCGGTGTTCTCGGGTTTTACCCCTAGGTACATCTGTGCCAGAGCCGCCTCTACCTGCCACTACGGCAAAAAAGGCATTTAGCGGCGGTGTTTTTTTCGTTTGGCGGCAGTTTAAACCATCGCTAAATCGATTGGCGGCGGTTTTCAAAACTGTCGCTAAGTCGTGCGTCGGGAAACTATTCGCGGCGGTTTTCAAAACCGTCGGAACGTTTCGCGGCGGGTTTTTAGCGGCGGTTTAAACCGCCACTGAATGATTCAGCAGGGTTTTTTTTATTTTTTTTAATTTTTTTTTTAATTTCATATTTATTTATTTTATTTCGTATTTTTTTTATTTAATTTATTTATTTTTTTTATTTTATTTGTTTATTTTATTTATTTTATTTATTTATTATATTTACTTTATTTATTTATTTATTTTATTTCGTATTTATTTATTTTATTTATTTATTTTATTTATTTATTTATTTATTTATTTTATTTCTTATTTATTTATTTATTTATTTATTTTATTTCTTATTTATTTATTTATTTTATTTATTTATTTTATTTATTTATTTATTTTATTTACTTATTTTATTTCGTATTTATTTATTTAATTAATTTATTTATTTATTTATTTATCCATGCATGCATGCATCGCTCATGCCCATGCACATGCATGCCCATGCACATGCATGCCCATACACATGCATGCCCATGCACATGCATGCCCATGCAATGTAAATAAATCCTGCGTCTGGTGAGATTTGAACCCCTAACCTCTTGCATATTTTCCAAAGACTTTACCACTCCAGCAAGCTCGCCATGTGGTTAATAAACAGAAATTAATATACTTATATATATTAATTGAAAAAACAAATAATACATAAATCATAGATATAAACTCGATAATAATAAATAATAAATAATAAATAATAAATAATAAATAATAAATAATAAATAATAAATAATAAATAATAAATAATAAATAATAAATAATAAATAATAAATAATAAATATCAATAATAAATAATAAATAAATATAAATAATAAAAAATAAATAAAGATAAATAATAAATAATAAAGAATAAATAATAAATAATAAATAATAAATAATAAACAATAAATAATAAATAATAAACAATAAATATTAAATATTAAATATTAAATATTAAATATTAAATATTAAATAATAAATAATAAATAATAAATAAAGATAAATAATAAATAATAAATAATAAATAATAAATAATAAATAATAAATAAATTTAAACAATAAATAATAAATAATAAATAATAAATAATCAATAATAAATAATCAATAATCAATAATAAATAATAAATAAATATAAATAATAAATAATAAATAAATATAAATAATAAAAAATAAACAAAGATAAATAATAAATAATAAAAAATAAAGAATAAAGAATAAAGAATAAAGAATAAATAATAAATAATAAACAATAAATAATCAATAATCAATAATCAATAATAAATAATAAATAATAAATAATAAATAATAAATAATAAATAATAAATAATAAATAATAAATAATAAATAATAAATAATAAATAAATTTAAACAATAAATAATAAATAATAAATAATAAATAATAAATAATAAATAATAAATAATAAATAATAAATAAATATAAATAATAAATAATAAATAAATATAAATAATAAATAATAAATAATAAATAATAAATAATAAATAATAAATAATAAATAATAAATAATAAATTGTAAATTATAAATAATAAATAAATATAAATAATAAATAATAAATAATAAATAATAAATAATAAATAATAAATAATAAATAATAAATAATAAATAATAAATAATAAATAATAAATAATAAATAATAAATAATAAATAATAAATAATAAATAATAAATAATAAATAATAAATAATAAATAATACATAATAAATAACAAATAACAAATAATAAATAATAAATAACAAATAATAAATAATAAATAACAAATAATAAATAATAAATAACAAATAATAAATAATAAATAATAAATAATAAATAAATAGAAATAATAAATAAATAGAAATAATAAATAATAAATAATAAATAATAAATAAATATAAATATAAATAATAAATAATAAATAATAAAAAATAAAAAATAAAAAATAAAAAATAAAAAATAAAAAATAAAAAATAAATAATAAATAATAAATAATAAATAATAAATAAATATAAATAACAAATAATAGATAAATATAAATAATAAATAATAAATAAATATAAATAATAAATAATAAATAAAAATAAATAATAAATAATAAATAATAAATAATAAATAAATATAAATGATAAATAAATATAAATAATAAATAATAAATAATAAATAATAAATAATAAATAAGAAATAAGAAATATTAAATAAATATAAATAACAAATAATAAATAAATATAAATAATAAATAATAAATAAATATAAATAATAAATAATAAATAAATATAATAATAAATAATAAATAATAAATAAATATAAATAATAAGTAATGAATCATAAATAATAAATAATAAATAATAAATAAATATAAATATAAATAATAAAAAATAAAAAATAAATAATAAATAATAAATAATAAATAACCAGTTACAAATAATATATAATAAATAAATTAAAGTATATTATAAATAATAAATAATAAATAATAAAGGAAACACATGAAAAAGTATGAAAAGACGTGATAAGGGATGAAAAATCATGAAAATGCATGAAAAAGGATGGAGAAGCATATGAAGAATGAGGTATTAGAAAGAATGAGAACGCATGAAAACTCGTGAAAACTCTGGAAAACTCCTTAATAATTCAACATAATCATCATAATAACCCACAAAAAACCATTGATAAAGATAACAAGTCATAGAAACCCAAATAAACAGTAATAAATGGAGCTACCGTTAAAACTCGTCAAAACGGTCATAAAGATACAAAAACATTGGACTCACATTAACGGAGATAACTTAAGATCCGAGAGTCCGTTTTAGATCCGCGACCTGTCAAATCAAAGATCCCGAAACGATATTCAACCTGAAAGCTGAAAGATTCTGAATGGACAGGCGGATCGGAAGTTACGACCATTTAAAAAAAAGCTGACGGGGAACGGGTGCTAGAAACGAGGCATTGAAAAACATAACAAACCCGATACCCACTAAAAAGGCCATAACATATGATCTATGAGTGCATGTGGGCGCCGCAACCAGTCAAACTGAAGCTCATGGAACGAGCTATGATCTGGCAGGTGGAGGAGGCCAAATTGACATGCGGATCGAAAGTTCGGTCTGTTTGAAGACAAGTTCGACGGGACACCGGTGACGGAAACGGGGTTTTGGAGGCCTTCGTAGGGGTTTTTGGGGTCGAAAAACCCAACAGAAGATTGCTTGTGTCGAACCGGTGCGTAGCTCTCTTCGCTGGCTTCGATTTGATATGTGGTAGAGCCCAAACGGACACCCGGAGCGAAAGTTATGGCCATTTGAAGTTGGAGAACTTTTTTCAACTTTTTTATAACTCTAATATCATCCACACCTTAGAACGTCTCACGGTTTTGATTATATGTGCCTCTATATCTCTTCATGAGATTCGATTTGACTGGTCGTGGCGCTTCAACGGACGCCCGGATCAAAAGTTATGATCGATTTAGTGTTTTCGGGGTTTCTTACGTTTTTTATTTTTTTCATTTTATTTCACAGCAGTTTTACCGAAACCGCCGCTATTTCGCGGCGGTTTTTTAAAAAACTGCCGCTATTCCTTGAATAAAATTAAAAAAATTTAAAAAAAAATTTAAAAAAAAAAATTTTCCGTTTAGCGGCTGTGTTTTCGCGGCGGTTTTTAAAACCGCCGCGAAAAAACCGCCCCTAAACGGCGGTTTTCTCGTAGTGTGCTCGTATCCAGACAGGGATGTATTGCTCGGAAAACTCACAAAATCTCTACAATACCAAAATTTTAGGATGTACTTCTATACTAATCCTCAAAGTTCATCTTAGGTCTAGGTGCTCTAATCAGAGTTTATCTAAATCTAGCTTTCAAGATTTGTACTAAACTTCCTCTGATACCAACTGTAATGCCCCGACCCTAGTTACCCAGATTCGGTGCATTATTACAAAACATTGGCATGATCACAAGAAAGATCAAATCTCGAAAGACCGATTGGTTTAGTACCCTTGGAAATACTAGATATATTCATAAGTCTTACATTACATCATAAAATGAAAAAACTACTACAACAACATATTGTCTCCATAATCCACACTCATATCCCCACATAATATCCCTGCAGGTCATTCATAATTTACTTCTTCACTTCCTGGGAAAAATAAAACATAGAAAAGGGGTGAGCTCAAATGCCCAGTAAGGATAATAATATAGCGGAAACCTTCATAAATAAGAATAAACATTTAAGGCAATGTATAACTAAAAAAAGCCTTTCAAACTAGAACTTTCAACATAGTATGGCATAGATAAAATGAAACAATTCCATTTACTTATTCACATGGATATTCTACTAATCGAATAATCACATGCAAAAACAATAACCACTGTCATAATGATGGAATGCATAATGCCAGACTATCATAACCACATAGCCCAGGCCTCGTGCCAAGACTATAAATAAGATTTTTCCAAGGCCTTGTGCCAAGACACTAGTTTGTCTCATTAGACATACCGATGCATCGAGGAGCTATAGCGGGCTCCACCCGTCACATATTAAGTCCAATGCATTACCATATGAAAAGGTTTAAACATAACATAAACATTCGTATTAAAACTAGCATACGAAATGTCAATACATTCACCATAAACCATGAATGGTATAAAAATAGCAATCCATAGTCAAACATATCACAAAACTTTCAATACAACATAGAAGTTTTGTACCATAATAAATAAACATCACATAAGCGTAAAATCCAACAAAGGATGTTGACATAGATGAAATCAAAACACTTTTTAGAGAAATATCACTTTTATTTTGAAATCATTTAAGATCCATATAAAATAAAACATTTCCCTTGAAAATATTCTTATAATCTTGTAAGGGAAGCTTCGAAAATTTTATAATGGCAGAAATTAGCCGCACCCGCCGTATAAGTTAAAAAAAATTCTTACCTTAATTTTGTCGAAAAGGTTAAAAAGCACCTTGTTTGGAAAATGACGGAAGGATTCCTTTATAAACCTCTTATAAAAAGTCAAACAAGGGTATAAATTAATTTAACCCATATTCTTGTGATTAGTAAAAATGTTTTGAAATACATTTTTAAGAAACATGGATGTAGATGATAAAGAGATCCCAGTAGATTATTGCGTATAAACAACCTCGGATAATGAAGAGATTGTGAAATAACCCTTATCAATTTTGTAACTTATGAAACATACAACCCATGAAAGAGGTATCATACAATGAATATGTAAATACACATAAATTAGAGTCTATTACACAAAGAATATAATTATGGGCAGTACATACACCACACAAAAGGTGATGGTGGCAATATGGCATGAATCTCACGGGAATAAGGAGTGAGATGAAAACCCCTTACCTTGTAATTTTCCTTGGTTTGGGTAGGTTAACCTCCTGTATAATGGTGAAATAATTGTTATTAAATTATACAAGAATCATATACATTAATATGATATTATATATGATCTTTTAACATTGATTTGTTAATAATATCTTAGTATTATCGTTGTTTCAGGTGTTAACTTACTCGTTTTCTTTTATATGTTTTGTTATGTAATCCATGTTTGTCATGGATAGGTTGTATATTATTCATATCTAGAATGATATCAAGTCCTTAGATATCATTATTAATCATAAAATGAGAATTATACTTGAATGGATACGATGGAGAATGAATCTCATCGCGTTCGTGGAGATGGTAGTCCGTACGTACGCACGAGCGACAATATCATTCTTTTGATATTAAAATAATATATAAATGGTTGTTATATCATATAAACAGAATCATTAACATGTTAAATTTATTATTTACATGAGTTACACATCATTATTATACCCATCCAAATAATAATATTGTGAATAACAATTACACCACGACGTGGAGACGGTAAGACATACGTACGCACGTATGGTGACATGTTATTCAAAGGGTGGATAGAATACTGAATATGGTTGTACCATATTTATAATAACATCACAGTATATGTGAGATACTGGAGTTATCATTTTAGAATGGTAATAACAAAGAAAGAAGAAGTGGAAGAAGAAAGGAACTTGAAAAGGGGTGGTGAAAACATTACCTCTTCTTCGGGTTCTTCCTTTTGATTTGATCAAAAGGGATCCTTAGGTTGGCTTTCTGATAAAACTAAGGCCTCTAGGTTGTAGTTAGGGAAGTTGGGAGAGTAGTTGGGCAGAGTTTGGCCGAACCAAAAGGCTTTTAAGGTGTGAAAAAATGGGAAGTAGGAGTGCCCTTTTATAAGAGGGGTGAGGGGAACCTTTGGAAAAGCTAGAAATATTAATTTATAATAAATTCATATTCGTTTTCTAATGGCTCCAAAGTTGATTAATCAAAGGTTAAGGTGGGGATAGGTCTAAAACCACTCAACCAATATAATTTAGACAGGTTTTGGTATTTATATTAACCTTATATTTTAGTTTTAACTCTTAGTTAATTAGTTTGACATTTACCATGTCACTTTGTATTTTTATAATTTATAGTTAATAAACTTACTATATACATCCAAGAGACCCCTAAGTGGTCCATTAATGATGAACCTGTCATGATATAAGTCTCTTGGCCGAACATTTGATTTTTAGGAATTTAATATCAACTAATAATATAATATTTATTTTAAGAACTCTTTTATGTCAATTTTGACACTATTCAATAGTTGATTTTTGTGAAACTCATAAAAGATTTATTACTTAGAAAAAAGTCAAATAAATAAATCCTAATATATCATATTATCCTATAAATCTATTTTAATTCATTAAAAGTTTCATATTATATTTATTTGGGTATTTATAATATCAATTATTTTAATTTTTCACTATTATAGTAATTAATTCATCATCATTGTGTCATAAATAAATTAAATTATTTAATGTCTAAAAATTATAAATAATCTATAATTATGTAGTAAATATTTTTATATTTCTAATTAATATTTATAATCTAAAATCCAACATATATAACCCTATGTCAAAATTGTTTTTCTAAAAGATATAAGCTTTTGTCATTTTTGTATTCATTTTAACCTAATTAAAATAGAATGTCCCTATCACCTACAAGTGGCACCATGGGGTCCCAAAATCGACCCAAATATTCCTATGGTCGAAATTTTGTCAGCCAATAAGGCTAGGACACGTTTTAGGGTAATTTAGTATTATTATAATATTATTTTTTAACCCTTATTTACCAGATTTACCCTTAACCACGGTAAATAAAATATTTACCGTAGTAATTATTCAAAATATCTAAAAATAAAAGTTACCAATTTACACAATTTTAGCATCCTAATTCCAAATATGGAATCCATTTTTCTAAATTCAAAACACAGAAGTGGCAGAAATTAATTTAAAATTAATTCCCGCTGTCAAAACAAAAAGCGTGTTTTTCAGAGATAATAACTATCAAAAGATTGACACTTGTTTATGTTCGGTTTAATTGTAAAATTATGTCCAATGACCAACATTATATTAAATGGTAAAAATATATTCTAAATATACTTTAAAACCACTCAAATTCATAATTTATCACTATTAATTATTTTGATTAAAAAAGTTGTTTTTAATTAAAATTTAGTAATTTTCACTATTCATCAAAATATTAAAGTTATCCGAAAAGTACCAAGATTTCACCTTAGGCTAAATTTGATATTCCGAATCCAAAAAATGAAGTCCATTTTGAAATATAAAATATATATAATTTCAAAAAGTAGGTATTACTATTCATAACGACTAGTTTGATTGGTTATGATGTGTTAGAACTCGGTGTTGCGTACAACACACGCTATCACATTATTCAAAGAGAAGCGTACCATAGAAGCTTGGGGTGTTACATGAGGTATAAGATATAAATTAATATGAGAATTTAGAGGGTATTGGAATCAAAAAATTCAAACCCTGAACTTTTTTTCATGACCCATTATACCATATTATATTAAAAAACATATGTCGAGTTTGAGTAGAAAACGTTCTCTCTACAAGAAGAATAATCATATTTTATTTTAATTTACTGCAAGACTTCTCACACATCGAGGGATTTAGGTTCCTAAAAATTTCATTCCAACCTAGTGGTGTTATTGATATAATTTCCCTCTAGGATTATCCCGTGAATTTATCAAATAGCTAATAAAAACATTAAATTCCTTAAAATTCATTTTATACAATCTTCCAGAAACATTTTGAAATAATAAAAAAATCTATTATAGTGTATACACCTTATTTAGGTGCCTACTATACATTTCATGATTTAATTTGACTTGTTTTATAACCCAAATGGACATTCAGATCGAAAATTATGGCTTTTATAAGTTGGAAAAACTTTATAAATTAATTCATGTTCCTATGAAAGTCATTCACAGAGCTATTCTTAGATCTCCCTCACACAAATCCATCACCCAACTCCCTCAACCATTTCACATAGATCCTCTATGCGGCACCATTAACCAAATCAACCATAAATTCAATAAATAGACCTCACCTCTAATTTTAGGAGGATGGAGGAACTCCTAGATGACTGAGAAAGGTGAGATCTCTGGTAGAACTACATGTCCACCAAACCATTTCTCCCTTTCATGGGTGGTCAACTATGAAAATCCCAATATGATGATGATTTACCTAGTTATCCCCCACATGGATGAACCACCTGGGTGACCCATACATGGGTGACCTGAAAGTGGATTACCCATGCTTGGGAAATGCCACGTGCATGACCCAAACTTGGGAAACCCACACATGGTTAACCCACACAAAGGACTCCCAAATTTGGGTGACCCACGTTTGGGAGACCCACATTTGGAAAACCTACACATGATTCTAACTTGGGAGTCCCAAACCTGGGTGACCCACACTTGGGTGACCCATGATTTATAAAACCACACATAGGAGACCCTTCACCCATGCCACATCACTTGGGTTCCTTTTCTACAAATTCCCATTATACGTGAATGAAAAATCACAACGTTATCCCTCATTATAGAATGGAATCCCTGGTATCTATATCACTAGGGATATGAACCATTTCAATCTACATATAGTATTAATCATCTTTGAATGCCCTCTCATAAGAGATAAGAACCAATTCACTCAAGTCATATACTTGGGCAATGCATCATTCCATTAAAGAAGGGAATCCACTTTGTTATATTCCCCTAATCAAAAACATTATTCCCAGGATTCGAGATACTCCTAATGATTTAAGATACATGGGAATACTCTTAAGTGTATCCCCAACAAAACATTCAATTCAACATTAGTAATGATGATCCTTAAGGTTTCAGATACATCTGTTTCTTACTTTGTGTAATCCCCAACCAAACATTCAATTCACATGTGTTGAGTTACTCCTCATGGATCCAAATACATGGGAATCATCCTTAGTGTAAGTCCCAACAAAACATTAAATTCAAATGAGTCAACATACTCATCATGGTTCTAGATACAATGGTATCCTCCAAGGTGTAAAACATAACGAAACCTTAAATTCCAATTAGTTGGGATACTAATCATTGTTCCAAATATATGCGCATCCTTTAAGGTACAATCAACAACCAAATAGTTAATTCCAATGAGTTTAGACACTCCTCATGGTTCCAAATACATGAACATACTCTTATGTGAATGAGATAATCAACCTCAAAATTACCATGAGTATATATACTCTATATGGTTCCAGCTATATGAGATTCCTCCTATGTGTAATCCCCCACAAAAAATTCAATTCACTATGAGTCATGATACTATTCATGGTTCCATATTCAAGAGAATTCTTCTAGGTGTAATCCCCAAACGAACCATCAATTATAAATTAGTCAAGATACTCATCATGGATATAGATACATTAGATTAATCCAAGGTGTAAGAAGCAACAAAATCATCAATTCGCCATGATTTTAGATAATACTCTTAGTTATAGATATATGGGAATCCTCCTAGGTGTAATCCCCAAACAATCCTTAAATTACCATGAGTTGAGATTCTCCTCATGGTTCTAGATACATGGCCATATTATGTGGTGTAAATAATAACCAATACTTCATTAATTATGAGTCAAGACACTCCACATATTACCAGATACATGGGAATCCTACTAGGTGTATTCTTAACCAAACCATTAATCACCATGATTTAGGATACTCCACATGGTTCATAGACAATGGAATCATCCTAGGTGTTATCCACAAAGAACACCCTCACCTAACTAACATATTAAGTCATGTATCTTAATATAGATCATCTATAATCATTATGTTTAATCTTAATGGTATAATCTCAGGTAATTTCACCAATCTTATATTGCCTATTTTTCTCACACTGATTAGGACTCTTATGGTCTTAACAATATCTCAAGATCAATTCACATGCACGGATATCGTGACTCTATTTCAGGTATCCTATTAAGGTGTAATCCCTAACCATTCATCAAACTATCTGGGTTTTTTTCATTCAAAACATAGATAGGAGAACTTTTCATGGTTCAATACCAACTTTAGAACACCAATTTCCATCCTCGATGGAAAAAAATCATTGACTAAAACTAGTTCGATTTAATATAAGTCATCATGAATTAATATTGGAAATATAGGAAATCTCATGTATATATATATATATATATGTTTGTCTGTTTTTTATGTGTTTATAAAAACTACACGGTCTCAATTCGATCATTAGAAAATGGGTACCCATTTCTAGATTGGTATTTTGAAATGATTCCAGAATATGTCTTAAATTTATAAGAGAGTACTAACATATGAAACAATCCTCATAAAAACGGTGTGGTGATCCTAGCCTCCCTTCTCCACAAATGCATAATTTTCTATGTTTTCACTAGAAAAGTCCTCATGAACACTTTTATTTGTAATTTAGGTCCAAATTATCTCTCATTGATTATGGGAATGAAATCTATCAAATATTCCATTGGAAAAAAAATGGTCAACCTGATATGAATACTTCAAATGTTTCTAGACACTCACATGTGAAAAATTACCATATTTACTTCCATTAATCTGGAATGAAATCAACCATAAATACACTCTTATATATGATTTTTCATTTATGATTGCTTTTTTTTTTGTTTCCTTTTAATAAATTTATGAATATAATCTAAATGAAATCTTTCAATCCACCATTGAATTTAAAGATCATTGAAAAAGTTTAGAGCTTCTACATGACACCTGCACCAAATCAGAATGTATGCTAAACACAAGGCTAAAATTTCATGAAGACCAATTCTTCATGACCATGATGTATAATACCATCAACACAGAACCACCAACTCTAGTTAGAGAAGACCCTTGTGTGGCGCTATCATTACAATGGTTTCATAAAACACTAGAAGAAGACAATGAATGTTTCCAAAAGGAGGAATCCCGATAGTCTATCCAATCAATGATGGTTTATGAAAAACTAAGTGGTTATAGTTTCCACATAAAATAACATTGGGTTTCTATCCTTAGAGTGTAGAAACACATTCCTTACCTATCATTTCTAGGTGTAGGATAAAATCAAAAAATAAAGAAAATCACCAAAGAGAAACCCTAAAGGGTCTATGTCCTACATGGTCATCATAACTGATGTTAAATCTCAATTATGAATTAAAAAATGGATGTAAATATTCCTAACTCTACCATCCCTACTTAGGTGTTTATAAGGGGAGTCCACTAGGGGAATCCATCCAATACAACTAAGGGGAAGGTCCATACCCTTTCTACTTCAAACACCTTTGAGGACCATAAATTAATCCTAATAGTAGATCAATGATATTATAGGATTATCAGTAGCCATTAGATTCAAAATTCAACTTTGATAGCTCAGTTATAGTACAATCATAAGGAAAACCCCATCCAATAGACCTAGGGTAATTTATAAAAAATTTTAACATAAATTCACCTCCAGTATCATCTATTGGGAAGGAACATACCCAAATCACATATATTAATCCCTCAAGGTAATCTAGTTTCCCTCTCAAATGACTGAAATAATATAATTTGATCTCATCTAGACTATATAATGATGAAAACCATTATACAATTCATAAGGATATAGATGTGATTAAATTAACTTTCCACTCATCACCAAACTATGGTAAATCCATCTTTGTGGAAAATAATATTGCTCAGCCATAATTCAGAAAATTAGATCTTCAATATAACAAGGATGAGTTCCTCTAGCAATGAAAACCATTTGTTTATTGATATCATATTGAATGTGAAATTCCTCAACCCACTAAACATATTCAATGTGGGATGTTTTATCAACCCATAATGATAGAATTGAGCCACCCCACTGAATTGAGATTAAATAAATCATCCAATTATTTTAAAAGTTTCATTCATTACCATGGTTTCCCACCACTATGATTCCAAAATCTACTTGTTCATGAAAATCATACATAGTAAAATAATATCCAGACGTTCAAGGAATAATTGGATTCTCTTATTTCCAAGATGGGTTATCATGAGAGAAGAGAGCATAGGTAAAACCATATTGGTTATTGTATCCTAATTGGGTGGATTTACCTCTTCTCCATCCCAACATTAGGAACACAATTTTATCAATATTTTAGTGAATGGGTGATCCAGTAGATCATGTTACCCATTTATCTTCCTATCATGGAATTATGTTGGGAACCCAAAAAAATAGGAGGCTGCCAAGATCAGATTCTATGTGTAGGCCATGGGAGTCCCTTAATTTTGATTGAACTAAAATATTACAACTACGTTTATCTCATTATGGGAAGATCTCTCCAAGTAATTCCCCTTTTATTTCATCTATACACTGAGGAAACCAACCATCATTGGCCATTACAATTTCATGTTATTGGAAGAAAAAGAAATCATGTATTTCATTGCAATATATATGGGTTTGATGTTTTTTTGAGAGAAACATCTTCACTAGGAAAAAATATTATATATTTTTGTGTAAAAATATAGGATATATTTTCAACTATGCTCATTCCTTTTAATTACTCAGGTGGTTACCGAGTGTTTGCGACTATAAAAAAAGTTTGAAAATGATGTTATTTTTTGAACCAATGAATAATCATATTTAGAACCACCATAATAAATATGTTATCTAGAGAAAGATGAAATATATACTTCTACCATCAATAAGAAAATAAATAAAATATGTGACCTTTTAATCTAGAAGGATAAAATTTATTCCTTCCATAATGATCAGGTTCCTGGGTAATTCAGCTTTAATCAATATGATATCCTGATCAAGTTTCCAAAAAAATCAGGCAATGAAATGAAGGATGACCATTTAAATTACAACACATACCATTGTACATTGGGTCACATGATCATGTAATCATTTATCTTCAAATGTCTACTATAAAATATGAACTATGATGGTAAAATGGTGAGAGAAAAAAATTACTTGGAACATATGATATATATTTTAACAATTATCCCCAATTAAAAATAATTGTTAGGGCCACTATCCCACCAAAATTTATGAGGGGAACTATCCCACCAAATGGTATCACAAGAACTATCTCTCAAAATGATGCAACAGGTTTCATCCATCCAATCGAGAAAATGGGAATGGTCACACCTAATTGATATTGAATTGAATAAGAGCATGTATTCAACTATGTTTCAATAAATATGGTGTTAACTAGGATTAAATTCTTTCAATCTAGTTATAGTGAGAACAATCTTGATAAGGATTATAGAAATCTCTCACAATCTTCTAAACCACAGTGGTTTGTCTCATGCTCCTCTCCAAGCATTGGTTAGGAATAGCTTAGTGATACCATAAATACCTTTATAGGTGGAATTATCAACCATGTTAATGATTCTTAGTGAATATTCTCAGGATAATATTCCCAATATCAAAAGAAAATCTAGTATCAAGGGTCTATGTTGAGACTCCCATCATTATCCATCAATTCTACCATTGAAAAATGAATCGATGTTTATGATTATTCTACATCTCATCCCCATGAAGATGATAGTGTCAACTATATTGAAGATAATGTCACATAGTAAAATTAGTAACATGAGGATCTTTTTGAATTAATTATAATGATTTTTAATGTAATAATCGGTATAATTTTACATAGGTCACTGTTATATTGAATTATTACATCCCATAGGGTTGTGGGTACTTCCAAAATTCTCACCCCTTCATAAGGTGAATTCTGGATCTCATTCCACCTCACCCCAACCCATAAGGCTATGGGAAATTACTTATTTTCTACCTTTTCATTAGGTCCATTTCATGTTTTGTTTAGTGATAGTATCTTCCATTTAGGATTAGAGATAGTTTCATTTCCCCTATTTTTGGGAGACATCATCTGCATATGGGCCTTCTAATGCTTCCACATGTACCCATAAATTGATTGATATTAGGGAACTATATCCCAGATTTCAATTTCAACCAAGTATATATACTAATAGAAGCCTATGTAACAGAATGGTAAAATTGTATTATCATCCATCACCTGAATATATGCAAAGGAGAGTATATTCCTTCTTGCTAGAGTATGTCCTCAAGCATTTTTTATATTCCATGTTATATTATTTGATCATACTCCCATGATATAAGTGACACGAAAATAATATTTTGATATAATATACAATATAATACCCCTTTCATTGATTTTTAGGATATATAGTTGATAGGATATTTTTCTTCAAGGGTTTCCTTTTGAAGCTGATCAAATAGGGGATTTTGGAAAAATGACACCCATGTTTCTACTTTGACCATGTGGACATCATGAGTAGAATATAAAAAGTGTATCAAAACATTAGATTCCTCCATACCTTAGTGATAAGTATAAAATGAATTATTCATTTATGCATGATAATGTAGGAACAAACTTCAAATAATCATTTGAATATAAAATTCTTGATCTTTTGGAGATCAAGAGTCCTAAGGAGGTGATCATGAAGGATTATCCTAATTATTTTCCCCACCACAAAATTATTGGATATAAAAAGGAGTAATTCATCATCATCCTTGATGGGGATAAAAAAGTAGTTTTTAACTTATAATGTTAGAGAATCATGAGACTCATGTCATATTCATGTGAACTATTCTCACTCCTCCAGAACATCACCTTATATAATGAGCTATTAAATACATGGTCCTCGTCATATGAATTTAAACATAAAGACCTAGAATGTCCCAATTGAATGAATCTAAACTATATAACCCAAAATCCTTACTTAAATTTGTTAAACTTCGTGATAAACATTCTACTTATATGACACAACATCATGTCATCCATTAGCCCTTTATTTATACGAATTTTTATTTCATTATTGATCCTCTACCACACCAGGTTGTAGAACAACCTAAACCATTATTCTTTTTTCATTGGATATATAGTGAAGCATAAGCCCCTATCTCAATACCATCTTCAATTTCTTCCCCATATGTGAGTCTATATTCAATATTATCCACCCATTTTCCTTTATTCACGTTATGTCTTTTTTTGCTAAATGGTGAAGCCTTTTCACCCTCACCAATGTCTAATTCATATGACAAAAAAATTCATGAAAATAATTATCTTATCACTCATATGGGTTTCATTTTATCCCAGTCATATTATGTTAAACTATCATGAAAAATAATATTATCAATATGTTAAATCATATGGTTCTCCATCCTCACCGTATATTGTTATAATTCTTATCCAATGTAATTTTCAAAATATGTTAAACTGTACAATTCCCATACCTATCATATGAGGTAAACTATGTGATGATTATCCCCTACTTGATAGGAAATCGCTTTATATATGACCTCAATTTGTTCCCCTTTATATCCTTATATACATATGATTAAGGATATCAAGGGATAAATAATGATTCATATACCCTATTCCTGAGTCACATCCAAAAAAAATTTCCTAACGCATGAGATTAAAATTGCTAACATTCAACCCCTATAGTATTTATTCATGTCTATTTCATCATTAATAGATCGAAAATCCCACTAACCCACACATTATTTCAAATCAGTTTCACCCTAAAATATAGAATCCATTCATCATAATAGTATGATGTTAAACTATATGTACAATTTAATTACCACAAGACGTTAAACTGAAGGTCCAAGTATTCATCCTCACTACATGACATTAAACTATGTGGGGGCACAGTCTCTCCAACATGAACATAATTTAGTCGAAGAGATCACTCAAAAATAATGTTATTTAATATCCATGATTATACCATTACATTATGAGTTCCATCTCTATTCTCTTTGAGGATTAGATCTAAGTTCATTTTAGTCAGGGTTCATTCCTCCTACCCAAATAGCATTTTAGAAACAATTGATATATCTAGAGAATTTTTCAAAATATTTTCAATACCTTTTACCCACTAGAAACATCATATCATTTTATTTTCTAATTAAAAAATCCTCAAGTGGAAAAATCCGCTTGGTTTTCTCTTCATTTGAAAAATTGGTTATAGGGATTGATTGATCTTCTTGGATACCTTTAGGATGTGATGATGAATAGAGTAGTTTTCCATTAATTCTATGATTTAACCCATTAATAATGTTTTGGTCCTAGAATAAAGGTCCACTTAGACCCCATGTATTTTCCCAGACTATGTGTGGTAATGACCAACCTACTCCCATCTGTATGCATCGATTTAGAATGGTAATGGTATTACACTATTACAAATGGTCATTCTACTCTTTCACTTCTCTAATATATAAATAAGACATGTGAATACACGATTTAATTTTTTTCAATTTACTATATTAAAAGAAATAATTAATTTTTTGGAGTTTTATTTGATCATACTCTGAATTTTCTTTTAATTATTCACCATGTTGTGCGAGCATAAATTTTGTATTACTTCTGTCCACCCTATATAACCATAAACTACACAGAATAGTCTAGTAAATTAAACACACTTTCATTTTTTTATGATTCAGATCTATGTATGTTATCCCATCATATTTTAATTTATACATAAGCGTATGAATCTATGAGTGTTTCCTATATGAAAATACCCCTTTCAATACATGGCTTATCAAAATATGATTTGAAAAATATTCACATCTGTTCAGCTCATTCTAAAAATGTGGAATAAAACAACCTTTTCAACATCCTTAATTAAATATATTAAAATGAATGCTAAATTTCATTCTCATATGACATAAAATTGGGTGTTTTGTGGGAAATATTTTCACCTCTGTATGGTCAATGTTCTATAACCATAAATCTCAGTATGCCATAGCCTTATTTGGATAACTATAAACTGTATTTTCCCTAATGGTCCATTATTAAATACCTTGAAATATAAAGCCATTTTTCAATGTTATGATATCATAAACTATAGAGATATTATATCCTGAAAACATGATGCTAAAATAATTGTCCAATGTCCATTCTGTATAATGATAACCTATATTGTCTTTTTCCTAGTTTATTGACATTATTCTACATAGCATGGTCCTCCTCACATGTCCCAAAACTATTGAACATTTGAGTCCTTGTAGAATGATATTAAACATCACAAAACACAGTCCATTGTATGTCACCCACTAACAACATGATATTTATATCCTTCTAATGGTACCTGGTACAAAATACCTTTATGAAATGAATAGGGACCTGCTGATAGTGACATGAAACACAATTATCATCACAAGAGACACCATTATTCACAGATACCTTAGGGATAGTTCAATACATTGAGTCATTATAGTTTATATGGTTATTATGGGTGTATAAATCTCATGTGTTATTTTACTACCCAACATGTTGAAGCCAGAGTGGTGGTCGATGAACTACCTAGTAAGAGCCAGCATTTGGAATAGGTCGGATCGTAAAGAGTAGGATGTGATGGATGATATAGGGTTGTAGTAGGAGGTGGTCAGTGCTTTGGTTCAATACTACAACCACCACCAACCAAGTAGACCACTCCATGATAAATAGGCAAGTGGTTAGGATCAGGGATAGCCTAAAGCGCTGGTGTTTTCTTAGAGTCTCTATTAGGGGTTTGGGTTATGATATTTGATCCTTAATCATCACTTCTAGTAATACTAGACATAGTTATGTGTCACTATTTATTATCCATTACTTGAGTCTTTTCCATGGATACATGGGGTTTTGGTAGATCCCTATGTTAGTGACATTTTTCATGGATTTCAACATGAAGTAAAAAAGGACAATTCCCCCACTGAGACGTGTTCTTGAGAAACAATCTAAAACGTGGTGGGTGAATCACTCTCACCCACAATATATATTGTCTGGATATGGTGGATGATTTCATTAAATTCAGTGTTTTCGGTTTCTATAGGGAAAACACTTATTCATTATTTTTTATCTTATAGTAGTTAGATATATATCCTGGTGGATATATTTTCACATAGGGCCTCTTGGTTATCACAATGAAACCATACAACCTCATCTTGGGGATGGACTTATTTTCGACAGTCTTATCCTAGATTGACTTTCACCATAGACATTTAATATTCCTTATGATATATGAGACTAGATTCTCTTTTTTGGGTGAAACAGATCTCATGGTGGAGTGATTGGGTATTTCATTCCAGAATATGAAACCCATCACCCATCAGTTGGAGAGAAAGACACATCACGTAGTGGGGTCCTCAGGCATCTGGGTTCCATCAGTAATTGAGTATTATAGTTATATCCTCCCCAAGGATGTTCTAGGACTACCTATGAGGTATTATATGGGTCTCTATATTGAATTGTACCCATGGACCACTCCAATTTATTCTATGGAGTATCTTGTGGACCCTACCGAGCTCCAAGAACATAGAGTGAAGTTGGGGAACCTTCGAGTGAAGGCTTATATTAGACATAGTGTGTCCACCTAGGTTGATCCGATGATTATTTTGAAGAAGGGGTGGTAGGTTACATATATATATTTATTGTCTTCTCTTTAACTAATATATGATACAGAAAATGTACAACTTTCCACTGATTTACTTCCTCATTGATCAGTCGTGAGGTGCGAGATGGTTCTAAAATATTGATCTCATGTCCATCTACCACCAGTTGATAGTTTGGGAGGATTATATTCTAAATATGTAATTATGATGTCCCTACATGCACTATGAGTTCCTTGTGATGCCTTTTGGTTTGAATAATTCCCATACTATGATTACGGATTTGATCAAATAGATCATCCAGCCATCCTTGGACTACTTTATTGTTTTTCTCATTAATGACATAAACATATACTCTATGTGATAGGACAAGCATGCAGATCACTTAATGATGGACCTAGATTTTCTTCTAGAGCACTATAAATATGGTACGCTCTATATGTTCCAGTTATTCATTCATGTGTTTCACATTCTTAGGCAAGTCATCTTTTTTTAGCATGGATTAGTTGTATACTCAGTAAATATTGTTATAGTTATTTATTGGGAGCCACCCTAGATCACATCAGAGTTATAAAGATTTATTTGTTTTTAGGGGTACTAAAAGTGGTTTTTGGAAGACTAATATAGGATTAAATATTCTTTATCTACCCTGATATGGAAAGGAAATATGTTTTATTACACTAAGTAGATCCACAGAGCCATTGAGGAGTTTGGACTAAGGATGATGAGTGATCTAGTTTCGAGAAAACTGGAGGAGGGAGTACTATATATAGTATGTTGTGATGCATTTGGAGTTTCGCTCAAATTAATGTTGATGTAGAGTTATAAAATGATCTCATATGGCCTGAGGTAGTTGAGACCTCAGGAGAAAAACTACGTGACTCATGACCTTGATTTGGTAGTGGATATCATTTAGTAGAGTGATTTTTTGTTTACTCATACCATCAGAGTCTCATTTATTCCATCATATAGAGAGACCTAAACATAAGATAGATGAACTTTTCGGTGTTCCTAAAAAACTATTACTTAGAGAAAGTCTGTACTTCTAGGATGGTAAACCTATTGGTAAATTTCAATAGTATGAATTACCATACTGATTTGGTGGGGGAGGAATATGAGTAGTTAGCTTCATTATAGCTGACCCTGGTAGAGGTGTATGGGGTATATTTTCTTCAGTCAATGGTGTTGAATCCCTCACTCCTTCAGCGTGTGAGGGAGGCCTTGTTGGGGTACATTGAATCTGAGTTCCTACATGACCAAATAACCTCAGGAGATTCAGCTGATTTATTTTCTAAAGGAGGGAATCCCTTAATCTTATTCCAAGTATGGATGGTGTTCCTATTCACGATGTGAGAGGATGTGATGGGGGAGTTTTATAGATATCCTTTGGCAATACATCATAGTGTATGGAATATGTAAAGCTACCTTTATTGTTACTTTTTGTGGGCTAGCATAAAAAGGAGCATGCTGTGTTTTTCTCTCCGTTACTCATAAGTCATTAGTTCAAGGATGAGAATAATGATTTGGTAGGTTTATTATAACCTCTTGAGACCTTTTAGATGAAAAGGGACAACATATCCATCTAAATTATGAGAGGACAACCATGCATAATGAGTGTCCATGATTCTATATTTGTGATAGTTAAATGGCATAAGAATTCGGTGAACATAATTTCTATAAAAAAGTAGAGTTTAGTGGGTATTTATAGAAGTTGTACATTTGGTAGATTGTATTATTTCATGGGGTTACCTCGACGATTGTCTTCAACCATGATACATATTTTACATCATGGTTGTGGAAAGGAATACAGGAGGCTTTTGGGTCCTAGATGAGGATATGTATAGCATTTTCTCCCCATAAGTGTGATCATGTTATGTGTATTTTCAAGTGTTATATGATATTCTAAGGGATTGTGTGTTAGATTTTTTCTAGAGCTGGGAGGATCACATAACCTTGGTGGAGTTTTTTGATAATAATTCACACCACCCAACTATCATCATGAAACCATTTGAGGGACATTATGGGAGACCTTACTCATCACTCTTATACTAGAGTGAGATTTTTGTGGAATCTATATTTTGGCCAAAATGGTACAAGTGATGAGGGAGAAGTACTAGGTGATACATGAGTGGGTTATGATATCTAAAAGAGTGCGGGAGAGCTCTTGGGAGTAGGAGAGATAGATTTGGGCTCAATATCGTGACATTTTTTCTTAGTTTTTGTTATTAGGGGATGAAAATAATGAAAGGGGGAATTATTTTGGGACCTTATTTAAAATTTGTAAGACTTTTAAATATATAAATGAATATTTTCGGAGCCAAGAACTGAGATAGATCATGATTCCAAGGCCGGAGGATCCCAGAAATATTTTTATTAAAATATTAAATTCATTTTATATCACTAAACATGTTTTTGTGTCATGTCAAATTGATTATAATTTAAGGGTGATTTAATATCTAGGATAAACCCTAGGTTATATATCAACGATCGTTAGTTGTTTATAGTTTGTATTTTTTAAAAAAGGACTAATATAGTGGTGGTTCTAAAAAAATTAAAAATAAATTGACATAATTTAAAGTGTTTAATAGTTGATAAATAAGTGGATTTTGAAAAATATATGATAACTATTTTACCATTTATAAGTTACTTCACCATTTAAGAATATCTATTTTCTTAATTGATTATTATTTTTTGGTTTAGTCCATTGGTTAAGGGTTAACAAAGATCTTCAGTACGGAAAATCCCCCAAAACGATGAAAATAGGTCTAAACCGGGACATAAAAATCATATATTCAAGTTACATCCACTTTTCATTACATAAGGTTTTTTCAAGGAACCCTAAAATCCCAAATTTTATGTAATGATGAGTATTCTTATGTTATATAATTAGAAAAAAAATGACACAAACATAAACATATGCACCAATCAGTTATGAAATAAAAAGAGTTTCAATTAAATAAATCAAAAAACAATTATGATACATTTAAAAAATACGAACCAAAATATAAACCAAAATTGTATATAATTATGTGTTTTAGAACCCTCATAATGTTAGTACCTCCCTCACAATGATCACTCACTGTTTAGCCTACCATTGAGTAGAGGAGGATGATCAGGTGGATCTTCTCCTTCATCTGATCCACCTATAATGATACAGGCATAAAAAATGTATAGGATTTGAATATGAATACTCTATTAATACAAATTATAAGTACCTTACCTCTTGGTCAAACATGAAAATTAGGTTCCCAAGGTTCCCATTTATATCCAAATTGGGAGGTGGTTTTGGGAACCCATATTTTGAAAGACCATTTGTATCTCGGTTTTAGACTAGTAAAATTCAATATCATGACAAGGATAAAAGTGTAGAGTTGTTTAATAAAACCAGGAATATATCCATGTAACATTTGGTGGCCATATGACATCTCTAATAGAAGTAATTTCTAAAATACTAATCCAAACTTTTAACTTCATGAAGATTCATTTCCCTGGAAAAATCAGTTTGGATGGGCCAATGAATGGATGAATTAGTCATGGGAGTATTAATATGATTTGTATCCCACTAAATTTTTGATCTTCCAACAAAATATAATCTCATATTGAAGAATTTATGTCTCATAATGATCAAAATCGTGGAAATTTTTCCTTGGGATTATATAGATTTTGGCCCATTTTCCTTCGGTATCATCTTTATCCCTCCAAATAACATCATCCTATAATGAAATCAACAAAATATGTGAAATTAACCTTTTTAATAGTGAAAAAATAATTGAATTAATCATGAAGTAAATTTTTTTATAAAAATTATAATTTACAATAGAAAATCAGTATAACCTAGTGATGTAAGGGTGAAATAAAACTATGAATCGCAGTGTGATCACACCCCAACACCAAAACATTTTCACTCATGGGAAAAGTATCATTGAAATTTTTTTCATGGATATATTACCAAATTCAAGAAAATTTAACATTTAAATTTAATTCCTTATATAAATGTGAGTAAATAAAAAAAACAAACCATGTAGTTATTCTCAGTGGTCATGAAAAAAGATGTCTCAAAAAATGTATCAGAATGAAATTTAAGAAAATTAATTATAACAATATGAGAAAATAATCCCAATGTCAAAAATGTCACAACCTCTCCATGTGTATCTATATAAACAATTTCATGCTATTCATTACACATTATATCAATTAAATATAGGTTATTTTAATATTTTTCTTCCTGATTTATTATGTCCATTGATCCTTCCCTACATCATTTGAAACCAAATTTCAAGACCCAGTCACTTAAATATTCTCAGAAGTCATACATTAATATTATATCCTAGATATTCCCATATGTTTTACATTTCATCTCTGCCCTCATTAATTATTATTTTTTAAAAAGTTTAACTTTGAAAAACTATTAAAATCACCATGAAACCCTTGTTTTATCTCCTTAGAACACTAATTGTTATAGTTATAACAAGATCAATGTTCAATGAACGGTGTCTTTTTACCAGCCCAAGACACAACCCAATTTTTTTTTATTACTCTTATTTTAATTTTATTTTTTTATTAATTTTTTTAATAACATTTTTAGGGTGTACATCATTAATCTAATAGTTACACACACATAGGTCAATCCATTATAGTAATGAAAAATATTATATAAGGAATGAACATATAGAATAATTATTGTCGAAGGATGATAAGTATTAACCTAACTTATATTCACCTTCAATTAATTATGAACAATTTACACCTCATGGTGGGGTGAAAATATTTGTGGAGATATTGAGTGACACAATTTTCACATTATATATTCAAATAAAGGGTACCATTCTTCCCAAAAGTTATAAAATGATACAACAATTTTTTTCATCAACTAAAAAAATTTAATGAAAACTTCACACATCAATGTTTAATTTATGATAAAACACAGATTCAATCATTTATTGTTTTGCTAAAAAAATGAAATAGGGGAATTCCTCATTCATTTTCAATAATTCCATGATTAATTGGGAATAAAAAATGAATATCCTGGCACAAAAGTGAAGGGGAATGGGGGAAGGTGACCTTACTATTCAGTAAGAAAAAAAAGAAAAAATCAAAGTTCATGGAAATTCATATCTAACCCAGAATATACCCATAGCCCCACACCAAGATAATGTAGTGTAATCATCGTAATAAAAGTTAATATGGGTGTTAAGGACAAGTCCTAGTGGGTTTCATTGGTGTCGTTCTTCTTGAACTTGGAGTTCTTCCATCGAGGACTCCGTAATGGATTCATGAATGTTCTTTAACCACTACCCACTTATAGTGAAGGTTTTTTCATTATTTTTAACTTGAAAAAACATTAATATATAAACTTTAATAATATTGAATAGTCCAAACTATGGGGAATGAAATATACTTGGATGTATTATCATATTTTCATTGAAAATTAGGACCTTCTTCCCAATTTGGAATTGATGATAATGGATTATACGACCATGTAAATACTTGGATCACTCCTTATAGATCCAATAGTTCTCATATGAATATCTATTCATTTAATACATCTCATCAGTCTTCAACTTCCTTGGATAAAATTCACTAAATAGATTATAATCTCAATTTTTAATAGCCTGGTAGGATTAGTGCTCTACCTCAAAAAGGAGGGACAACTTTTTCCAACCACAACCCGATAATGTGAAATTCCAATAGACGTATTAAATATGGAATAGTAAAGACTTAATGAATCAATGAGTCTTAGACTCCAATATTTTCTTTTTCGGTGAACCATTTTTTCCTGATTTTTTTACCTCCCTATTTCACACCACGTATTCACCATTTTTTGTGGGTGATAAGCAATAGAAACGTGATGTCAGACCCCATTTCTAAGAAAAAGTGATTGAATTGTTTGGTTTGAGAAAGGATAACCTCAGTAATTGATGATGAACCAAGCTAATCAAAATGTAAAAAAAATTGGTTTATCAAAAATTCCACACCTATCTTGGAATCATTTATCCTTTTGTCTCATGTCTCTAACCATTTTGACATGTCATCAACTACCAAAAGAATGTTCATGTTTCCAAGGGAATTGGGAAATATCCCCATAAATTCAATTCCCTAAACATAAAAAATGTCATTAAAAGAATAGGTTCTGGTGGAATTTCATTTATTTTAAATACATTCCACAATATTTGAAAATTAGGATAAGATTTATAGAAATTTGGGGAATCCTGAAATAGTGT
Organism: Viscum album; assembly: GCA_963277665.1. Lineage (NCBI taxonomy): Eukaryota > Viridiplantae > Streptophyta > Magnoliopsida > Santalales > Viscaceae > Viscum > Viscum album. Next base: position 2,079,904,984 of record OY728140.1, read on the forward strand.
GGGCCATAAGAGACCAAAATCGGGGACCTTGTGAGTAGTCTGTTAGGGACCAAAGTGGCCCCCATAATAAATATTATGGAAGATCCAAAGGATAGACCAAAATTAACTATTAGAAACATAAAACCTGATTAAATTATAACTAAATGTTCTCCAAAGTTAGGGTTCATCCCAAATGTACCAACGAGATTCATGTTTTATATATTCATCTTGGTTTTTCTGGAAATCAGTAGGAAAAAATATTCTACCAATTAATTTACAATTTTAACATACTAAGGAATAAAATCTCTCTCTTTGTGTAATTCCTCATTATTAAACATGTAATTTATTAGAATACATGTGTATAAGTCAATTTCTGAGGATGGAAAGCTCTTACTGCTAGGGTTATCCCCAATGTTCTCTGATTCTTTTTATCCATAATATCTAGATTAAATTCATAAACTAGTATCATCCAATGAATGAATTTTTTTCCCTTTTTCTGAAGGAGATACAGAATGGGTACATGATATATGAACCAAATGACACTGGACCCCAAAAAGGTATTACCTAAACTTATCCATGGAAAACACAATGTTAAGAAATTATTTTTCATTTGTGGTGTAGTTTTCTGGGGTAGGGTCCACTGTTCATGAGGAATAGTCTATTCCATATGGATATCAGTGAATCCTTTATGATAAATCTTCCCCAAATATATAATCAGTGGCCTCACACATGTTCTCAAATCATAAATCAATCCAATGTGGTTAGATCACTAGGGTTGATGTGAGACTCTATTTCAATTAATTAAAAGCATCATCAAATTATTTATTAAAAATTTATTCTTTTTTTGGAGTAGGCGGGGGATGGGGGTGCATTATTACTAATGTCATTAATGAAAATATGATAAAATTCATCATAACCTATGAAATATCTCACATCCCACACATTTTTTATGAATGTTAGGGAAGCAATGACATCCGCTTCTGATTTATCTACTTGGATACCATACCCATAAATGACATGCCCAAGTATTATACCTTGTCCCAGCAGGAAATGAAAGTTCTCATTACTTAATACAAGATTATTTTCCATATATTGATGTAGAAAAAAACCAAGACTACAAAAACGTTAATCAAAGGAGGATCCATAAATGGAAAAATCACCCAAAAATTCTTCCATCCAATTATCTAAGTAATCCAAAAAATATTAACCATGCATAGTTGGAAATTTCTGGGAGTGTTTCACAGACCATATGGAATCATTGTATATGACAATGTTCCAAAGGGTCAACTAAAAGATTTATTTTCCTGATCCTAGGGTTAAATAAGGATCTTAATGTATCCAGAATACCAATCAAGGAAAAATTACCGGGACATTCCCAATAGCCTCTCTTTCATATGTTCAATAAAATGTAACGTCAAGTGGTCCTTCTTAGTGTGTTAATTTATATAGAAATAGTATATATAGAAAGAATAACTATTCTGTGCATGGGTTAGAACGAATTTTTTTCCATTTTAATTATCGAAATACCAGTTCTTTTATGAACTACTAACATTGGATAGACATAATGGTTTGCATATATGAGTTAAATGATTCCAGTTGTCAATGATTTTTCTAAATATTTTTTAACAACATCTATGGGTTTTTTTCAGTTGAAGTTGTTCCTACCTCACAAGTTTATCCTAATAATTTAACAATATATGATATGAGAAATGTGATGGTATAATATCATGAATGTTCAAAGTTGTGCATACTAATTATTGTTTATACTATATCAAAAGTAAATATAGTCACAATTAATGCTCTAGAGGTAGCGAACTAGAAATGATTAAAGTTAGCTTGTTTCCATTCTAAAGATATAATTATTTCTAATTTTTTAGGTAGTGGTTTAACTTCAATTAATAGTGATTACTGGATTGATATGAGTTAATGTGAAAGTGGGAGGAAAAATATCTCAACTAACTACTCAGTGGAATGATCCTTAGAAGAGGAATAATCCATTATAATCTTAGTAGTATCATTGATGGTAATGAGATCCTCTGTTATCTAGAAATCATCAATTATCAAACTCGTATGCCATTTTTCTAAATTGGTACAACATTTATGCATGATTCATTAACTATAATTTATATTAAAGATGAAAACTTAGAAATGGGATTAGGGGAGGTAAAATTAGTTTTTGTGGAAGGAGGTATTACATCAATTAAATTAATAGAGAGAGAGAAGAATATTTTTCTAAGGGGTACATCATGGAATAAAATATGTTAAGGGGGAAAATTTCACCACCATTGTCCATAGACATTGTCCAGTTTTGGACATTAATTATGGTTTTTTAATTTTATAGGAATATTATCCCCCAATATAATTGGGTCACATCTATTCATCATATTATCCTCCATTTTAAGCTCAAATGGGAGGTAAGAAAATTATAATTTTCACACGTACAGGAATATCCTCTAAAACAATATAAAGTCTCAATGTACTCTAGTTTTCAAGTTAAAAAACAATTCCATTGGGCTATATTTTCCTGACATGAAATAAATTGAAAATGGAGTTTGTTATCACATTTTTAGAAAATCTAAAATAAATCATAACATAGGGAAATAAATACTCCCATGTGGTTCATGGAATCAATAATTGTAAACATTGATATATCCATAACTTCCCCAAATATTCCATCATCGTGGAAAATTATCGAATCCCTAAACCACAGGGGAGTATTTATTTCCCTATCCTCCTTCGATGGATATTATGGTTCTTGCCTAATGGGTTGGTCATATGGGGGGCTTGGGAAAAATTACTCAGAACTCTTAGAAGTTTTTATTTGTTAGGGTAATTGGTCCAAATAGTCAATGTCAGTAGAATAGGTACAAAAATATGTGGGATTAGAATATTAAGATTTCCCTTGTGAAAGAGCTGGTTGTTGTATAATGTTACATGCATCTTTAAACATTATATCCACCTTCTTCTCAGACTCCTAACTTTAACCTTAGGGAAACCATGATTGGATGCACTGGACCATGAACAGAATTGTTGAGTGTTATGCAGAATGTTCTAAATTAAGTTCCATGCAATGATATGGGTTTTGTCAACTAGAGAACCACCTATAGTATCATTAATCATATTATGATCAATTGGAATTAACCCCTCATAAAAATACAGTATTAAAAGTTGATAACATATTTGGTGGTATGAAAATCATGACTATAAACGTTTGAATCCTTCAAAATATTCATGTAATATTTCACCTTATAATTTCATTATAACAAATATTTATTTCATATAGATTCAGTTTGAGAGGCTGGGATATATTTATCCAAAAAAGGCATTTCATGTCACCCTCCTTCTAATAGAAACATTAACATAATACAACGAAACATTTTGCAGTGTCTTCTAATGAATAAGGGAATTCCCAAAGCATTTAATATTTTTCATCAACATTTTCAAGTTTTAAATTTTAACAAATAGTTTGAAATTCATTTATTTTCTTATGTTGATCATCTCGTGTGAGTCCTTGTAATCTTGGTAATAAGTGAATCAAACCAGATTTATTTCAGAATTTGGTGATGCAACTTGTATTTGAATGTATGTGGGATGGATATACACATCATGTGAGGTTAGTTATTATATTGTTTGATTATTTTCAGTCATTTTATACATTTTATGTTCAGTTTCATGTTTGTTTCCAAAAGAAGAGAGGATTATAAAAGTATCAAGGTGTGGTGTGTCCTCTTTCAAAATATTCTTCTGTGTGTTTTGGTGTCACTGAAATGGGATCCTATCAATTTCTGGGTATAATAGAGATACATATCCCTTACTATAATTAATCATGCATAGAACCCATGCAATAAATAAACCAGAACAAAAAAGCTTATATGTAAACATGAAATATAAATTAATGAATATTCACAAGATTTAGAAAAGGCTTATCAAAAACACATGCCAAAACTCAAAATGCTCCCTCGAAATGGAATAAAAATTTGACTTTGAGGTCAATAAATTTAAAAATTATTATTATTGAGATATTATTTATAGTCTAGGGTAGACCCTGGGTCATCTCTCAAGGAGTGTTCTTTGTTTATAGTGTAACTTTTTAATAAAAATGACAAATAGAGGGTGGTTTAAAAAAAGTTTTAAAAATAAAATGACATAATTTAAATATTTTAATAGTTGAAAAAAGTGGGTTTTGAAAATTCATGATATGTATGTGATAATTTATATGTTACAACACCACTTGAAATGATCCTTTTTCTTAATTTATTATTAGATTTTAGTGTAATCTTTTGGTTGAAGGTTAACCAAGATCTTCAGTACCCACACACCACTAAAATGATGAAAATAAGACAAAAATAGGATATAACAACCTTGTTCTAAAGTACCAACCTCTTATCATGTATTAATTGTTTTTCAACGAATGATAAAATATCAAATGTCTGGGAAAGAAGAGGATTGTTTTGTCTTCCATTCAGAACAGCCCAAGTCACACACATTAATTTACACACGAATCAGTTATGAAATAAATTTTTTTTCAATTAAATAAATAAAAAAAATTAATATAAAACTAGAAGAACAATTAAAAACAAAAAAATACACCAAAAAGTAGATAATTATGTTTTTTAACTCCCTCTTCAAGTGAGAATCTCCCTCACATTGATCACCCACCATTTAGTCCACCAACGAGAGGTGGAAGAAGCTTGTGTGGATATCCTTATTCCTCATTGATCCCCTTATGATGATAGGGGCATCCAGAACATATAAGATTATAAGAGGTCCCATATAGGACTCAAAAATAGAATCAAGATTCCTATTGTTCAAATATGAAAATGATGTTCTCAAGATTCTCTTTCATAGCCAACATGAGAGGTTGTTTTGGGAACCAAAATTTGGATATACCACTTCTACCTAAGTTTTGGACTGGTAAAAGTACATATATAAACATGAAAAAAATAAGATAGTTTTTATTAGGAATATTTAATATATCCATATAAAATTTTGGATCTATTTGACATCTAGAATTTGAGATATTTCCAAAACACCAAACCTAACGTTTTGACATTGGGCATATTCAGTTCCCTTAGACAGATAAGTTCGGATGGGCAACCAGATGTATGAATTGGTATGTTCGGATGGGCAACGAGATGTATGAATTGGTCTTCAATGTTTCAAGATAAGTTTTAGATAATAGAATTATAGATTATTAAAAAAACATTTAAATCCCTTTTGATGAATATATTTATATAATTGTAAAAAAACATTTTACAAGTTTCCTTGGGATTCCATGTAATTTGGCACATTTTTATTCTACATCATTTTGGGCCCTCCAAACCACATACTCCTAAAATTAAATCACAAATACAAGTAAAATTAACCTTTTTAATGGTAATAAACCTAAAAATATTGAGTCATTCTGGATGTTATTTTTTTAATAATTTTAATTGATAGAAAAAAACCAGTTAAACACGGTGATGTAACGGTTAAATAAAAAAGTGAATAATAGGGAAATAAATCAGGTGTGAACATTTTTTTCCAAAATAAAATGATGTCACCTAAAAAGAGACTCAAATTGAAAATATTAAAACATGTTTGACTCTATTGTGCTCAATTTACTCTAGAAGTGACCTAAATTTGGTCCGCATGAGATGCTCGAATAAAGTGTCCCCTGAAGGGTATCGTATGTGAATTAATTAATTTATTTATAAAATGACCAAATTAATTTTACCTCTATAAATACATTATTATTATAGTAATAAGGGTTATAAAGCTAACCCTAGGACCATTGATATGATTATTCTACTATTATTCATTTGATGATTAAGATCATGTGATCAAACCACAACTGGATCAAGCCAAATCGAGTCGTAGTGAATGTAATAGATCTGCCCAGTCATTAGAAGTTGTGTTTTTTCCCAACGACCTATCTAGATTAAGGTAGGAATCACAATGTTTGGTTTCTAACCATTTTATTAAAATATTTTTCATGATAAAAAACTTTTTTGTTGATCGGGTTTTAAATAAATCCTTTGCATGAGCCCTTGTATTAGATTTCAATTGTTCAATCAATTTATCCTTATTGTGTCATGTTTCTCACCCAAGCTATGCCAAATTTATATTACATGGAAAAAAAATTCACATTTTTTCTAATTTTCCCCTATATTTCTTTTTATTCTTCACCATTGGCCTATGTGGTGATGGTTCGACGTTTCTGGGTGGGTTCGAGTATGATCAAATGCCCATATTCATGGAAAATTTGCATCAGACAAATGGTTTGATGATATATGGATTAATATGTATAAATCATAGTATGTGGGATATGGATTAATGGATTTGGGATTTTAAGGGTAGATAAATGAATCATAGTAGATGCATCAATCATGAAGGCTTGTTGTGGATGAACCAGATTCTGATTTCATGCCAATAGATAGCCAGAATCGATTATCAGAGGTGTGTTTCACCATTTTGGGCAGTCAAATAGAAGCTTTAATAGTGGGATAAACATATCTCAGAAACATGGAGAGTATATATCTATTTATAAAAAACCCAACTACACACCATGTAGTCTATATAACACACACTGTGTAGTATGATTTTAGCGATGGTTTGGGTTTCACATTGGAGCTAAATATCACATGCAGTGTGGGGGTCCCATACAACACGGGATCCCAAGTTACCTGAAATTGTGTGTATATGTAGTACACTCCCAGGATCCATTGTGTCCATACATTCCATGTATGTTGGGAAATTCACAATATACTTTCACATGACTAGTGTACATGGACACAACCCGAAAGAGACATGCACAAATGGGATAGCACCACTCGACCACGGGATGATAAAACAAATCATGTAGTACCTTAAATGACATGGATTATTACATGGGAAATGTAAATTTTGATATAAAGTAATCATATTGGAAAAGTAAAGGGTCCACACATCTTTTTTTCTCTTATACACCATTTACTCCTTTAGGAATTTTTTGTCTCATGTTTCTCATTTGTTGGGACTCATATTTTTGTCTATAAGTATACTATAATGATTGTTTTTATTATAGATTATTATGGTAGAATTTGTATTATATTTTTGAGAAATTGTGAAATATGTTCATATTTTTAGTATTCTATAGGTGGTGATCGATGATGGCAGTGATTAGGCAGGATCATTAGAGAGTGACCAGGGTTCGAAATCCCCCATATACCTCATACTAGTTAGTGTTGATCCCTCTTTTTATATCATATCATGGGTCCTGTATCTATAGATTAGAACCATCCTTCTAGGATAGGGCATATGTCCTCTTCCAGGGGAGTGGATCCCTCTTACATGGATAGGGCATTGGTCCTCTATCTACTATGTGGAACCCTTCTATTGTATCAGGGCATGGGTACTCTATCTATTGAGTCGAACCCTCATATTTTTCTAGGGAATAGTTCCTATATCTAGATATTGTTCCACCTAGTATATGTGAGATAGTACTGAGGTGTGGGTATCCCACATGGTTACTTATTTTGGTTGACACATGAGTTATTGGTCATTGATGATGGACCTTAGAACTATTGGCAGACTCATCATCCTAGGATGGGTTGTGAGATAGAGATCCATGTTCTTTCTCATATGGTTTTCTTATGAGAATATATATATATATATATATATGGGTTCTATTTCTATATTGATATTTTCGAAGTTGTCTACTTCAATCATGTATCATATTTCTTACCCATCCTATTTTCAGGGTTCCCAAAATGGTATGTATATTCTCACCCCTTCATGTAATTTTCCCATACATGTATTTTCTTATGCTAAAAAAAGACAAGTCAGTAAGGATTTCAGAGGATCATAGAGATACCATGGATCATTTTACCTCATATGGTGGTCAAATCTTAGAGATCCTGATTTGGACTCTCTCATAATTTACTTATATAGTTATTTTCATGATGGAATATCATTTCATACTGGGTGTATATTTTCCCCTTTTCTTTTCAGATTATTTTTTCATTCTCTTTTTTTATTCCATAGATATTTTTTACATTCATAGATACTAGTCCTTATATATTTTTTATTTTATTTTATTTATTTTTCGTTCAACATGTATATAGTTGTGTGTATGTGTACAGAAGCATGGGAAAAGGCCTCCCATTTTTATTATTCCTTTCTGTGCTTGTCACTATCCCTTGGCTGATGGATATGGGCTAGGGAAAGTTGTGACTTGGCCTCCATCCAGCAAAGAGGGTCCCGGTGGTCCATGTTTTGAAATTATAATTACATTTCATTATTCAGGATATAATTTTATTATTATTTCCCTGTCAATTCCATCCATTATGAAAACATAATTGAAGGAATCTTCTCAGCTTTCACCCCATTTTGAGTAACACTCCATAAAATGTTTTAAACCAACCATGGATTTTAAAATTTCTCCTTTATTATGGAAAACTCTCCGTAGTAAATTTTTAGTTTATGGTAATTAATATGATCATTTCCCACCATAAAAACTCTTCATCCTTTTCCCTAAAACCCCCATTTGAGAGTTACACTTCCAAAAATACCTCTTTTTTCTTTTTCACATATTCACTTTACTTGGACATCATTTTTTCATGGACTATGCTTATTATTTACACATGAATTTCTAAGAATGTTGTAATAAATTCATTTGAGGAAAAAATTATTAAATGAAATATAGTTATTCTAAGTCCTTGAGATTTTTTGAATTAAATATTTATAATAAATATATATTATTTTATCATTATCATTATACACAACACATAATTTAATCAAACCACAATATACTACTCAAATATTTAAACCAAGTTTTTTTAACATATCTAATAAATTGGTGGGTATGAATAAGATTAAGTAATTTATGAAAATTAAATGGTTTACACATGTATAAAATAAAATCATTTTTAGTCAACTAAATATAAATGAAGATAAAATTCATTTGAAAGTAAAACAATTATTTTTCTAAAAACCTTTTCAATGCGTACAAAGTGTTTTTACCTTTTAAATTAAACTATAGAATATTTTTTAATGATTTTATTGAAATTTATATATATTATATATTAACTAAAATAAAATATCATTTTATAATTTATTTTTATATCATACAATAAGAATAAATACTACTATATTCTTAAAAACAATATTTTTGAAAAATGTAGTTTTTTCTGAAAATTAAAATAAAATTATTATTTTCCCCTATTACAAAATGTATTTGAAAAAATTAAATTATTTTTTGAAACACCATAAATAATATTATATGATAATTTCAACTTTATATTTTTTATAATGAATAGTAAAAATAATAAAAATTAATTAATGTGGTTTAGGTTATAACGAGTTTATCTAGGGATAATAAAAAAGGATATAAGTATAATAACCTAGAATATTTTCCAATTATTATTTAAATGTTTTATTTGTCCCATATCTCACCTTATTCTTGATATTGATCCATTTTAGAGACTTTTGGAATGTTTCAAACATGGGTATACTTTTTTTCATCTCAACAATTCCTAGTGTGTCATATCTCCCATATATAAAAGGGAACCACATATCCTATCCTCTCCACACTAGAAATGAATTTTTTCTCAAACAATAATTACCCGAATACATTACTTAAATACCTCCCCCCAACCTAGAGGCCTTATTTTTATTTGGAATCACTCCTAAGAAGGATTTTGGTGCAATCTTAAGGACGTTTTCTAAAGATGAGGTATAGATCTTAACCAAGTTTTTTTATTTTATTTCGTATTGAATATTGTTATATTATTTTTTATTAATAAATATATAATAAAAAATATCTCTATAATACCAATATTTTATTAAGAAAATGTTATAATCTATATCTATGTACTATCCCATAAAATGGGAAAATAAATCGTTGATCTTGTCTATGACAGACTACCACATCGCACAATGATATATGTCATTTTCCATCACCACCTCTCAAATATGGATATAATTATGGGTTAAATTTATTTATAATATATTTATGGAATAATTTAACCTTTGTAATTATAATATTATATCTACAATCTTACCTTTCAATATGTTGGAAAATGATAATGTCGCTCGTGTGTGTGTGTATGGACTACCACCTCCACGAATAGATGTGAAATGTTTTTTAGTTTTTTTTAATTTGATGGTAATTATAATATATTTAATGTATATAAATTACATTAATTTTTATTTAAAATTTTAATTAATAATTATCTTTCTTTCGTTACATCCTTCAACAAATGAAAACACTGTTTTTGCGTATGTATGTCATAATGTCTCCATGAACGTTGTGATTCATTTTTTAAATGTTTATTTTATATTTGTATTTAAATATGTATATAATGTGTATATAAGATATATATATATATATATATATATATATCCTTTTTTAACATCATTGATATTATGGAACCATAATCAATGTAAAAGGAACAAAACTACATAAATAAAACATTCTGGAAAAATAAAGCAATTATCACCCCAAATAAAGATTTTAATAAGTAATTGTTAATAAAAATGTGATAAAAGGTTTTAAGTTAATCTAATATGGTATGGTAAATTTAATAATTGTTATATAATATAGTAATAATATACTTATATTTATTATATATGAGGTTCAAATTTTATTGAAGAATGTCGATACATTAGGTAAGGGATTTATTATATCTCTTTTATTTATGCAAAATATATTAGATGTTCATCAATAATTTATTTTGTGTGGTTTATATAATACCCAATTTAAAAGTTATATCATGAATCCCATTATTTTATAGATACATCAATTTTCATTTTTTCATTATTTAATGGGGTTTTAGGTTCAAATGAATCCAAAGTTGAAAGGGATTTACACTCACTGTTATTTCTGTGGGACACATGCCACATTCATGGTTTGTTTATATTATGTGGAAAATTCACATAAAATGAATTTATTTCATGATTATTATTATAAATACTATAGTATATACATATCCATCTATTATTCTCTCTTTCATTAGTCTTATAATTCAAATGTTCCCAAAGTGGTAATGGTTTGATGTTACAATCTCAATGTTTATTGAGAGGGTTTTTTAATTTTCTTTTGATGATGAAATATTATGATATATATCTCATGAAACTAATAAATATTATGATGAACTTTTTATTTCTTAAAAATAAAAGTTTTATATAAGAACCTGGATCTTTATTTTAGGTATGGATCTTTATTTTCGGTTGTTTTTAGGGAAAATGATGAAATGGAAATTTCCTAAGTACACGCCATGTACTTATGAGTACATGTCATGTACCCAATTTCTTCATACATATGTGTACTGGCCATGTAACGGCCATGTACATGGCCATATAGGTGTCTTGGCAGACTGCCTAAAGTATGGTCGGTTGAGTCGAGTACACGGAGTGTACATTAAATGAACACGTTGTGTACTTTTATTTTTATTTGATGAGTCGATGTGGGGTTGCGTCTAATCTCTATAAAACACTTATTCTTCCCTCAGTTCATAAAAATAATTGATGGAACACCGATGATATTTGATCTCCTCCCAGTTCTCCATCCAAACTTTGATTGAGATGTTGTTGAGGGAGTTGGATTCCCACGGGTGAGTTCTCTCTTTCCCTAGAGCCTCTCTTCCTGATTCCTCATCTCATTTATTATTCAAGGTTGAATTATTTTAATATTTTTAAATATCTACATCATTATAGGAAGACTCAAAGTCCAAAAATCAATATTGTTCATCGTATAACATCATGTTAGGTGGTTTGTGCCTTTCTTTGATTGTCTTTAATTTATATATGCATAAAGTGCTGAATACACATGTTTGGTGTATTTCTTTTTTGGAATTTAATCGGTTTAATGCCTGTTATGGTTTTATTATTTGATTAAGGGGTTTTTTCTATGCATGTGATTGTATACCGCTATTATGGGCCACCCCATGGGTGCATTCTGTAGTTTGATTGGTTATGGTGTGTTTGGCCTAGGTTGCCTACGAGGAATACCTTGAATCCATGCCTTGAATTGTTTAGGATAGAGTTGATTGATTATATAAATTTCATGTGTTCTACTTTTGAATGTTATCCGTGTAGTGGTTATAGATTACATGTGATGCTTTGATATGATACTTAGGTTGATCTTTCAATGGATTGTGGGTGCCTTAGACCACTAAAACTGTGGGGGTTTCCATTTTTATTTACACAGGACCATGAGATCCATTGTGTATACTTGAACCTAGGGTATTGAACATGAGAGCTACCTAGGTAGTCGTTTGTGATTTATTTACACTATATTGATCCAGGGGGTATTGACTGTAAGAGCTACCCAGAGGTCGTGTATATATTGTTGATGCTATGTAGACCACGGGGTATTGAGTGTGAGATCTACAAAGAGGTCATGTATAAATTATTGATCCTATCTAGACCAGGGGTATTTATCATGAAATATTCACAACAGGTCATTATTATTACTTAGTGATATGTTAATCCAAAATTTTTAGACCGTGAGATATTTCCCAGAGGATTGTTTGTGAATGATTGAATGATTGTGGTAAGTCACCAAGAAAAAGAACAAGCATGGACTCAGTTTTACTTGGTTGTTTAGATGATATTCTGAGACGTATGTTGTTACTATTACAAGGAGGGATATAGAGCTTAGTCTGGATCCCAGGATTCACTATTCAAGGGGTTTGAATAATTAATAAATATAAATGTATATAATTGAAAAATTTAGGATTGTTTACTTTTGAGTACATCCTACTTTATTGCATCGTTTTTGCCTATTTCCTACTATATATATATTCACTGACTATTAGGCATAGATCTTGTGGTGGTTTCCTACTGAGATTCATCTCACACCCTATTTGGGTCATTCTTTTAGACCCAAACAGTTTATATGGTTGTAGGTATAGATAAGGGTATGAACCCTTCTTCATGAGGTACTTTATTGTTGTTGGAGATAGAGAGTATGGTACAAAGATGAGGCTTGTGATGCATTTGTAGTTTACTACAGTTGTATAATTTGGTTTAATTATTTTATTTCCAACATTGTGACTTGTTTGGTTACTTTAATTGATACTTGTGACATGAAACATTTATATATATATATATTGCAGTAGTTTATGCTATTAGACTTCCACTGTTTTTTTGTTTGTATGGTATTATTACTTCCACTATTGTTTTATTATTTGTTATTCCATTGTGAAAACATTTCCAATGATGGAAAATTTTCCCCACTATCATACCTTCACCCTCACTTATAGTCAGAAACCTATGGCATTTAGAGAAATGAACTTGATTTCATGTGACCAACTCGGTTTGAGGCACATTTCGGTGACATGCAGAACTGGGACGTTACAAACTGGTATCAAACAGGTTTCTTTTATTATTTTTCTTACTATTTGGAGCCTATAGTTAGGGATATGGAATAATAGTTAGTTCGTAATAAGTTGTTCCTGGGATTATCTAACTCGTTTATAGGGAAAAGCTAAGCTACCTCGAATATTTCAATTTTTATGGATTTTAAATTGTTATAGTTGATTTGATTTCACCTTTATGTGATTCACTTGTTTTGTGCTGTTATCATTGATATTATTTAGGTTTTATTTTAGTTGCAACCCGGTGAGATGAGGGTATTCCATATCATAAATCATATAGGCACTTGAGAGATAACACATGTCATGCATTATTGTCATGCCATTTAGAGTTCATTACTGATTGCAAGCTATTGTGATAGATGTAATTCTAGATATTCATGCTATTATCACAGATGTTGTGATATAATACGAAACATTTAGATAGGGTATTATAGTATGTAACGTTTCATTTTTATGGATGCAAAAATTTATTCCCTAAGGTGTTATGGGCTCACTTGGATCTCAATTTGGTGGATCATGATTGAAATTTAATTGAATTTTGTCAAGTTATTATGCGGAAAAATATAAAAAAACAATGATTCTCATGGAGTATGGGCCCCCACGAGTCATAATTTGACATGACATGGATGAAAGTTTATTTTTTAAGGGTTCCAGAAGAGTTTCAGAGGATTAATATTTGAAAACCCAAATAACACGGTGTGTGATATTATGAACACACTCCATGTGTTCTTCTATTCTAGAATAATTGACTGTTCTTAAGTAGACATCATGTACATGGAGTGAACTGTGTGTAGTGCTTGACCGTGTGACTAACTGTGTTAGTAGATACACTGGGTTGGGAAACATTCAGTAGAACACGCCTTGTCTAGATTGCACATGCCATGTTGAAAAGAACCATGTATCTGGCCGTGTCAAAAACGACATGGGTGGATGAAAGGTAGGTTGTACATGCCGTATCTAGATTGTACAGTCCATTTAGTTATCAACTGTTTATCCGTCCGTGAGACCCATGATGTGGGTGGATGAACCATAAGTGGTACACACCATGTGTAGGGTGAAAATGTCATGTAGTTTTACCCATGGTAGAACTAGGTAGTTCAAGTTGTGTAGAAGTACTTGGGAAGGTTGGGAAATTCAATAACATGTAATGTATTTGGAGGAACACACCGTGTGTATGGGTGTTACATTACCAGGTTTTTAAAAGGTACACACCATGTTAAAATCTTAAGGGAACATTATGTGTAGGGGTTATACAACCTGTGTAACCCAGTTTTGAAAAAAAATTGAATTAATTTCTTATCATGTTCCGTTTCATCAGTTTATGTTTTAGTCCTTAATAATCTTGAACTGAGGTTTCCACTTGACCTTGCAGAGTCATGCCACCAAGACGTCCTCTGGTTGTACCCCAGGTGTAGTGTGATGACCAGAGACCAGAAATCATAGATCATGGACTTCCAATAGATCCTCCAATCATGCATGTCTTAGAAGCAACTTTTATACCGGATGCAAGTGCCGATGCATAGTTCTGTGAAGGATTTATGAGGATGATGCATACTTTTTAGGGGGCACCACATCCAACCCCAACAATGGAAGAGTTATTGCGGTTGGTCCAGTAGCAGTATCCTCCCAATTGTTTTAGGGATGGAGGACCACAGGCTATAGAGTCATGGTTGGAGGCCATGATTTTTGTCTTTCAACATCTTGAGACACCTTTAGAGAGGAGGGTGAAGCTCGCAACATACATTCTACATGATTCTGCCAATAGATGGTGAGATTTTATCACATAGAAAGGACATAATTGGGATATGTTTTGGGAAGGGTTTTAGAAGGCCTTCTATGTCTACTTCTACCCTGAGACGTTGAGGGTAGACTGAGCCTACGAGTTCTTGCATTTGGAGTAAGGGTCTCTTTCTGTGATGGAGTACGCTTCTCATTTTACAGAGTTTCAGTGCTTCAAATTTTTTTTTGGAGGTGATGAGTTATCTTTGGCTAGGCAGTTTGAGGATGGTTTTAGGTAGGACATCTGATTACAATTGAATGTCTTCAAGCTGACATCGGTGACTGCTATAGTGAATCGAGCACTGATTACTGAGTGTAATCTGGGGGAGTTGGGAGTTGTGAGCCAAGGCGGATTGGCATCCAGGTCCAGTACTCATTCATTTGATAGCTGGAAGAACCACATAAATCCTTCGCATGGTTATTCCAGTAGCATGGATGTATCTACTGGTATCCAAGTGAGGTGATACTAGTGCTGGAAGAGTGGGCACAAGAGACCACAATGCCCGTGATACCGAGTAGAGTTCTTAGATTTATGAAAGATGGGTCTTATTCAGCATTATTGCTGGGTTTTTTCACCAGTAGCTAGTGAGAGGGTATCTATTATGAATCCACATTCTAGAGAAAAACCACTAGTTTCTCCTCAGTCAGGGAACTAGAGTTTTTTTGGTTGTTCATGCCGAGGAGGTGGTCGTGGTCATGGTATCCAGATGGTAGGTTTTAAGCGAAAATAGGGTGGATTAGCTCAGGGTAATCAGAAATGGGTGTAGGGACATAGTATAGGATAGGATTTTTTAATGGAGTAGACCCAGAAAGAGTAGGATCCCATACCCTCTATCATTAGAGGTACAATTCTAGTTTCCTTTTTTTTAGCTTCTGTTTTTTTTATATAGGGGCTTCCATTAGTTTCATATTTGTTGTTGATGTAGAGATTCTTGGGCTCTATATCTTTACATCAGAGTATATTCTGATTCTAGACACTCCATTGGAGATTAGGATGGCTCGTATACAACAATGCAAGGAGTGCCTTCTTGAGGTCGTTGTGTGTCACTTCTTATGGGACCGCTATGTATTATAAATGACATGCTTCAATATTTTTCGTGGAATGGACTAGTTAGTCTTTTTTAAGGCCACTGTTGACTTCTATCACCATAGGTTTAGTTTCACATCACTAGAGGGTGGTAATTTTAAACACATGGGATAATTGGAGATCCATGCAAGAATGGTTGGTCCCAAGCATCTTTGCTGGGGAGGAATTACATCCCAGATTGCTAGTTTATATCTAGATGACCATGAGACTTCATAGAAAGACTTTCCTCAAGTGGTGGATCATTTTGGATATGTATTTCTAGATGAATTTTTAGGTTTAACTCTAGAGTGAGAGGTAGACTTATCTATTGGTCTTATTCTAGGATAATCACTGGTGTCCATTCCTCATTATAGTATGGCTACACCAGAGTTATAAGAGCTCATGAAACAGTTAGTGGAGCTTCATGGAAAGGGGTTCATCTAACCTAGTACTTATCCTTGGTGTTCTCCTTTCTTTTTTTCAATGGAGGTGGAAGCTACCCTCAGACTTTGTGTGTATTATTGGAAGATGAACAAGTTGATAGTCAAGAACCGATATCCCTTGATGTGGATTGATGAACTTTTTTATCAGCTTTGAGGATCTCAGGTGTTCTCAAATATTGAATTGAGATCCAATTATCATCTTTTGCACATTAGACCATCAGATATACCTTTTACAGGATTTTAGAGAAGGTATGGTCTATACGAGTATTGGGTTATGTTTTTCAACCATACAAATACACTAGCAGTTTTCGTGGAACTAATGAACCGATTGTTCCATCCTTACGTGGATTCTTTTTTGGTAGTCTTTTTAGTGATATATTTGCGTACTCACACACTCGACATGAACATGCCATCCATATTGAGATTATATTGATTACACTGATAGAGCATCAATTATATGCTAAGCTCTCAAAATGTCACTTTTGGATGGACCAGATTTACATCTTGGGTCATGTTTTCTCTGAGACAGAAGTATCAGTTGACCCATAGAAAGTGAGAGTGTTAGTTTTTTGGGAGTATTTGAAGAATGCCTTTCTGGTACAAAGTTTTATGGGGATGTTTGGTTACTGCATGTTCTATTTACATGACTTTTAATGCTTAGAGTTTCCACTAACAATCCTGGCTAAGAAGGGTTAAAAGTACTTGTGGACATATTTCGGTGATTCAACCTTTAATGAGCTAAAACGGATATTGACATAAGCATCGATGTTGATTTTTCTACAGTTGGGAAATATTTACACTGTTTACAATGATGTATCAGGTGTCAAGCCAGGAGTAGTGCTTATGAAGGGAGAAGGAGACGTTGTATACATGTCTCAGTAGTTGAGGCTGTAACACCCCGACCTTCCACGATACGCTTCTCATTCAATAATGCAATAGCTTGCATTGTACGCAACTTCGAGTTCTAAAACACCGCGACTAATCAAAGTAGCCATTATGAATAGTAATAACCACTTTTTAAAATTATAGAAATTTTATATTTCAAAATGGACTTCATTTTTGTATTCCTAATATCGAAATTAGCCTATGTTGAATTTTTGGTATTTTTCTGAGAACTTCTAATTTTTTATGAATAGTGAAAATTACTTAAAAACAACTTTTTTAATCAAAATAATTTATAGTGATAAATTATACTATTTAGTGGTTTTAAAGTATAATTAGAATATATTTTTACAATTTTATCCCAAGGTGGTCATTAGAATTAATTTAACATTGAAATTGGACATAAACAATTGCCAATCTTTTGATATAAATTGTTTCTTAAAAACACGCTATTTGTTGTAACAGCGGGAATTAATTATAAAATTAATTAATGAAACCTATATGTTTGGAATTTTTTAAAATAGAAATCATTTTTGAATTCGGAATATCAATTATATCTTAGGGTGAAATTTTGGCATTGTTCTGAAAAACATCAATTTTTGATGAATAGTGAAACCACTAAGTGGTAGTTAAATAACTGATTTTTTGTTTAAATGAAATATTACCACTTCTGTGATTTGATTTTCAAAAATCCGACATACATGGTTGTTATTAAGAAGTAAAATGTTGTTCAATGAGATTAAAATAATTTTTTGGTGAATAGTAACTTTTAAGTTCTTAATCACGATTAGAGGTAATTAATGTAGTTTAAGGTACAAATGATGTTTTAATAATATGAGATGAGCATGAAACTTGTCCTACTCCTATTGGATGAGTCATGGCCGACCAAGACAACCCATGGGTCAACTTGGGGACCCCATGGAGCCACTTTAGTTGGAAAATGACATTAATATATATTTATTTAATGTTAAAATTAAATTGACACAAACATGAGTTATTTTACTAAAACAGTTTTTAAGTGGGGTTACACAAGTCCAAATTTTGACTATAAATATTCATTAGAAAGATAAAAATATTTCCTACATCATAGTATTTTTTTAAAAAAAATTAGACATTAAATAAATTAAATTATTTATGACATCATTATGATGCAGCGATGACCTCATTATTTAATGATTTAAATAAAATGAGAAGATAATGCAAAATCCAAGGCTTACACTTGTCCAAAGCCTATTGGATGAGGAGATTTAGAAACCTTATCACCTTAGCCTCGAATTATATAAGTGGGGGACCTTTAGAATCCGAAAAGCATTGTGAAATAATGTAACATTTCAATCTTTCCAAAAGTGCCCCTCCTCTCCACTTATAAAAGGCCCCCACCTCTCCCACCTCATTTACACTTTCAAGCCATTTGGCTCGGCCAACCTCTGCCCAGATACTCTCCCAACTTCCACCTCTTACTCCTAGAAGCCTTACTTTGGGCAGAACTCTTCTCAAGGAAGCCTTTGTCTCAAATCAAAAAGAGTTACCCGATTTTGAGGTAATGTCTTCTCTAATGTTGTTTTGTTTTATTTTTCTTCTCCAACCCCCTAAACTCTTTTTGTTCATTTCTTTTGTAACAACACCAGTATCCTCAATATACTAGGATGTTGTTATAAGAAGTATTCAAGATACACTTACACACACATACATCTAATGGTTAAAGAACATACGGTTTCTGTGGATGGCGGATTTCTGCCTCACGAAACGATGATTCTTCAACACTCATATAACACCTTCAAAGGTAGCCATTAAGATGTCACTATTTTTATATATGATATATAATATGTTTATGTTTTACATATGCTTCTGTATTTCACATTTATGGCATAATTTATGATTTCCATTATGGGTAAAACGCGATAATTTCATTTTAGGAAGTGCGGACTACCGCCCCCTCAAAGTGATTTGAATCGTTAATGCCATATGTGGGATGTATAAAGGATGGAGTAAATGGTATTATACACTATATTATACTGGAATTATATTATACATTTATATCATTATGATTTAGTTCCATTAAATATGAAATTGAAATGAAAGTAGCGTTCATGCGTACGTACGGCTTACCGTCTCTATGAACGGTGCATTTCATTTCTTACCTCTAAATGTTACGTGACATTATGAATGAATGTATATACTGTATATATGATATATATGATATCTACATAATGAATATAATTCTGGATATAATGGATATTTCACCACATGAACAACTTGTAATTATAAGAAGTTTATTTTTGACTCAAGTACCAAAGATCGACAAAACGACCGTTATTAACTTAAATAATTAAAGAATGTTCATAACATGGTAATAAGGGATATAAAAGAAATAATGAACATGAAAAAGGTTCTTAAGTAAATAGAAATTAACTCTAGTTTATTATTCAGGAGGTTAAAGAATGGTCGAGTCAGGACAAGACGCAAGGTAAGGGAACTTCTTAACCCAACTTCCATTCTTTGGGTTAATCTCCTACTTTCAAATTATGTCATGATGTTATTATGTCCTATTTTATAATTTTACTTTATTTATGTGTACCTATAGTGAATAAACATAATAGATCTATTTTATTTTAAAAATGATCTTTTTAAGGACTTCGTCTCAATCTCATTTCATTAAAGTATATTTGGTTTTATACACAACTTTCTTTTATACGGTGTATAAACCCCTTTGACTTTTACGTTTATTCAAGAGGAATCTTTTTTATACGAAGCATTTTTCTAAACGACAAGAGGGAATGTTTTTCATTCCGTACTTATGTGGCGACAACGACTTCTCCGCCGCCGTGACCATTATTTGAGTTTCGGCTTCCTCTACAAGCCATCATTTTTTTGAATGAAAAATAAATACAAAGTTTTAACTTTCTTTTATTTTGGTATTGAAAATGGTTTTGAAAGTGTTTTTATTATATCAATGTGTTGTATTGATATCTTGTGATTGAAATGTGGAAATGTTATGTTTCCTTTATGCATGTTTTATGTGATATGATTATGTTATGGTTTATGATATGTTTAAACCTATTCATATGAGGAATGTATTGGACTTAATAAGTGACGGGTGGAGCCCGCTATAGCTCCTCGATGCATCGGTAGTTCTCATGAGACAACTAGATGTGGAATTGGCCGAGGCCCTTTCCCAATTTGATTTATGGTTTTGGCCAAGGCCTTAATCATTTTAGATGTCTTGGCCGAGGCCTTGACAAAATGTTTCAGAATGTCCGGCATTATACATTCCCTCATTATGAAAGTGGTTATTGATATTTCATGTGATTATTCGACCAGTAAAATATCCATGTGAAGAAGTGAATGGCATTATCTCATTTTACTTTTGCCATATTATGTTGATGTTCAAGTTTAAAAGGCTTTTTTTTTAGTTATACATTGCCTTAAATTTTTATATTTATTTATGAAAGCTTCTGCAATATTGTTATCCTTACTGAGCATCTGAGCTCACCCCTTTCAATGTTTTAATATTTTTCCAGGATGTGAAGAAGTATTTTATGAATGACCTGCAGGGATTGTGAGAAGAGGATATGAGTGTTGACTATGGAGACTTTGTTATTGTAGTTTTTCACTTTATGATGTAATGTAACATTTATGAATGTATCTAGTGTTTCCAAGGCTACTAAACTAATCGGTCTTTCGAGACTTGATCTTTTTTGATCATGCCAATGTTACGAAGTAATGCACCGACTCTGGGTAGCTGGGGTCGGGGCGTTACAGTTGGTATCAGAGGCAGTTTAGTACTAACCTTGGATGGTAGATTTAGATAAACTCTGATTAGAGCACATAGCCCAAAGATAGACTTTGAGGATTAGTATAGAAGAACTTCCTAGAATTTTGGTATTATAGAGATGTTATGAGTTTTCCGAGCAATACATCCCTGTCTGGATACGAGCAGGTAGAGGCGGCTCTGGAACAGATGTACCTAGGGGTAAAACCTGAAAACACCGCTTTGAGCTAGACTCGAACGGGAACTGGTGCACGACAACGGGCCTTGCTGCACTCTTGGTTACGACACTCTCGGGGGATATGCTTAGGATAATTCTCATTTTCTTTACAAACCACTATAAGGGGTTATGAGTATATACTTTATCAAAGAAAACATTTCTTTTTATGATTATGGATTATATCCCTAAATAGTTCAATTTATGTAAAGTGTTTTACAAATATGGAATTATGTATTTTAATTCATAAACTAATCTAGTTTATGCCATTGTTTGGAAATGGCGCCTAGTGGAAGGAATGGAA
The DNA here is from genome assembly GCA_963277665.1 of Viscum album. Taxonomy (NCBI): domain Eukaryota; kingdom Viridiplantae; phylum Streptophyta; class Magnoliopsida; order Santalales; family Viscaceae; genus Viscum; species Viscum album. Next base: position 2,079,926,763 of record OY728140.1, read on the forward strand.
ACCGTATCAATGCACGCACTCCTTGTAGGGATTTCCCTCCTGCTCAAGATAATTATTATGGATCTGGAGATACAACTAGTGCTGATCAACTTATTACTATACTGGGAAAACTCACTCAGGTTTTGATTAATAACCTTACTCGTATGGAGCACCCTGATTCGCAACGTGGAGGATCAATGCTAGATCGTTTCATGAGACAACAACCACCAACCTTCAATGGGAGTACAAATCCTATAGTAGCTGAGCAATGGATAAATTCCTTAGAGAAAATATTCCATGCCTTGGGGAGTAGTGAAAGGGAGAAGGTTGTCATGGCAGTTTACCGCCTCACTGGAGATGCCGACCAGTGGTGGTCGCTGATTCAAAACACAAAGGAAGATGATGATGTATCAAATATGGAATGGAGAGAGTTCAAAGAGCTTTTCTTAGAAAAATACTTTCCCCGTGACCATCGAGCAGATATGGAAAGGCAATTTCTGAGTCTGAGGCAGAAGGAGGATGAGAATGTCGCAAAGTATGAGGCTAACTTTACAAGGTTAGCGAGGCATGCTGCCGATTATATACGTAACCCAAGAAGTAAGATTGATCGTTTCTTTGATGGGTTAAAACCATTTCTCCGTCGAGCTTTAGTATCAAAAACCTTCTCATCATACGAAGATATTGTCTCATGTGCTATCAAGATAGAAAAGGAATTCTCTAAGTCTTATGACAACAAAGTAAAGCAAGAGAAGAAGAGAATGGTGGAACAAGAAACAGATAAAGGGAAAAAGGGAAAGAAGGATTTTCCATTATGCGATAGTTGTGGGAAGAATCACCCCAGTGCTTGCCTAAAAGGAATGGGAGTTTGTTATAAATGTGGAGAAAAGGGTCACCAGGCTCGTGATTGCAAGGGAAAGAATGAGGCTGTCAAAGTTGAATGCTACAATTGTAGGGAAATGGGGCATTATGCAAATGAATGTCCTAAGCGTCAAGGAAACTTACCTCAGAAAAGGCCAAGGGATCAAGGCCAATCTTATGCTGTGACTACAGTTGAAGCGGAATAATTAATGTATTGGTGGTTTTGGACTCAAGGATTATATTCTGGTTATAAGAATAATGTGATATATATAAGGATTGTACTGCAGTACTTATTGATTTCAGTAAGGTTTTAATATGATTAAGGGAATCATATTTTTAGTATGTGACAATAAGAGAAACTTTACTTTGTTTGGGGAATCCGATAAATTGATTTTGGAATTAAGAGACCTTTTAGAGAAAGTCTGGACAGAGGTATTTTGGATAACTATAAAGGTTGGAGTGGATTAAGTTGATCTTTGGATAAGTAATGTTTAAGGTTAAAAAATTTATGAAGATTATTTTTGGAATATTATGATACTATAGTTTTAGGAAAAGGACAACCTGCAGGGCGGGGAATAACCCGTCGCGTCGGACAAAGCTGCAGGAATCGAACCCACAACCATAGTGCGACAAGCCTTTATTTCCTACCACTAGCCTACGGGAAGTCCCTAGTTATTACAAAATAATTTTACTAATCTAAATGGTATGTGTTAACATTTCTAACCTTATACAATTAGGATAAATAGAATATTTTTGAGTTCTGTTACCATTTGGAGTAAAAGTTGGGTTTGTGGTAAAAATTTATTAACGAATGAAAGTATACATAACAAGTATGTATATTCCCTTACGTTCTTAGTAAATCTCCTAAATAAATTCCTCAACATTATAAAAGATAACTTAAAATAAAAATGTTGTCGGTTAACGTTTCCAACTGGGGATTCAATGACCGTTTAACCAATCACAAGTTTGTGATTTTCTTGTAGTTAAACTTTCTCCTAATCTTGTTTTCTATAACTCTCCATCAGACCTTGATGGTTTGTTTCTCCTCCATATCCATATTTTCATAGAATCCTAGAATGGGCTATATCGGGTGACCTTTGTACTTATCTTGCTTTCTTTTAATGTTATATATTTTTTAACCTTATTTCCGATGTGGGTTTTCCTCAAAGGTATTTTCTCTTTTCAACCTTTTATTTTCAAAGAAAAAAATTTCAAATTGAGAGGACGAAATTTATTGAAGGAGGGGAGAATGTAACACCCCGACCTTCCACGATACGCTTCTCATTCAATAATGCAATAGCTTGCATTGTACGCAACTTCGAGTTCTAAAACACCGCGACTAATCAAAGTAGCCATTATGAATAGTAATAACCACTTTTTAAAATTATAGAAATTTTATATTTCAAAATGGACTTCATTTTTGTATTCCTAATATCGAAATTAGCCTATGTTGAATTTTTGGTATTTTTCTGAGAACTTCTAATTTTTTATGAATAGTGAAAATTACATAAAAACAACTTTTTTAATCAAAATAATTTATAGTGATAAATTATACTATTTAGTGGTTTTAAAGTATAATTAGAATATATTTTTACAATTTTATCCAAAGGTGGTCATTAGAATTAATTTAACATTGAAATTGGACATAAACAATTGCCAATCTTTTGATATAAATTGTTTCTTAAAAACACGCTATTTGTTGTAACAGCGGGAATTAATTATAAAATTAATTAATGCAACTTATATGTTTGGAATTTTTTAAAATAGACATCATTTTTGAATTCGGAATATCAATTATAGCTTAGGGGGAAATTTTGGCATTGTTCTGGAAAGCTTCAATTTTTGATGAATAGTGAAACCACTAAGTGGTAGTTAAATAACTGATTTTTTGTTTAAATGAAATATTACCACTTCTGTGATTTGATTTTCAAAAATCCGACATACATGGTTGTTATTAAGAAGTAAAATGTGGTTCAATGAGATTAAAATAATTTTTTGGTGAATAGTAACTTTTAAGTTCTTAATCGCGATTAGAGGTAATTAATGTAGTTTAAGGTACAAATGATGTTTTAATAATATGAGATGAGCATGACACTTGTCCTACTCCTATAGGATGAGTCATGGCCGACCAAGACAACCCATGGGTAAACTTGGGGACCCCATGGAGCCACTTTAGTTGGAAAATGACATTAATATATATTTATTTAATGTTAAAATTAAATTGACACAAACATGAGTTATTTTACTAAAATAGTTTTTAAGTGGGGTTACACAAGTCCAAATTTTGACTATAAATATTCATTAGAAAGATAAAACGATTTCCTACATCATATTAGTTTTTTTTAAAATTTTAGACATTAAATAAATTAAATTATTTATGACATCATTATGATGCAGTGATGACTTCATTATTTAACGATTTAAATAAAATGAGAAGATAATGCAAAATCCAAAGCTTACACTTGTCCAAAGCCTATTGGATGAGGAGATTTAGAAACCTTATCACCTTAGCCTCGAATTATATAAGTGTGGGACCTTTATAATCCGAAAAGCATTGTGAAATAATGTAACATTTCAATCTTTCCAAAAGTGCCCCTCCTCTCCACTTATAAAAGGACCCCACCTCTCCCACCTCATTTACACTTTCAAGCCATTTGGCTCGGCCGACCTCTGCCCAAATACTCTCCCAACTTCCCCCTCTTACTCCTAGAAGCCTTACTTTGGGCAGAACTCTTCTCAAGGAAGCCTTTGGCTCAAATCAAAAAGAGTTACCCGATTTTGAGGTAATGTCTTCTCTAATGTTGTTTTGTTTTATTTTTCTTCTCCAACCCCCTAAACTCTTTTTATTCATTTCTTTTGTAACAACACCAGTATCCTCAATATACTATGATGTTGTTATAAGAAGTATTCTAGCTACACTTACACACACCTACATCTAATGGTTAAAGAACATACGGTTTCTGTGGATGGCGAATTTCTGCCTCACGAAACGATGATTGTTCAACACTCATATAACACCTTCAAAGGTGGCCATTAAGATGTAACTATTTTTATATATGATATATAATATGTTTATGTTTTACTTATGCTACTGTATTTCACATTTATGGCATACTTTATGATTTCCATTATGGGTAAAATGCGATAATTTCATTTTAGGAAGTGCGGACTACCGCCCCCTCAAAGTGATTTGAATCGTTAATGCCATATGTGGGATGTATAAAGGATGAAGTAAATGGTATTATACACTATATTATACTGGAATTATATTATACATTTATATCATTATGATTTAGTTCCATTAAATATGAAATTTAAATGAAAGTAGCGTTCATGCGTACGTACGGCTTACCGTCTCCATGAACGGTGCATTTCATTTCTTACCTCTAAATGTTACGTGACATTATGAATGAATGTATATACTGTATATATGATATATATGATATCTACATCATGAATATAATTCTGGATATAATGGATATTTCACCACATGAACAACTTGTAATTATAAGAAGTTTATTTTTGACTCAAGTACCAAAGATCGACAAAACGACCGTTATTAACTTAAATAATTAAATAATGTTCATAACATGGTAATAAGGGATATAAAAGAAATAATGAACATGAAAAAGGTTCTTAAGTAAATAGAAATTAACTCTAGTTTATTATTCAGGAGGTTAAATAATGGTCGAGTCAGGACAAGACGCAAGGTAAGGGAACTTCTTAACCCAACTTCCATTCTTTGGGTTAATCTCCTACTTTCAAATTATGTCATGATGTTATTATGTCCTATTTTGTATTTTTACTTTATTTATGTGTACCTATAGTGAATACACATAATAGATCTATTTTATTTTAAAAATGATCTTTTTAAGGACTTCGTCTCAATCTCCTTTCATTAAGGTATATTTGGTTTTATACACAACTTTCTTTTATACGGTGTATAAACCCTTTGACTTATACGTTTATTCAAGAGGAATATTTTTTATACGAAGCGTTTTGCTAAACGAAAGGAGGGAATGTTTTTCTTTCCATACTTATGCGGCGACAACGACTTCTCCACCGCCGTGACCATTATTTGAGTTTCGGCTTCCTCTACAAGCCATCATTTTTTTTAATGAAAAATAAATACAAAGTTTTAACTTTCTTTTATTTTGGTATTGAAAATGGTTTTGAAAGCGTTTTTATTATATCAATGTGATGTATTGATATCTTGTGATTGAAATGTGGAAATGTTATGTTTCCTTTATGCATGTTTTATGTGATATGATTATGTTATGGTTTATGATATGTTTAGACCTATTCATATGAGGAATGTATTGGACTTAATAAGTGACGGGTGGAGCCCGCTATAGCTCTTCGATGCATCGGTAGTTCTCATGAGACAACTAGACGTGGAATTGGCTGAGGCCCTTTCCCAATTTGACTTATGGTTTTGGCCGAGGCCTTAATCATTTTAGATTTCTTGGCCGAGGCCTTGACAAAATGTTTCAGAATGTCCGGCATTATACATTCCCTCATTATGAAAGTGGTTATTGATATTTCATGTGATTATTCGACCAGTAGAATATCCATGTGAAGAAGTGAATGGAATTATCTCATTTTACTTTTGCCATATTATGTTGATGTTCAAGTTTAAAAGGCTTTTGTTTTAGTTATACATTGCCTTAAATTTTTATGTTTATTTATGAAAGCTTCTGCAATATTGTTATCCTTACTGAGCATCTGAGCTCAACCCTTTCAATGTTTTAATATTTTTCCAGGATGTGAAGAAGTATTTTATGAATGACCTGCAGGGATTGTGAGAAGAGGATATGAGTGTTGAGTATGGAGACTTTGTTATTGTAGTTTTTCACTTTATGATGTAATGTAACATTTATGAATGTATCTAGTGTTTCTAAGGCTACTAAACTAATCGGTCTTTCGAGACTTGATCTTTTGTGATCATGCCAATGTTACGAAGTAATGCACCGACTCTGGGTAGCTGGGGTCGGGGCGTTACAGAGGCCACATGAGATTAATTACACAAAGCATGATTTTGAGTTAGCTGTAGTTGTGCATGCTTTACGCTGTTGAAGAAATTACCTTTTGGGATGGAATTTTTTGTTGTATAATAACCAAAAAACCTCAAGTATATAAATACTCAGTGAGATCTGAATTGTATACTTCTAAATTTGGTTCATTACGTTCGGTATTTTGACTTTGATCTTGCCTACACACTGAGTAAAGGCAACGCATTGACTGATGTGTTGAGCAGGAGGATGTAGATACAAGAATTTCTGGAGGCTAGTAGTGGGTAAAATATAATGTCTCTATTTTCTTAGATGTATTTGTTGGTGCACTACAAACTGGGGAAAACATTTCTTTCTTCGATAGTTGTTATCTCTACTCGACTATATTGAGTGTGAGTGAGGAAACTATCTAGTTCTGAAGGACTAGTCCTATGGGGGAGTGTGTCAAGAGAGGACCCTACTCCTAGGCAGACCATAGGCAACAATGAGGTCTTTTGTTTTCATGGACGTGTATGGGTGTCAGCAGAAATGTGTTAGGAGTTTATGCATGATCTCAAATCCTCAATTCGGATAGTTTATCCTGGTGTCACCATGATGTAACAAGTTCTACACCGTCAGTATTGGTGTCCATGTATGAAGAGGGGTGTAGATACTTTTTAAATGAGATGTACCACCAGTTAGCAGGTGAAGGAGGAGCTTTATAGACTGACATGACTTTTACAATAGTTACTCATTATCTAGTGTAAGTGGAATGATGTCGCAAGGGATTTTTTATGGGTTAACTGAGGTCGCTTCAAGGAAATGATGTTGTTTGGGTTTTTGTCAATAGATTCATGAATGTTTCACATTTCTTTTTGATAAATGATACCTTCATTATTGATGATCTTGTAAGGTTGTGCATCCTAGATATTGTACGTTTTCATGGGGTTCTGCACTCTATTGTTTTAGACAGGGACACTCGGTTTACTTATCTTGTTTGGCAGGAAATATATAAGGATTTGGGTACACAAGTACTTCTCATTATATCTTACCATTCCCAGACATATGTCTAGTCCGACTGTACGATCAAGGAGTTGGAGTACATGCTTCAACCATGCGTCCCAGATTTTAGGGGTTCTTGGCAAAGACACCTACCCCTTGTATAGTTTTCCTACAACAACAGTTTTCAGGTGATGATTCAGATGGCACCTTATGAGGATTTGTATGGTAGGAAATGTTGATCACCCATATGTTTGCTGGAGGTAGGAGAGGCAGCTATGCTGGAATCTTGTCTTTTCCAGGAGACCGTTGAGTTGGAGGAGTTGATTGGGAAGAGGATGGATACTACACAGTCTCAATAGAAATTTTATGTTGATCGATGGAGATGGCCTCTGGAGTTCGAGGTCAAATATCAGGTTTTCTTATGTGTCACACTGATGTTGGGATACTGGAGGATTAGGAGATTGGGGAATCTTTCAAAGACATATGTCAGGTCGTTTGAGGTTTTGGAGAGAGTCGGTCCAGTTTCCTATCGGTTTTATTTACCTCAGAGGTACTGGGATATGCACGACATCCGTCATGTTTCTCATCTACTACATTACTTTTCGGACTCATCTCTGGTTTTCCTACCTGAGAAAGTTGTGTTGGAGGTGGATGCATCTTTTTAGAATTACCCTATTCAAATTGTGAATTACAGAAGGAAGGTTCTCTGTGGTCAGTTTGTTCCTATGGTACGGTTGTTGTGGTAGGATGAGAGAGTACATGATGAGACTTGGGAGAGGGATCTTGACGTATAATCACAGTGGCCAGAGTTTTTTAAAGTTTCTTTTCCACCACCCTTGGAATAGAAATTCGGGGATGAATTGCGTTAAGGGGGGATGTTTGTAAGAACCTGAATCATTATTTCTATTATGGTTATTTATTTCGGTTTGTTTTTTAAGAAAAATAAGGAACAGAAATTTTCAAAGTAAATGTTGTGTACTTTTGAGTACACACTGTGTACCCAGTTTCCACGTATAGCCCTGTACAGTCCGTGTAATAGCTGAGTTCATGGCCATGAATGTGACTTGGAACACAGCCTAAAGAAGGAGCCAGTTGAGGCTAGTACACTTCATGTGCTTTAAATGGACTTTTCCTGTACTTTTATTTTTATTTGATGATTCATAGTGGGGTCGTGTCACATCTCTAGAAAACACTTATTCTCCCTAGGGTTCATACAAGAGAGTGACAGAACACTGAATATCTTCAAGATCCTCCCTGTTCTCCATTCAAGATCTGATTGAAATGTCTCCAGGTGAGTTCGATTCCCTCTAGTGAGTTCTATATTTCCCAAGATCATATCTTCCTGATTCTTCTTCTCTCATGGATTATTCAAGGTTGAACTATTTTATCCTTTTTTAGGTCTACATCGTTCTAGGACAATTCAACGGTCGATGTTCAAGAGTGTTTATCTTAAAACATCAGGGTAGGTCGTTTGTGTATTTCATTGATTGTGTATGGATTATATATGCTTAAAGTGCAGAATACCCATGTTTAGTGTGTTTCGTGTTTTGGAATTGGCCTTGTTTAATGAATTTTATTGTTTTATTGTTTGATTAAGGATTTTTTTATGCATGAGATTGTATGCCCTTGTTAAGGGACACCCCATCTGTGAATTCCCTAGTTTGACTAATTATGGTCATTTGGACTAGGTTTCCTATAAGGCATACCTTGTTTTCATGCCTTCAATTGTTTAGGATGGATTTTATTGATTATATAAATTTCATGTTTTATGCTTGTTAATGTTAACCATGTTTTAGTAATAGATTACATGATATTGTTTGATATGATATGCACACTAATCTTCTAATGGACTATGTGTTCCATATACCATGAAAACTGTGGAGGTTTCAATGTGTATTTAAACAGGACCGTGAGAGCCATTGTATAGTCATGTCCTAAAAATATTGACCATGAGAGATATCCAAGAGACCATTTATGATTTATTTATGCTACGTTGACCTAGGGGGTATTGACTGTGAGTGCTTGTAGGAGGTTGTGTATAGATTTTTGATGCTATGTAGACACAGGGGTATTGACCATGAGAGCTACCAGGAGGCTGTGTGTAAATTTTTGACGCTATGTAGACTATGGGTATTGATCCTGAGAGCTACCCATGCAGTCATTGTTATTTCTTAGTGCTATGATAAAACAAATGGGTTAGACTGTGAGATATTTTCCAAAGGGTTGTTTGTGAATGATTGAAGGATTGTAGTGAGTCCCCAAGCCAAAGCACATGATAAGACTTGGTGCTACTTTGTGGATTAGATGGACATATGAGATGTATATTTTTACTATTACATAGAGGGATATAGAGATTAGGATGGATCCCAGGATTCATTATTCATGGGTTTGAATAAATAAAATATGGAAGTGAATGTAATCGAAAACTATAAGATTGTTTACTTTTGAGTACTTCCTAGTTTGTTGCTTCTTTTCTGCAAATGGCCTGCTATATATCTATTCACTGAATATTAGGCATAGATATTTTGGTGTTTTCATGTTGGGATTCATCTCACACTATGTTTGGGTAATGATTTTGGACCAAAACAGATTATATGGTTGCATATATAGATAAGTGTAAGCTCCCTTCTTCATCAGGTACTTGATTGATGTTGGATCTAGAGAGCATGGGACCAAGATGATGCTTGTGATGATTTTATAGTTTAATAATTTTTTGTACTTTGGTTTCACAATTGTATTTATAGAATTTTGACTTATTTGGATGCTTTCCATGATACTTTTGACTGGTAATGGTTATATATCTTGTTGTTGTTTATACTATTAGTCTTCCTTTGTTTTCTTTGTTTGTATGGTATTACTAATTCCACTATTGGTTTATTATTTTTTATTCTATTGTCCATAATCTACCAATGAGGGCATAGTTTCCCCACTATCATACCTTTTCCCTCCCTGTTAGTCGGCATCCACTAGAATTTAGGGAAATGTGCTTGAGGTCATGTGACCAACTGGGTTTGGGGAACCTTTCAGCGAAACCTGAAACCTGGAGGTTACATTTTCCATTAATTTTCATCTCCTTAAGAACTAAATAGACCAAGTGAGTATTCTTAAAGATAATCTACATTATCTCTCTGTTCGGCCAAAAATCCTTTCTCATCCATGTGCATGATTTCTAAATTTTTGTAATATTCTCTTAGGATTGTTTGAAGTAATTTTTACCCATGATATATATTTAAAAAAAATGGAATATTCTTGTCATATTAAAAATATGGTAATTGTGACTTGTTACATAAAATGTGAAAGGAATCATTTTTTTAACTATTACTAATGGAATGGTGTTTCCCAATTCGATGACCACTCTATGATTTAATTCTTTACTTACATGTTTACATGTTTATTTTAAAAAAAATTAATTAATATTCATAAAAAAATTATTTTAGATATGTCATTTCTTAATGGAAGGAATCTTTTCTTCAAGAATGTTATAATGATATTTTTATGAAATTTTGATTCATAAATAAAAATAATATTTTGTGTTTCTTGTGTTTTTTGGGATATGAACCAATGATAAAATACTTATTCTTTTTTTTAATGGTTTATTATTATGATGAGAAGATTTATATCGAAGAAGTTTCCTTCCCAGGGTTACACTAAGATGAAATGTTTATAAAAACCCATTTCATTTTCATGGGTTATGATATGATGAATGTTTTATGATAGTGTTTCAGACAAATGTATATATAGTTTGATGGGTAGGACATGTATCACTTTCTGATTAATTGGTTAATTATGGAACTCAGAATTTCCTTATGTTATGTGTGAACCTGGTTTCGTGTCCTCACTATTATGGGTGAACCTAGTTTCATATACATAAGTTATGTGTGAACCTGGTTTTATGTCCATAAGGTCTTTGTAAACTTGGTTTCGGTTCTACAAGGTTTTGTGTTGACATATCTCCATGTCCGTAAGTTTATTCATGGACCCGGTGTCATGTCTATAAGTCTATGATGGCCTATTTTCATGTCCATAACCTAATCAGTGAACTTATTTATATTGATACAAGTACAAAATTTTATAAGTTTATGTTTAATCCATATTCTTGTGGCCATGTTATGCCCTAATGGATCATTATCATCAATTTAGATTATTATTCTTTTCTTATAAACTTACCAGCATTGTTCCATGACTCAATATTATGATCATTATTAGACAAGGTATTATTTTCAAATGTTAATCTCACTTTATAATACCATTATACCAATGTTGTGATAATGTGGAAATTGATATCAACTTTTATTTCCCTTACTGATAATGTAATGTCATGTTTTCTTATGTTTTTTATTTCCCAATGTTGAGAATAAGGTTTTATATTGGGTATGTTTCAGAAGAGTGAAATGTGGGATGATCATTATAGAAGGTGTTGAAGGTCATTCAAGAAATATGAAGATTGTGTATCTAGTATCCAAATATAATAAAACATAATGATCCTTGAGCCTGTATTTATGAAATGAATAAAATATTTATTTAAAGGATTAATTATTTATGTTTGAAAATAATGGTTCACTATATTTAGTCCGTAAGACAAGATTATGTAACCCATACTTTCCAAGTGAAATTCATCTATTCATTTCATATATTTGCTTCCTTCTATGGGATACATACGTACGGACACATTTTTATGGATTCACCCATATAAAACTAAATTAATTCGGTATTTTTTGTATCTCATGGGATGATATATGGGATTAGGGAGTAGAATTAATGCACATTAGGACTTTGTCCACCAGGATTCATTGTACTGGTTATGATAATTACAATATTCTTATGTCATGATTTATGTCGTTGTGACATTCCTATGATGAAATTATTCTATCATTCAATTTTATTTATTTCTTACCTCTATGTGATCATTCATATACCTTTTGAATTATGATATCATGTTACTCAGTTTGACATATGTGTTATTATTCATCCTTATGATCATTCCCTTACTGGGATTTATAACTCACCCATTTTTATGTATTCCCTAGGTTATCATATGAATTTTTAGAATCTAAAGGGTATAAAAGTGAATATTATAGAGATTAAAATAATGAAATTTTATTTTATTTCTGTGTCAATGTTTTATGTACCTAGTCTCCCAAGAAAACTAAACATCTAAATCTTTTGGTTTTCTTTATTGTTGCATTATATTGAAAATATTATAATAATATGTGTCAGAGCATTGAGTCTATATAGTTTGAATAGGGGTAGAATTTTAGTTGTTTTTTTATTTGGAAAAGTGTAAATTAGTAAAAACCCAACTGATATGTTTACATAATAGAACACATCCTGAAATTTTGGTAAAGTATAGAGAGAGTAATTTCCAAGCAATGGAATACACTTCTTCATATTATAAGCGAGTGTGGATATGGTATAGATATACATAGTAGTAATAACTTTTGTTGTTAACTAATCCTGTACCTGGTGCATGATGGAGGCTTTACTGTGCACCTTCATAGACAGTTTTGAAGGACATCATTTAGTAAATTCAAAACATCATTAAAACCCAATTTGAATCACATGAATAGATTGTTAAGATAAAAAAATTAATAGAAAAATAACCATGGATAAACTATATAAAAATATAGATACTCATATGTTATTATATATATAAATATCATTTAAAATTTATTAATTCTATGTTCACATATTCCCTTTTTATATGCTTATTAGTTTCTGTATTTTCACCCCTGATTTTTCCTTTATTTTAGTTAATGTATGGAAATATAAGGAATCATTCCATCAAAAAATGTGATAGGTAATATGATGTTTTCCATAAGGAGATTAATAAATTGATGTGAGTTGAAGATTATTACTTCATGGAAGTATTGTCTCAGCTAAATCAAGTTATGAATAATAATTTCAATCATGTGGAACACCATGATCTTGTAAAAGGTAAATTTGTTCTTGAGTGTTTTATGTGAGATATTCCTCCTTATTATAGTGGATATTATTATCAAATCATCATGTCAAAATAGAATAAATCCATGAGATGATATTATTTTCTCTTTGATGCCCTGAACATTAAACTTTTATAATGGAATTTTATTTCTTATAGGGGGAATCTCATTGTTGGTGAACATAGATCAATAAAATGAAGCATAAATAGGAAATATAATTCAAGGAATATGAAGGATTAAATAAAAATAATATTCAATAAATAGTTTCCTTGAAATATCCTTCATAAAATGTGTATTGATTACCTTTTAATGAAACAAAATGATGATGAGACTATTAGGGATTATGAGGAAAGAACCATAAGGTTTTCATGGTCCACCTCCAACTTCTTTATCGACTCTAAATGTATGTTGCACAAATTCTTTTGTGTATTAAGGGTGAATATATGAAATATTCTCTGATTCCATACATTCATAGTTAAGAATAGGTTATTAATTTCACTCTTATGATTAAAATGGATATTGGAGATTCTTATTAATCTTGAGGTGAGGAAGAAAAAAGTATCAAAAGGAGTTTAATTTGGGAGGATCAAATGCTAAATCCCATAGAGGAAAGAAAATGAAATGGTCATTTTTTTAAAGTGTGGTAGGAAGGACCCAAGAAATTTTCTCAAGTGAAAGGGGATATTATTAAATTTTGGAAAATAGGGGAATCATACTAATTAATTATTAAAGTAGATGCATAATAACACTAATTAAAATGATGAAAATATGGTCTTGATCAACACTTAGCCTCTTGTTTAGAGTATCACCTATAAGAAACACATAAAATATCCAAGAAAATTTCCTTAATAATAAGTTCTCAATGATAATAAATGACAACAACCTACAAGCCCTAGAGAAAAATAAGGGCTTATATTATATCTACTACACACATGGATCATAATAATGAAGTGGTGACATGTATGTTAGTTATTCATTCAATAATGTAAAGATTATTTTTTTATTTTTTTTCTAGAAATTATTTTCTTTCACGAAATTTCAGTATAAATATTCAAACACCAAATAAAAACATATAGGTAGAACTATCTATGATATAAAATGTGGAAATTATTTTGTATCAAGTGTATAACTACTCCCTGGTCAATGTTTGGAGACTATATATTATAAAAATATATTTTCATAGTTCATTTAGTTTATGTTTCTTCTATAAGGGTAATTTATTAGATATCATTATATAATATAAATTTAATATCAAATACTAGGATAGATAAAACACTTTACATATCCAATTCATACTTTGGTTATGTAAGAGTATGGTTTAGGATGAAAATAATTTTCAATCTTCTTCTCATGATTCTATATTGTTACCTCATGATAAATAATATCAAGATCAAATGTTTTAGGAAAATGACAGAATCATGTTTGAGGACATTCCCACTATGAGGGACTATACTAATGTAATCCATGATGTGTTTCCTAGTATTCCATATTGAATGTTAGGTTTAGTTTTCAATTGAAATTATAAAAGGATCTCTGACCATATCCTTGTCTCCCTACAGAATGGACACTAAAAAATTAAAAGAATAGAAGATGATGTTATAATAGAATCTGGAGAATGGTTTTATAGAGCTGAATGCATCATTATAGGGAACACATGTCCTCTTCATCAAGATAATGGATGGGAAAATGTACCTCTTTATTGATTAACATTAACTAATAAAATTAATTATTAGGAACAAGTATCATCTTCCATGGATTGATGTCTTGTTTGATCAACTACATACGGCTGATACATCAATAACATGGACCTCTAGTTGGTATTTCAGCAGTTAAATCTCAAGAAGAAGAAATTTATTTTCAAGTATAAATTTAGAAAAAATTATGGACAATATGAGTTCATATTGATTTCCTCAAACTCACTAACTATCTAAAACTATTCAGAGACATAATGAAAAGGCCTTTATAGATTACCTTGAAAAAAATTGTTTTATTTTTAGATTATATAATGATATACTCCAAAGATAAGAGGTGAATAAGGATCAATTGATTAATATTATAAATACATTGAGAAATGATATGTTATTTGTAATATATAGTATATTTGAGTTTTTTATAGAGGATATATCATTCATGGAGTATGTTATCACATGTAATGGGATATATGTGGTTCCCTCTAAGAAAAAGGTTATTTAGGAGTGTCCAATAACAATATCCATGACAATGATTCATACTTTTCTCAAACTTTCTGGGTACTATCTTCAATTATATAGAAATATATCATCATTATAAAAATTTAAAACTAATCTAAATGGAATGGAATTTATTTTTTTATGGAGAAACTAATGTGATGAGAGCACCAGGCATTCAAAGATGAGGCTTATCATAGCCCTAATACTCTCACAACCCTCAAGTCTGGAACATTTCATTGTATAAATGGATTATTAAAATAAGGTATTGGGTAATATATTAAAGAGAAATGATCTTGTAATATAATTTTCTTTAAGGAAGTTATCATTTCATGACGGTAATTATCAAATACATGATATAGGGTTTGATACTGTGATCTTCTCATTGAAGAGTTGGTGGTATTATCTTTTTGCAGAGAAGTGTGAAATATATATTTATCATAAGAGTCTTAAAGAAATATTCCCACATAAGAAGCATAATTTGTGCCATTGGATATGGTTAGAGTTGATCGAATATAATGACTCATCAATCCATTACCATCTTATGAAGGTGAAAATAGTGGAGGATGCTCTTTATATAAAAGATATTATAACATTACCAATGGTGTCAATTTAGAAGGGTCCATTCATAATATACAAGAAGATGATGTACATGGGATTCCTAGAGGAAGGAACCACATTCTACTTAGCTCAAATTATTACTCAATCATCCATTCTATAGAAGATAAAGGACTCTCAAAGGGGTGATGTGAAATTACGAAAGAATATGGGAGCTATAGTAAAATAAAAAACTATGGAATTGAAAAATGATAAAGAATGGATTGTATGATTTAGGTTTAAACTATGTGTAACATAAAATCCTATGATAAATTTGGATTTATTAAATTAATCACATGGGTTGACATCTTCCATTCACCCATCAATCAATAAGATGTGTTAAGATTTCTAAGAGTACAACTAGTGGAACAATATGATGAATGAGATCATAGAATGTACATTATTGCTCCTTATATGTCATAAAGTAAAGGGAGAGAGGAAAAATCCAAATTTAATTATGTAAGTATTATTAATACATATATTGAAATGGGAAAACATCACCATGGTCTTTTTCGTGGGTCTTATGAAGATATATCGAGGAAATAATGCCATATGGGTTGTATTTGTAGAGACCCGAAGCCTGACGTACATTGACATTACATTACATTTGCGGAATACTTAGTACTTAACAAAAACACACACACAAGGATCGTAATAGTTTAGTGTCTTTGGAAACTCGGAACGTAATCTTCTAATCGTGGTGAAAGATCTTCAACATCTCCCATAAAGATCTTCTTTTTTTTATACCTAAAACCTTTCTCTATATCCTGGGTAAAATAAAACATAAAAGGGTGAGCTCAAATGCTCAGTAAGGGTAAACAAAAGAAATATCAATCACATCATATACATAAGCCCATAACTTTTAGAAATCTTAACCTGCAAAAGAGATCATAATTTCATAACATGGGGTAAATCATGGCAGTGAAATGTAATCACAATAATCATAACTTAAAACATTAAACTTTGTGGCATACACACATAATCATAGAGAATCATATCTTATTAGTCAAGACTCATTGCCAAGACTATCTTAGTGGACAAAGTCCATTTCTGAATCGAGTAACCCTCGTTTCAGTCCTGTTTCACTGAACCGGTATAACCTACCATTTCAGCCATGTCTATCTCATGAGATATAAAATATTTACCCAATGCATTGGAGGGAGATATAGGTCCCACCCATCTTATAATGAATCCTTTATTATGTGTGCCACATAATCATAAATCATACATCATCGCATAACCCATGTAATAAAAATGGGATTCTTAAACAACGTGAAATCATAAAACAATTCATATAAGATAAAAGAATTCATAAAAATGTTTCCATCACAACATAATCAAATCCATGTAATAATAGGTATAAAAACAGAACCCTTTTATTATCTTAGATGGAAAATAATTTTGATAAAATACTTGAACTTCATTCTTGAGGAAAATATCCTTTCTACTTCAAAAACATTTTTCCTTTCATAACATGTCATACAACTTTAAAATAAAAGAAGTTGATTTAAAATAAACTTTAAAACTTGTAAAGGAAGATTCTTGGAAATAATTTTTTAAAAATCCATTCATGCGGTATAAGTTAAAAAAAATTCTTCGTACTTTTGTCGGAAAAGTCAAAAAGTACCTCGTACGACAAAAGATTCCTTTCATAGATATTACTAAAAACTCACCGAAGGGTAGAAATGGATTTAAACAATTGTAGGTGGATGGAAATAATATTACATATTGATGAAACATGGATGTGGATGATAAAATACACCCCAGTAAATACTTACGAATAAACAATCTCAGATAAAAATGAGATTGTGATATTTCCCTTACCTTAGGTCCGACTTGCTTTGTAAGTGTCTGAACCTCCTGTATAATGATTTAAATCATGTTATTGACTTATTACCTAATCATATTCATTGTTATTATTTCATATATGGTCCACTTATGACTTTATATTACCTTTTCTTTTGTAAATTCATGTTGAAGTAGCGTTTTGGGTAAAATCGTCTCATTTGTCGTTCGTGTTTTTAACTTGTAATTATTAATATGATTACTTGGATCATGATTACTTATATCCAGAATATAAAACATGATTTATATATAATATATATTCAGAATATATATATATATATATTTATAATATCGATAAATGGAATGAAATACACCGTTCATGGAGACGGTAGTCCGTACGTACGCATGAACGCTGTTTTCGTTTCCTTATTGAAGTGAATGGAATTAAGTAGATGACATAAATATAAATTTACATAAATCTAGTATCATTATTATGTCATATATTTCATTAGTACTTATTATATATACTTTATAATCATTCATGAATGGTTAATCATTGAGAATGAATCTCATCGCGTCGTGGAGACGGTATTTCGTACGTACGCACGCGCGATGATTTCATTTTAATAGCATATCGTTGTTTAGCGAAACTTGGTGTTGCGTACAACACACGCTATCGTGGAAGGTCGCAATTGCGTGTAATTCAAGCTAGGTCAGAGATGTGTGTTGTGAAAGATCCTTTTGGTGTAGCGTATAACACAAGACATTAATGAAATTAAAAAGAATATTTTTCATAAAATCTCGGGGTGTTACATTCTACCCCCCTTAAAATGAATTTCTCCCTCGAAATTCGTCGGGGTTATAAATGGTTTACTATTCGAAATTTTCTTTGATAGAAACCCACATCGTAAAAAGGAATACCAAAACATGGCTTTAAAAACTAAAGTATGAAATGTAACGATTACCCAAATAAACTAATCACTGGGTTTCCACATAGGTGAAAATATGGATATGGAAGAAAAATCTAACCATCATGTTCTGATGGAGAGTGGTAGAGAACATGTCTATGGAAAAGCCAAAAATCACAAATCCATAAATTTGTGACGATCTAGGGTACCATATGATTCATCGGATATAAGGGCACTAGGACAACATTTTTGGTTTTCAAGATCATTTCCCTAAAGTTGAAGAATTTGAATTAGAATAAATACTTACTTTATTTTGGTACAATCTCACTGTTGTTCGTGCCTTGAACAATTTCCACTTCATCTCTTAAATAAATGAAGTTGAATTTGTTATTCGTGAAGTGTTAGCAGATCTTGTGATAGAATGACGGGTCATTCCATCTGTCTCAAACAAAAGGTTAGAAAACAGTTATTAAATATACATAAGTCATTCTATAGTGAGATTAATCATATATGGTTCCTAAAATGGACTTATACTTCATATATCATACTGGTTAATATAATAAAACTAGTTTCTACTAAACAGGGACTTCCTGTAGGCCAGTGGTAGGCGATAAAGGCCAGTCGCACTTCGGTTGTGGGTTCGATTTCCACAGCCTTGTCCGACGCGATGGGCTGTCGCCCGTCCTGCAGGTTGTCCTTTTTCTAAAACTACATTACTATAACATCTCATCAATAATATCAAAAAAAACTTCTATCCTTAAACAATACTCACTTATGTCCAACAAAATCCATTTCAATCTTTAGGCTTATCCATAATACTGCAGTCCACTCTCATAACATAGTGAAAACGATTACCAGAGATTTAATACCATCGTTGATCCCCATATATCATAAGATATATCTTACTGGTCAAATTACAAACATGTGAATACCTTAATCATGTATTCTCTTGAATACCCATTGAACCATAGTGAAAACTTGAATGTAGTTAAAAGTTAACACTTTTCACATACCAAAATCCTCAAAATTCTATATACTCAAACCATGACATCACATAGTCCTTATATCAATCATGAGCTCATGAATACTGTCAAATATTTCATTTTCTCATTTCCCTTCATTATGCGCATATCATCTTATTTCCAAAAATATCCCAAGCACTTTGAATACCACATTAGACCAACACATAAATATTCCAATACTTTATGATACAACATTATTTTGGAATCCCATTACATAAACACTTAATCATTCCACCACATCGTTGTCATATTCAACATCGCCAATAGTGATCGCATGTGACTTCCATTTGTCCTTTGCCTTAAATGGTTGCTCATGTTGATCATCACTAACCCTTGGATTAGGGCATTTATTAGCATAATGCCCCATTTCCTTGCACTTGAAGCATTGAAGTGTTGGTGGTGCATTCTCTGCAGTGTTTTCTTTATTCACATCATTAGAAACCCTTTTTCCATTACCTCGACACTCAGCTGCTCGATGACCTTCTTTTCCACACTTAAAACATTTTCTAGTCCCTTTAAGACAATCTCCACCATGCTTCTTTCCACACTTTGAGCATAAGGAAACATTCATATTCTTTTCACCATTATTCTGAGATTTCTCCTTGAACTCCATCTTTCGTTTCTTGTCAAAACCATGAGATGGATATGTAACAGCAACTTCCATTTCTACCTTGATAGCACAATGCACAATTTCTTCATAGCTACTGAAGTCTCTTATAGCTAATGCCCTTCGAATACTTGGTTTTAAGCCACTGAAAAATCGATCAACTTTACTTTCAGTTTGGATGATAATGCCAGATGCATACCTTGCAAGTCTTGTAAAATTCGCTTCATATATACCAACAGATTCATCATCCTTCTGCTTCAGCTCAAGAAACTCCTTCTCCATCTTTGTTCGAAGAATACGAGGGAAGTACTTACTGAAATACAAGTTCTTGAACTCGTCCCATTCCATGGACTCAATTTCATCTCTTGGCCTCGTATTCTTGATAAGATTCCACCATTGATCAGCTTCACCTTCCAAACGATATACTTCTATGATGACTTTATCATGTTCAGAACATTGAAGAACTGAAAATATCTTTTCAGTGGTACTGATCCATTGTTCAGCAACAAGTGGATCGGAAGACCCATTGAAAGAAGGTGGACGTTTCCTCATGAAGGACTCAATAGAATATTGTTCCCTTCTCTGTTCATTTGGAAGTCCAGAATGATTCATAGCTTGTGTAAGTATAGCAATAAGATTTTGCACTCCATATCTCATAAAATTTGCTTGATCAGGAGGACAATCATTGCATTGTCCATTGCATTGATCAACACGGTTCCTTCGGGTTCCATCCATCATCTAAAACCCAAAAAGAATAGTGTGAGAGGAAAAAATCATGCTAAGGAAAACAACATTATAAAGGGGGAGTATCCTCAATATCTAACTTCTTAGGTTAAATTCTAAGATCGTTACCATAGTTATAGGACTGTATCCTATACGTATACTTATCCTTAGGGACATCCCTAGACAAACCTTATAAATATCTCTAGGGATCTCACTAAAGTTCTCGCATCCTAGTTTCCAAAGTTTGACTAAACCTTTCCTCTGATACCAACTGTAGAGACCAGAAGCTTATCATACATAGACTTTACATTACTTTTGCGGAATACTTAGTACATAACAAAAACACACACACAAGGATCGTAATAGTTTAGTGTCTTTGGAAACTCGGAACGTAATCTTCTAATCGTGGTGAAAGATCTTCAACATCTCCCATAAAGATCTTCTTTTTTTTATACCTAAAACCTTTCTTTATATCCTGGGTAAAAGAAAACATAAAAGGGTGAGCTCAAATGCTCAGTAAGGGTAAACAAAAGAAATATCAATCGCATCATATACATAAGCACATAACTTTTAGAAATCTTAACCTGTAAAAGAGATCATAATTTCATAACATGGGGTAAATCATGGCAGTGAAATGTAATCACAATAATCATAACATAAAACATTAAACTTTGTGGCATACACACATAATCATAGAGAATCATATCTTATTAGTCAAGACTCATTGCCAAGACTATATTAGTGGACAAAGTCCATTTCTGAATCGAGTAACCCTCGTTTCAGTCCTGTTTCACTGAACCGGTATAACCTACCATTTCAGCCATGTCTATCTCATGAGATATAAAATCTTTACCCAATGCATTGGAGGGAGATATAGGTCCCACCCATCTTATAATGAATCCTTTCTTATGTGTGCCACATAATCACAAATCATACATCATCGCATAACCCATGTAATAAAAATGGGATTCTTAAACAACATGACATCATAAAACAATTCATATAAGATAAAGGAATTCATAAAAATGTTTCCATCACAACATAATCAAATTCATGTAATAATAGGGATAAAAACAGAACCCTTTTATTATCTTAGATGGAAAATAATTTTGATAAAATACTTGAACTTCATTCTTGAGGAAAATATCCTTTCTACTTCAAAATTTTTTTTCCTTTCATAACATTTCATACAACTTTAAAATAAAAGAAGTTGAATTAAAATAAACTTGTAAAGGAAGCTTCTTGGAAATAATGTTTTAAAAATCCATTCATGCCGTATAAGTTAAAAAAACATTCTTCGTACTTTTGTCGGAAAAGTCAAAAAGTACCTCTTATGACAAAAGATTCCTTTCATAGATATTACTAAAAACTCACCGAAGGGTAAAAATGGATTTAAACAATTGTAGGTGGATGGAAATAATATTACATATTGATGAAACATGGATGTGGATGATAAAATACACCCCAGTAAATACTTACGAATAAACAATCTCGGATAAAAATGAGATTGTGATATTTCCCTTACCTTAGGTCTGACTTGCTTTGTAAGTGTCCGAATCTCCTGTATAATGATTTAAATCATGTTATTGACTTATTACCGAATCATATTCATTGTTATTATATCATATATGGTCCACTTATGACTTTATATTACCTGTTCTTTTGTAAATTCATGTTAAAGTAGCGTTTTGGGTAAAATCGTCTCATTTGTCGTTCGTGTTTTTAACTTGTAATTATTAATATGATTACTTGGATCATGATTACTTATATCGAGAATATAAAACATGATTTATATATAATATATATTCAGAATATATATATATATATATATATATAATATCGATAAATGGAATGAAATACACCGTTCATGGAGACCGTAGTCTGTACGTACGCATGAACGCTGTTTTCGTTTCCTTATTGAAGTGAATGGAATTAAGTAGATGACATAAATATAAATTTACATAAATCCAGTATCATTATTATGTCATATATTTCATTAGTACTTATTATATATACTTTATAATCATTCATGAATGGTTAATCATTTAGAATGAATCTCATCGCGTCGTGGAGACGGTATTCCGTACGTACGCACGCGCGGTGATTTCATTTTAATAGCATATCGTTGTTTAGCGAAACTTGGTGTTGCATACAACACACACTATTGTGGAAGGTCGCGATTGCGTGTAATTCAAGCCAGGTCAGAGATGTGTGTTGTGAAAGATCCTTTTGGTGTAACGTATAACACAAGACATTAATGAAATTAAAAAGAATATTTTTCATAAAATCTCGGGGTGTTACAATATTGGATTGTCTTGTGATGGATTCTCACTTAATTTACATTCTATATGACATCTCACTCATTCAACATTCAAGGACATACATTATAGAAGTTTGTGAGGCTTCATGACACACCATTATCAATTGTTTCATATCATGATATAAGGTTTACCACCATGATCATGAGAAGTGTCTAGAATGATATAAAAATAATGTTGAACTTTAGAAGGTATTATCACCCCTAAACTGAATTATAATATGAGAAAACTAACATGAAATTTGAGGATATATTGAGGGGAAGCTTGATAGACATCAATGGAAGATGTTATCAAACACATTAATCTGGTCATGATTTCATATATACTAATATCCAACCCTAAACAATTCAAATAGACCCATATGAATCTCATTATGGGATTTTATGTAGAAGACATGCGTACAGGGATAATGTTTTCGAATATAAGCGATTGGGACCTAAAATGGATTATGAAATGGTTGAAAAGGTCATTTTTAGTTTAGAGAACATCAAGACAGCTTGCAGTAAAAAAGATATATATTGATAACCTTTAAAGAGACCAGGAGTTTGAGGGTAGAGAAGTGTTCCTACATAAATCTCTGTGGATTATATGTATGAGGTTTATGAAGAAGGAGAAGTTATATCACAAATATATCAGTCACTTTTAGATTCCGGTTTTCATCAAAGTTTCTGCCTATCGACAAGCACTACCACCAATAATTTTCCAAGAATATGATGTTTTTCACATATCCCTCATGAGGATGTACATACCAAATCCCTCACATGAACAAAAATTTGGAGTTTTATTCTTGTATCCTTATCTATCATATATATAGAATCCAGTGAATATCTTATACCGTAGAGAAACTTTTATACGCAATAAGAATACCTACCAAGGAAAATAACTATATCAAAACCAAATGTAGGAGGGGTTATATGGAAACCAGAGAATGAAATGAAATATGATTATCCCCATGTGTTTCCATATTAGTGGGTGAAATAAAATTTCATGGATGAAATAAAATTTCATGGGTGAAATTTCTTTAGGGGGAAATACTGTAACAACCCATAAATTTTTGAATTAATTTTCTCTTCATGTTATATAAATTTATAGTATTTTGTAATGTAATATTTTATGCAGCACATCCACCACAATATAGAACTTAAAACAATTTATATTTACATTGACATTAAATTTAGAGAATAAATATATCCATAATAATGGAAAGTGTTCAAATGGGATAATAAATATAAATCAAGATAATAATGTTGTGAACATTTGAATCTTCTAGATTAATTAGAATGATCACACTAATAAAAAACAATATAAATTAAAATTAATTTTATAAAGTAAATATTAATTTATAATATGAAAATATATAATACCATTAGTTAAAATAGTTGTGAATGAAGAATTAATGAAAAATATGATATTTATAATAATATAAGGAACCCATATATCCATCACAAATCTAACAATTAGATTATTAATCTAACCATTGGAGAAGTAATTTTACCTTTATGAATAATAACATAACATTACTAATATTAACATCATATATGAAACTGAAAAATAATATATAATTATCTTATAAACTGAAAATATACATGATATAAAGAGTTAATTTTTTATGAATGATAAAATAAGTGTTTGGATTTTTATAAAACACATACATTTTTTTAAATATTAATGATAAATATTAAGATTTAATATAATGACTATTTTGAACTAATGTGTTTATAAAACAATAATAAGTAGAATAATAATTATAATATAATTTATTGAGATCATAAGTTACATTTCAATGGGTCGGAAAATTGATCATAATATCAAAAATAGAATTTTTTTAAATAAATAAAAATTATATTTAATAATTAATTGAATTATATTTAAAATTTTATTTTCAAAAAATGAATTTGAATTTTTTAATCTAAACATTGATATAGTGTGAATTTTTTTTCTTTTTCTAAAATAGTTGAATTTTTAGTGAATAATGATATACGACAAAATATATTACTCAACATTATAAGCTAAATATAGAAATTAATGAGTCCTGGATGTTGTAAGAAACCATTATTTATAACACACATGAATAAATTACATTATATAGTCAGAAGAATAAAAAATATTGGTAGTATTCATAAAAATAATAAAGTATCCAATATTATTTTAAAAAACTCTCATATCCTCGCATTATAAATAACAACCCTCTATACCCATTACCCTATCACAGTATATAATATGGATCTTTCCAAATTACAAAAAAAAGTCTATTTAAAAACCTCTACCTATGTCCACGGAGTTCACGTTTTATAGAAATATTATTCTAAGGATACATAAGAGGTTTCCTAAGTGGATACATCCAAAAAAGAAGGTAATATTATCGATTAAGATTTTTTTATATTTCTTCCTCTTCATCATCTATACTAATTTAATCAAACAAGAAATAATGAATCTAGTTTCATAAAAATACAAAACATTTACTATGTTAGTGGAGTGTAAATTATCAAACAATTATTCAAATAATAAAATGACTGATCATATTAGGGTGGTTTACCACCTACCTAAACAACAAACTACATTTTTCTCCATTGCATTCATTTCTAATTATAGAAATACTATTATGGATAAAGATGATGATAAAAAATAAAAAATATTTTTAGTTCTAGATTCTTTTAATAATCATTTAATTAACCATAATAAATTTAGTTCATGATGGTCATTAAAACCTTAGTAATGAAATAATTTTATAAAGATACAGCTAATACTAAATGAATCATCTCGATGTTAGAATAGAAGGGGATATTCGTGAGAATTTCATCTTCTTGAAGTAAATGGATATTATTTAATTAACTTAAATATTTTTAGTTCCATTTTACAAGAACACCAATAATTATCTAGAAACTAATGTGGCTTTAGAAACCATGTAATAAACACTCTTAAGAAAGTAATAATAACACTCATGTCATACAAAATATTTTTAAATGAATATAAAAAATAGTACAAAATAATATTTATTTATTTATTTATTTATTTATTTATTAAGAATTTATTTAATAAATTTAATTGTCTTATTCATCATGTTTGTTGATTGAACCGAGTGAGATAAGGACCTGAGGTAAGGGAACATCCAAAACACCCTCCATTATTTTGGGGTAAGTCCTTTGCCTCCAAAAATCACGTCGTAACACTATTATTAACATTTATTATGTCAATATTATAAATATAAGTTCCCATTATATATAAATATATTTATCATTACATTTCTATATTTGGGATGTGCATGTCTTTAAGGATCCCTATTCAAATTCATTCTTTAAGAAAACCAAATTAAGGGGATCGTTTTTTATTCTTTCTCATTCCATGTACAACTCCAAAAAGGTTTTAAACCATCCCATGTTTCTAAAATAGTTTATTTTATTATATAAAAAAATTCATTAATTTATGGTTTATAGTTATTAATATTCCCTCAACCCTCTTAAATGAAGCTTTTCCCTTTTCCCTAAAACTAGTCTTAATAGGTACATTTCTAAAGTTACCTGTCTATTATTTTTCACATATTAACTTCTCATGGAAATAATTTTTCTTAAACTATTATTTTATTAACCTTTGAATTTACATGAATGATTCAATACATTATTTAATGGAAAGAATTCATTTGGTTATACTAAAAAACATGATAATCTGACCAATTGTTTTTATGGGAAATTCATATGTCTATGAGTTACATGTGATTTAATACTACGGCCCATGTATACACGTACATGTTATGACGAGTTCACCCAGGTATTGATCCAATTCATTTGGTAATGTTTATATCTCATGAGATTACATCTATGTGATTTAGGAGTAAACATGATTGTAAGGACCTAGAAATTCAAAATATTTTTTTTAAATCATTTGGGATTATTACGAGTCATTGAACATTGACGGTTCTTGATTCTGAGTCCTGGTGTGCCCAGAATGTAATTTTAACTTTTTTTATGGTATGCTCAGTAAACATACAAGTGGGAATTTCTATCTTTTCAACTGGTGCTCAGAATTGAAATCTGAGGGCATAGTTGAACTTGTAGTGTCAGGATTCACTTAAGGGTGGCTTCACCTCAACCGAAGTAGGTCGAGAGAAAAATTTAGTTTATAGGACTTTTTGAAAGAATAATAAACTAACATAATATTTTATATTATTTTTCCACCACCTCTTGGGTTATGGTGGTGGGGAACACATCGGTCTTCAAACTTTTAATGAGGGAAATTAAATGTCAGTTACACATCAATTGTGAAACCACTCCTCATTTAATTTATGTGGTTCATTAAATTCAGTGATTAATAAACCTTTAATAAAAAGAAGATTTAAACCCTTAATTCGTCCTTTTGATTATTAAAACGTTGTAAAAAAGAGTATTGGTGAGATATTGTGGGAGAACTCTGACAAAGTGCTAGCAGACAACTCTTCCAATGAAGAACGGTGACTTGGGTGACATCATTGGGGAAAACAATCCAGGATCGACGAACGTCGGTGGCTTAAATGAATGTGGATTCTTCTCCCACAACCGCGACATCTCCTATGATTCAGAGGTTGGGATTTTTGTTCATATCCAAGTGATTTTGTAAATTCAAACCTTCGTTCTTGGAAAAACATGACGAACATTGATCAACCAAATGAGTTGAACTGCAATTTGTATGAAACATCAGGTGGTTATTGAGGGAAAAAGTTTTAATGGGGTTAATAATTATCTATGTGATGTATTGTCTACTGCCCACTTGATATGACTCTAACATGGAGGTCATGATCCATATGAACAGGGCTTGGACGCTTCGCCACTTTGGTTTTTTTCGCGTTCTTTGGGGCCAGATTTTAAACACGACAGAATCTTCAATCTGGGAGCCATACTGTTGCAGCTGAATTTTGGGAGGCCTGTAGATGCAATTGGAAGGGAAAAAAGACCACCGGAGCTCACCCAGTGGCATGTAGAAGTCCCTCGAGCGCAATGCTGGTGAAAGGCATTGGTGAGAAATGGCAGCGGCCCACTCACTCTGGCCGCGGAGGGAGGCATCACCTATAGGCACCGCACCGGACAACAAGGGCTATCAGTGTCAGCCGGCCATAGTGGCAGCGGGAAGCTCACCGTCACGTGCCATGGTGGAAGGGACCCACACCTCAGGGGTCCCACTGACTGGGGACGACACCACGTGGTGCCTCCGTTTCAAACGGAACAGACTTTTTTATGTTTGGAAGGGGGGTGACGCACTACTGGAAAAACAGGTATTTGCGACGGGCTATTTGCGACGGGCATTCTGCCCGTCGCAAATAGTATTCCATATTTTTGTAAAAAACTTTTTAAACAGTTATTGCGACGGGCCCGTCGCAATAACGTTTTTTTTTTAAAATAAAAAAATTAATAATACTAGTATTTGCGACGGGAACCGGGACCCGTCGCAAATACTATTCATAGTAATTGCGACGGGACCCGTCGCAATTACTCTTTTTAAAAAAAATAAAAAATTATTAATAATACTAGTATTTGCGACGGGCATAGTATCCCGTCGCAAATACTATAAAAAAAATAAAAAAAATAAATTATTAATAAATTATTTTAATTAATATAATAATAGAATTATAATTTACAAATGAAAATAATAAATTATTTTAATTACTATAATAATAGTAGAATTATAATTCAAAAATAAAAATAATAGAATATTAATAAATAATTTAATTAATATAATAATATTATAATTATAATTCATAAATAAAAAAAATATTAATAAGTTATTTTAATTAATATAAAAATAATAGAATTATTTTACATTCAAATATTAAAATAATTCAAGTATTACAAAAAAATAATTAAATTATAATATTATAAAATTTTAATATATATATAAAATTTTATTATATAAATAAAATTTTAATATATATATAAAATTTAATATTATAAAATATAAATATTATTATTATTCATATTAATATTGTTATTTAAAAATATAATATTATTAATATTTTATAATGAGACAGAAACTACGAATAGAAAAAAAAAATATTTTGATTTCACAAATTTTATAACAGAAATACAAACTCTAATCTGTAGGAGGGGGGGGAGGGGGGGGATCTGCAGATGGTGGTGGAGGAAACTCCATCCCTAAAGCATGAGTGAGTCGGCGCATGTACTCCATCTGCTCCTGATGCTGCTGCTGCCACCGACTCGTCTGCTCCTCGTACAGCTGCTGCTGGCGTCGACGCTCCTCCTCATGCTGCTGACGTATCTGCTCCTGCTCCTGTCGGAGACTCTCTATCTGTGCAGTCTGAGATCGCAACTGCTCCTCATACTGTGTAGAAGAAGATGCACGAGCTCCCCTCGAGCTGGACGCCGACATCGCAGCACTGCCATAATAATCTCCGGGAGTCAGACGAGAGCCGATACCAACTACCCGGCCCTTCTCGAAGGCATACTGGGTGGCCTGCATCCATGCCGCCTCATCAAACTGATGGGCAGTGGTCTGATCTGATGACTCGGCCTGACTCTCAGGCCGGTCCTGTGCCGCTGCGGCCACATATGACTCCTATAGTTGCAATTTAAAATTAAAATTGTGAATATATTATATGCAGTTAATTTTTAAACTTGAAAACAAATAATACTGACCACGATGTGATGCTGACGATCACCTCTGAGCTCCCCAGTAGCAGGATCACTATACATCCTCCGATATACGTCGTACTCTGTAATATTGGGGTGCTCGACAGCCTATAAGAATAAAAAATAAACTGTTAATATTTATTGTTATATAAAATATTTATAAATAATGTACGTACCAGATGCTGTCTATGAGTACTGAAAGAACGACTCCCAGCTCGATGAGTCACCTCCTGCCTCCCCCGATTCTTCCTCCCCACTGATGATCTCCTCTGAAAGGCACCACTCAACCAGTGCGCACATAATCCATCCCATACATGGGATGAAATGTACTCTGGTCGGTGTGCTCTACATGACTCCTCAAAATCTGACACTCCTGCTTTCTTCATCGCAGCTTTTCTTAAATAGTGCAAAAACTGACGAAGGCGATCACGCATGGCCACCTCCCATGCCTCGTGGATGGCGTCACGCATGGTATCCTCGATCGGATACCATAAACCCTACAAATAAATCAAAATATCAAGTTAGAAATGAAATAATTTTCAAAATAAAAATTATTTATTTACGTACGTACCAACCAATGGCCGAACATGGCCTGCTGCACATCAATGGGAATCTGCTCCCATGTGGTCCACGGCTGAGAGAAATAGTTGCGCAAAATAGCGCTGCCCTGTCCGACTGCTATATGCGAAAAACTGAAAAAATAATAAACATTTATTATGTGAATAGATTAATGAAATCTTAGTCAAATTCACAGGTTATTACACAGGTTATCACACCTCCGGGTGCGCGGATCAAACCCAAGACGTGGACGTCGCTCGGGGACGGGGTCAGGAATCATCAATCGTGCAAGACCGCGCCCCCTCCGCGTACTCCCTGGAGCGCCTGCAGGCTGAGGGTCATCTGCCAGCAACTCATCCGCATCGAAAGGTAGGTCAGCCTCCGCCAACTCACGAAATGTGGCCTCGTCCATCTGAAACAGAAAATGTTAATATTAGCAAATAATTGATAATTACTATTATATATACATATATATACATATTATGATTGTATATAAATACCATGGAATTCTATAAGTGTTCATCTTCATCATCATCTTCATATATGTCAATGTCATCTTCATATTCCTCCTCAACATCATCGATATCCATTCGAGTTGCAGTTGCTTCATCTCTTACCATTTCAAATTCATGTGTGACATCATTAACATCATCGTCATCACCGACTCTTAAATGTGGGGTGTCGTCATCGATACTCATATCTCTTTGTAAAAAAGATTGATTTTGAGTACTCTCTTGAAAAACTTCAATTCTTTGCACATCAGTGAAAGCACATTCACTTTGACTAAACTGATTGTCTCGAATTTTGATTTTTATTACACTCCACCAATCAGTCAAGTCTCTTGATGTTGCACAGTACTTTGCATAATAAACTTGATATGCCTGTTGAGCCAATAAGAATGGTTCATTTACTGCGAGAACACTTTTACATTTAATATCGATGATTCCATGAGTCGGATGAACACGCACGCCTCTCTCTGTATCCAACCACCGACATTTGAACATGGTTATGTAATGTTGTCCAAGATAACAGAGTTCAATGATTTCATCAAGTATGCCATAAAAGTCAACTTCATTTTCTCGATGATGAGATCCTCTCAAGCTAACTCCACTGTTCATTGTTTTTTTCGATTCCCCATATGCATGCGTGTGGAATCGAAATCCATTCACCACATATGCATTATAAGTTTTAACAAGTTTGGAAGGTGGGTTACTCAATACACAGAGCCGTTTGTCAATTTTATCAGCATGTCGAGACACCTGAAGATTTGTGAAATAATTATCAATATAGTAAACTATACATTGAATGAGTTGCTAAATGATAAAGAATTTATGTTACCAGTTTTTGAAACCACTGAGAGAAATTTTTCAGTCGCCGTTCTTCGAGAGCAGCTGCTGTAATTTGTGGAATTTGTTTCTTGATATGATTATCATACAACCTATAAAAACCAAAGTTATTTACTGTAACATAAATGATAGAATAAGTGATATAAACACTTACAGTACAACTGATGTCATCTCTTCACAGTTGAGCAGAACATACGTATGAGCTCTATGATGTTCATCATCTGAAAGCCAGCGTTCAGAAACTCCACCAAAACCATGCTCTGACTGGTTGAAAACAGATAATTGATTGTCGATTTCATAAATATTCCTCTCATTCCGTCCCATTCGGTTGTGTTTTGAAGGATACTCAGATTCAAAATAATGGGAGCAGAAAAAAGATATTTCCTCTTGCAAATAAGCTTCTGCAATAGATCCTTCAACAGATGCTTTGTTGCGTACTTTTCTTTTCAATTTTTGCATGCATCTTTCAAATGGGTACATCCATCGAAACTGTACCGGACCTCCACATTTGGCTTCATATGGCAAATGTAACATCAAATGTTCCATTGAGTCGAAGAAAGACGGCGGAAATATTTTTTCCAGTTTACATATAATTACAACAACATCTTTTTCAAGTTTGCCTAGAGCATCATAATCTGCCGTAGCCGCACAAATTTCCCGAAAAAAATGAGACATGTCTGTTATGGAATCCCAAATCACAGAATTCAACAGAACTCTTAATCCAATGGGTAGAAGTCTCTCCATTATAACATGACAATCATGACTTTTCAATCCAGTGATGGGAGGTAATGAAAATACAACCGATTTTAACTCCGAACCTGATAGCATTTTTGGAGGTCCATCCCTTTCAGCTGTTCCTTTTCTGAAATGAGATCTGTTTCTGCGAAAAGGATGATCAGCTGGAAGAAATCTGCGATGACAGTCAAAATAACAAGGTTTCTTTCCATGAATGAGCATAAATGTTTTGTTCTCTCCCATACAGTAAGGACATGATTTCTGACCATGTGTACTCCAGCCAGATAACATCCCATAAGCCGGGAAGTCACTTATTGTCCACATCAATGCTGCTCTCAGTATGAAATTCTGTTTCGTTGCAACATCATATGTACTGACACCAGTACTCCACAATAAATTTAATTCATCAATCAATGGCTTCAAATAAACATCAATATTTTTCTTCGGATGTCCTGGAATTAGTAAAGTCAAAAAGATATATGGCTCCTTCATCAACATCCATGGAGGTAAATTATACGGAGTTAAAAAAACAGGCCAACATGAATATTGACTACCATAAGATCCAAACGGACAGAAACCATCAGTGGAAAGGCCCAGTCGAACATTTCTAGCTTCTAAAGCAAATGATGGATGCACTCTATCAAAATGTTTCCATGAATCACCATCGGCTGGATGATTCAAGGTTTTATCGGTTGAAATATTCTCTTTATGCCATGACATCATTGTCGCTGTATTCTTAGACATGAATAAACGCTGAAGTCTGGATGTAAGCGGAAAATATCTCAACTGTTTTACAGGAATCAAACCAGACTTCCCGTGTTGTCCTTCTTTATATCTCCGTTGCCCACATGCGGGACAACTATCCAACGACTCATTTTCCCCTGAATATAAAATGCAGTCATTTGAACATGCATGAATCTTCTGACAAGTAAGTCCCAAATTTCGAACCAACCTCTTACTTTCATAGTAATTTGCAGGTAAAACATTTCCTTAGGGTAACAGTGTTTTCAGCAAAGAAAATATCTGGTCAAAACATGTGTTTGACATTCCGTTATCTGATTTGATAGCCATAAATTTTGCAACTGCTTCTAATTTTCTCATCTTGCAGCCAGGATATAATGCATCCTCAGCAGACTTCAACAACTCATAAAATTCAGACGGTCCCAACTCAGGATTTGAAGCTATATCAGCCGGAGTTTCTGTATGTTGAACAGATGAACCTGCAACATCATGTACTAAATCTTGAAACTGGGATGGATCCGGAATCAAGTTGGTATCATCTGCTCTGGAACTGCGTTCACCGTGTTGATAACAAAAAACATAATCTGCTTGAAAACCAAAACGCAAGAGATGTTCCCCCACTTTGTCAAACGTGTCAAACGTTCTCAATGCACATTTTCTACAAGGGCATTTTATCTTTCCTTCTGAAACAAATTCTGAATTTGATGCCGCAAATGATAAAAAAATCTCCACACCCTCTATATATACTGGATTTAAACCAGAACCATTTGGATTTCTACGTTGATTTATCCATATGCGGTCATCTAATAATGACTGTTGACGACCTCGTTGTTCCATATTTTTCTATAAAATATAAAAGCATTACTGGTTT
The DNA here is from genome assembly GCA_963277665.1 of Viscum album. Classification (NCBI taxonomy): domain Eukaryota; kingdom Viridiplantae; phylum Streptophyta; class Magnoliopsida; order Santalales; family Viscaceae; genus Viscum; species Viscum album. The sequence continues at coordinate 2,079,960,543 of OY728140.1, forward strand.
TGAATAATTTGTTAGAAAAAACACTCAAGCAAGGATTACTAATTATTACAATTTATTACTAATTATTACAATTTATTGCTAATTATTACTATTTATTACTAATTTAGCAATACTTAGCAATACTTAGCAATACTTAGCAAAAGGAAAACTACTTGAATAATGAAAGGAAATTTGATAATCATCGTTGTGGAGATGGTTATAAATTTTCCCTTCATTATCCAAGCAGATTTCGTTTACTAATTATTAGTAATAAAAAAAAATATTATCAATATTTACGAAAAAACAATATTAATATTATTAAAATAATAAAAAAAATTAAAAAATATTAAAATTATCAATATTCAGAACAAACTTTGTTCTATTATTAACATGTTCAAATCTTAAAGGGTCGTCAATTGTCAGGTCATGCGCAATAAAAAGTTTGTGTCAGCCATGTCTAATGTAAACTCTATAATTGTCCTTGCATGGTTGATCACTTCGCAAGTAATGTTGCAATCAGACAAACCAAGTCATTCCCTTCTTAACTATAAGAATTATCTCACATGAACCTTTACATAGATCATTCTTCCTTAAAAATTTGAGGGGATATCATTATTTTTCCCTTAAATTTTCAAGGAAGAATGGTCTATGTAAAGGTTCATGTGAGATGATTCTTATAGATAAGAAGGGAATGACTTGGTTTGTCTGATTGCAACATTACTTTTGAGGTGATCGACCATGCAAGGACAATTATAGAGTTTACATTGGACATGGCTGACAGAAACTTTTTATTGCGCATGACCTGACAATTAGAGACCCTTTAAGATTTGAACATGTTAAGAATAGAGCAAAATCTGTTGTAAATATTGATAATTTTAATATTTTATAAATTTTTATTATTTTAATAATATTAATATTTTTTTCATAAATATTGATAATATAATTTTTTTTGCTAAGTGTTCTTGAGTATTCCTGAGTATTCCTGAGTATTCCTGATTATTCGTGAGTATTCGTGAGTATTCGTGATTATTCGTGAGTATTCGTGATTATTCGTGAGTATTCGTGAGTATTCGTGAGTATTCGTGAGTATTCCTGAGTATTCCTGAGTAATCCTAATTATTACTAATTAGTCCTAATTATTCCTAATTATTTGCAATTATTGGTAATTATTGGCAATTATTGGTCATTATTACTAATTATTACTAATTATTGGTAATTATTACTAATTATTGGTAATTATTACTAATTATTCCTAATTAATCCTAATTATTCCTAATTAATCCTAATTAATCCTACTTATTCCTAATTATTCCTAATTATTACTAATTATTGCTAATTATTTCTAATTATTGCTAATTATTTCTAATTATTGCTAATTATTTCTAATTATTGCTAATTATTTCTAATTATTGCTAATTATTTCTAATTATTACTAATTATTTCTAATTATTACTAATTATTTCTAATTATTTGTAATTATTGCTAATTATTGGTAATTATTGTTAATTATTGGTAATTATTGCTAATTATTGGTAATTAATACTAATTATTGGTAATTAATACTAATTATTGGTAATTAATACTAATTATTGGTAATTATTACTAATTATTGGTAATTATTACTAATTATTCCTAATTAATACTAATTATTCCTAATTAATACTAATTATTCCTAATTATTCCTAATTATTCCTAATTATTGTTAATTATTCCTAATTATTACTAATTATTGTTAATTATTCCTAATTATTACTAATTATTGGTAATTAATAATAATTATTGGTAATTAATACTAATTATTGGTAATTAATACTAATTATTGGTAATTAATACTAATTATTCCTAATTAATACTAATTATTGGTAATTATTACTAATTATTCCTAATTAATACTAATTATTCCTAATTATTCCTAATTATTGTTAATTATTCCTAATTATTACTAATTATTGTTAATTATTCCTAATTATTACTAATTATTGTTAATTATTCCTAATTATTACTAATTATTGTTAATTATTCCTAATTATTACTAATTATTGGTAATTAATACTAATTATTGGTAATTAATACTAATTATTGGTAATTAATACTAATTATTCCTAATTAATACTAATTATTCCTAATTAATACTAATTATTGGTAATTATTACTAATTATTCCTAATTAATACTAATTATTCCTAATTATTACTAATTATTGTTAATTATTCCTAATTATTCCTAATTATTGTTAATTATTCCTAATTAATACTAATTATTGGTAATTAATACTAATTATTGGTAATTAATACTAATTATTGGTAATTAATACTAATTATTGGTAATTAATACTAATTATTTCTAATTAATACTAATTATTTGTAATTAATACTAATTATTCCTAATTAATACTAATTATTTGTAATTAATACTAATTATTCCTAATTAATACTAATTATTGGTAATTATTACTAATTATTCCTAATTAATACTAATTATTCCTAATTATTCCTAATTATTACTAATTATTGTTAATTATTCCTAATTATTGTTAATTATTCCTAATTATTACTAATTATTGTTAATTATTCCTAATTATTACGAATTATTGGTAATTAATACTAATTATTGGTAATTAATACTAATTATTGGTAATTAATGCTAATTATAGGTAATTAATACTAATTATTGTTAATTATTGGTAATTATTACTAATTATTCTTAATTATTGATAATTATTAGTAATTAAATGAATAATTATCAATAATTAGAAATAATTACCAATAATTACAAATAATAACATTATTAATATATTTTATTATTAATATTAAAATAATATAATTTTCTAATTTATATACAGTTCTTTTTTCATCTGTGCGTTTTCTATCTCCACATACAAATAATACATGTGAAGACAGCAAACACACAGATGAAAAAAGAACTGTATATATATAAAAAATTATATTATTTTAATATTAATAATAAAATAAACTAATAATGTAATAATGTTCTTATTCCTAATTATTGGTATTTATTACTAGTTATTAATATTTATTCTTAATTACTAAAAATTATTACTAATTATTCCTAATTACCATATAAACAATACTAATAATTTAAATTTATTAAGTAATAAAACAATGTAAACATAATTAAATTACAACTAATTAATAATAATAGAAACTAATAAGAAATTAAAAATAAATAAAAAATTAAAATGAAGATAAATACCTTGAAAATTGATCTGTTCTGATCGTTCTTCAAAACTTTAATATCAGCTCCGGAGAAAAAACTTAAACTGGAGAAAAACTCAACTCTAGAAATATGATTCTGAGAGAGAGAGAAGATAAGGAATGAGAATGAAATGAAAAAAACGGATGGGGGTATTTATAGGTTAGATTAGTTGCGACGGGCCCATTTGCGACGGGATTCCCGTCGCAAATAGTATTATTTGCGACGGGTCCCGTCGCAAATACCTTAGCCAACATCTATTACGGTCAACCGGTAAATAGTTATTTGCGACGGGTCCCGTCGTAAATAATCCTCTGCCGACATAGTATTTGCGACGGGGGAATATTCCCGTCGCAAATACCTTTTACCGTCGTCGGTTATTTGCGACGGGAATATTTCCCCGTCGCAAATAAGTTTTCCGCGATTTGGCGCGCATCGCGGGAAAACTATTTGCGACGGGGAAAGCAATCCCGTCGCAAAAGCCTCCTTATTTGCGACGGGGAAATACCCCCGTCGCAAATAAGTTTTTAACATGACTATTTGCGACGGGATTTATTCCCGTCGCAAATAACCCGTCGCAATTGCTCATTTTTCCCGTAGTGACGGCCTCACAGGTCGCACCCATCCAAGGCTGGCCGGGCCGAGCCCTCCGTGGCCCAGCCCACTCGAGACGGCCAATATGATTCAGGTTGGGCTGGGTTTGACCTGTGAAGAACCCAGACTAGGTCGGGTCTGACCGGACCTGGACCCTTTCATCCCAGATATGCTTAAAAGGTCGTATCTTACAAACCAGACGTCTGTTTGATAAACCTTCTACAGTGCTGGAATACTTGGAATGATATGGCCCTTTTGACATACTCCACCTAAGTTTTGGATAATGTTGGATTATGGATGGGTTGGATCGAACCAAAATCCAACCGGTCCCTCAAGTACTAAAACGCTTAGAACTCAGAGAACGGACATCCGATTAAAGAGCCTTATGTTGCATTGTTACCCTTACGACATGTCGGTCCTTTGCGTTACTACATTGTGGAACATAGTTGTAGTTTAGGAATGAAAAATATATTGAGAATCATATTATACAGAACTCAAGCGCACCGAGTGCAGGGAATCCTATGGTTGGTTATCAATTGAAGAGAGACCATGGGTGGATCAACATCATAACGACCCTTTGTGGATCAGCATCATAGAGACCTTTTGTGGATCAACATCGTAACAACCATGAGTATATCCTAATCATAGAGATTTTGTGTGGATCAGCATCATAGTGACCATGTGTGGTTCAGAATCATAGAAACCCTATGTGGACAAACATTCTAGCGACCCTATATGGAAAAGTAGTGTCCGACTCGACGGGGACCATCCATAGAGCGGCACATCGTGGATCAGCAACATACAAACCAATGTGGATTGGAAATGGAAAAACTCCTTGGTGGTTCATTTTGGGAAACTTCCTAATGGAATAAAATTATATAGCTTAATACTAATCATCTTTATTCTTAATCTATAAGTTATAAACCTAGTCTGAGATGATTATTCTGTTTTGGGATTTGTGATTGAGACCATTCCATATGGGGTTTCCATTGTGGAATTCTAAGTGATCTTTGGGGGTCTTGGGGTCCCTACTGGTTATTGTTATATGCACCCATACACGAGGTTCGCTCCCATATTGTTGTGCCTTGTATAAGAAATGAGCAGTTTGGACAAGACATTAGGGAGCCAGGACCAGGTGGTACATGGAGGTGACTGGTTGACAAGGAGAGCTGCGAAGATGAGTTGTACCTACCCTTGAGGTAGGTACCCTGGTGGATGATCTTAGAAACTATTTTTTGTTGAAGTTGTATCTTTTCAGTTGGACTTGTATTCTGACCCCTCTACTTTAAGTGCAAACTTTTACTAATACAGTTTTACTACCTAGTTTTCATCGTGTTGTGTTATTGTTCTCTTTGTTTATAGGTTTAAAGGTAATTACTTCCCACATTTAGGGATATTCCTTTCTGGTGCTATTTTCCAACCCCTAGCATACAGATGTCGGGCTTGGGGTAGTCACGGCATGGTCCTTGGGGGACAAGTCATGACAAAGTGGTATCAAAGGAGTCGGTTCTACCGAAGAACTAGGACTCTAATCTTTCCAAAGGAGCAATAGTGTTAAGTTATTTGAGTGTGGTTTTTAGTTCAGGGAGTCCCATGTGGGTGTGGTGGTTGACTAATCTATACACCAGGGCCCTGAATTCTAATTTCCAACTCATTGCATGGAAACAATGATTGTGTGTGTTTTGTAAATCTTTTACTTTTGATCTCTTTTGAGTCAACTCATGAGGTATAACTTCTTGACTGTGGCACACCTATTTCTTTTCAGGATGACACCACGTAGAAACCCATCCAAGATTCCAGAGAGAGTTCATGATGACGGTCCACCGAGCAATGAGGCATCAGTTCATGGCCCTCTTACAGCAATACCTCCATCGGTTGGTGCACCCGCAGCACCACTACATGTTGGGAAGCAGTTGTCACTAGCCCCATTGGCGGACAGTGAATACTAACTGTGTGCATCTCACGATTTCCAATTGTAGAGGCCTTTGAGGTTTTGAGGCAAGATAGATCCCCATGTAGCTGAAGACGGGCTCAAGGCTATGGTTAGAGTTTTCCTCCTAGTTTGGAGACCAGCAGATCAGATGGTGATCCTAATTGCTAGTCATTTCCAGGGCATAGTAGGGAGATGGTGGATCCTGATGATCCAGTTAAATGACGAGGTGACTCTCACTTGGATAGACTTTGAGATCCTCTTTAGGGTGGAGTTCATTCCTGTAACAGTACGCTCAAGGCATATTCATGAGCTCCTACACTTACAGTACAGAAGCCTGATAGTGGCCCAGTACTCGATGATATTTACCGACCAATCTCTCTACTCCACCGACATGGTATGATACACTTATTTCTAGGCTCAGACCGTTGAGCAGGGTCTCTAGTGGTAGATCCGAGCGTCGATGATATCAATCAATATTCCGATGTAGGATAGAGTACCCATGAGAGCGTTACTGGTGGAGAGCTTCTTAGCTGACCTAGAATTGATGGGGAGAGTCACCAACAGACAAGAGGAAGATGAGTCATATGTAGATGGAAGTAGGAATAAGATGCAGAGGTCCAAGTAGGCTATACCTTCCGGAGGACGACCCCATGATGCAGGGTCAGAGGTGCAGAACTCACGAGGATGAGCAGGCCAGCAGAGGAGAAGATTGTGCTTCACATGTTGTGGGCTGGGCCACATGGATAGTGATTACCCCACCTGTCATACTGATGATCATCATACGATGAGTGGAAATTTGAGGTTCAACCTCCATGACCTCCAGGTGGTCCACCCCGACCTCAGGGATCAGGTGGATGGCGATGAGCACAGCTTCAGGAAGCTGAGGACTATGATCACAATGCTCCAAAGATAAATCAAGGTATGATATCTGTCTACACTACTCTAGATGCAGTACATATAGACACAGGTTCCAGTCACTCTTTCATTGACACAACTCTCATTCATAACTCAAATATTCTAGTAGATCCATTGGGTCAATCATTACAATTATATACTCCTACAAGAGACGATTCGATGATCACACACTTGACGTGAGGATTCCGAGTTATCCTATAGTGGTAGACCAGTATGCTAATGTATTTCTTGAGGATGTTCTGGGACTACCTCCTCACAGAGAGGTAGACATCGACATCAACATTTTCCTTTGGATGGAATCGATATCTACACGAACATATCAGACAGCTCTCGTAGATCTTCGTGAGTTGTGGGTATAGTTAGAGGACTTGTAGATTAAGGGGTTAATAAGGCCCAATGTTTCTCTATGGGAATTTCCAATTTTGTTTTCCAAGAAGGCAGATGGGAGTTTGAGGCTTTGCATGGACTATCGGCACATGAACCGGGTGATTATGAAGAACAAGTATCTACTATTGAGGATCGATGATCTCTTCAACTAGCTGAAGGGAGCATACTATTTTTCAAAGATAGACCTCAGATCGGGCTATCATAATCTCATGGGTCAAGATGATGATGTACCAAATATACCCTTAAGATGTTGGTATGGACATTATGAGTTATTGTTGAATTCCATATGTGGGACCAACGCTCCAGCAATGTTCATGGAACTCATGAATAGGATCTTCTAGCCTTACCTAGACCGCTTCATGGTGGTATTCATTGATGATATATTGATATACATGGAATCGGAGGAGGATCATTCCACATATCTGCAGATAGTTCTGGATACACTCTGAGAGCACCAGCTTTATGGAATGCTCGGGAAGTTCCAGTTCTGGATACGGAATGTCAAGTTCCTGGGGAATATTATATCGGAGGTTGGAGTCACAGTGGATCCAAAAATAGATAAAATTAATACTTTCTTGGGAGACACCCAGGAGTGTGAGCAAGGTTCGGAGTTTCTTGGTATTGGTTGGGTACTACCGGAGATTCGTACCCAAATTTTTCAAGACTTGAAACACCCATTTTAGCATTGAAAAATAAGGTACAACCCTTCGTGTGGACAAAGATATTCCAGTAGAGTTTTCATGAGTTGAGGCAGAGACTGACTAGTGCCCCTATCCTGAGGCTACCAGAAGAGGGATTTTGTTATGTAGTCTACTACGATGCATTAGGGACTAAACTAGGTTGTTTCCTGGTGAAAAAGTGAGAGGTGATCGCCTACGTCTCATGCTAGATGAGATAGAATGAGTAAAACTATGCTACCCATGACTTGGAGTTATAAATAGTGGTCTTTGAGCTGAAGATGTGGTGACAATACTTGATGGGAAAACATTTTACAGTCTAATCCGATCATAAGAGTCTCAAGTATATATCTACTCATAGATGAACCTGAACATGAGACAACAATGATGGCTATAGTTCCTCCAGGACAATTACTTTGACAGATTCTACACTCTTGTGAAGGGGAATGTGGTGGCAGACGCACTAAGTAGGAGGTCTGGTCTACAATTTCTATGTTTGGAGAGAGAGAAGTTGTCCACATTGTAGGTATACTTAGTGGATAGTGATGGAGCATATTACCTACAGTATTTGAAAGTTACTCTCATTTTTCTTCAACGAGTCAGGGAGGCAAAACTTTGGGACATTGAAGATGAGGCCCGACGTGCTCAGATATCCTCAGGGCAGTCTCCCGATGGATTTTATGAATGTGGTGAGCACGTCCTCCTCTTTAGGGGATGAACTATGGTACCAGTGATTCTTTGAGAGGAGGTTTGGAGGGAGTTCCATACATCCCATTTGGCGGTGCATCCTAGTGTGCTGAAGATTTACCATGGACTCCAGCGTCAGTACTAGTGCCCAGGGATATAGAAAGTGGTGGCAGAGTTCGTTTCATGATGCCTCACTTGTCAGAAAGTGAAGGCTAAGAATCAGGTTCCAGTAGGCTTAGTGCTGCCACTTGAGGTGCCAAAATGGAAGTGGTATTGTATATACATGGACATCGTGACATGGCTACCATGTATTTACAATGGCCATGATTTCATCTGGGTCATTATTGACTAACTCACCAGGTTGGCCCACTTTTTACGCATTTGAGAGTAGGGATCAATAGATAACTTAGGATGCCTCTATGTACAGGAGATAGTACAAATTCATGGGGTTCCATTGACGATCATCTTTGATCGTGATGCTCATTTTATATCCTGATTGTGGAAGGGATTACATGAGGCATTCGGAAATAAGCTACATTTGAGCACCACCTTTCATCCTTAAACAGATGGTTAGATGCATCTCACTATACAGACACTTGGGGACATGTTTTGTGCTTGCATCCTATATTTTGGCCATAGTTGGAAAGATTGCTTTCCATTGGTGGAGTTCACATAAAACAACAGTTTTCACTCCACCATCGGCATGGAACCATTTTAGGCCCCATACAGGCGACCTTGCAAGTCACCACTATGCTAGACAGACCTAGGAGAGTTAGTAATTTTGGTTCCAAAGTTGGTACAGGCTACCACGAAGAAGGTGAAGATCATCAAGGAGAGGATGATGACTGCACAGAGCCGGAAAAAGTCTTATGCTGACAAGAGACAGAGACCCTTAGAGATTGAGCAGAGAGACCAAGTATTCCCATGGGTCTCACCCCAACGAGAATTACAGAGGTTTATCCAGGGAACCAAGTTATCTCTAAGGTCCATCAAACCATTCCAGATCCTCATTAGAGTAGGATAGGTGGTGTACCATCTAGATCTTCCCTCAAATATGCACCGGGTGCATAATGTTTTCCATGTTTCGCAGCTAAGGAGGTACGTGCATGATCCATCGCATGTTATTGACTGGGGAAAGCTAGTCATCGATGATGGGGTGACGTTTTCAGAGTTCCGGGTGGAGATAGAGGACTGAAAGGAGTGGTTCCTTTGTGGGAGGTTGATTCCTTGGGTGTTAGTTTGTTGGTAGCATGGTATTCTACAGGAGAGCTCATGAGATCGGTAGGCTCATATATGTGCTCAGTACCCCCCATGTGTTCCTATAGTTTTTTTGTAGCTTTCGGGGATGCGGATCCCTAAATTTGGGAGAATTTAAAGACCTGGAAATACAATATAATTTTCTAAAAATTATATGGGGTTATTATGAGTTTTCGAAAATTAGTGGTGCATGATTATGAGGCCCGGTGTGCCCATAACAAAATTTTTAATTTTTTAAGGTACGTTCAATAAATGTGCAAATCAGAATTTCTATCTTTTAAACTGGTGCTCAGAATTGAAATTCGAGGGCATTGTTGAACTCGCAGTGTCGGGATTCACTTAAAGGTTCCAAAAAATCGACCATAGTAGGTTGAGAGAAAAAGTTAGTTTCTCAGACTTTTTGAAAGAATAATAAAATAACATAATATTTTATTTTATTTTTCTACCACCTATTCAGTGATGGTGGAGGGGACCACAGAGGTGGTCATACTTATAATGAGGGATATTAAATACCGGTTACACATAAATTTTGTAACCACTCTTTTTTTAATTAATTTGGTTCATTAATTTCACCGATTAATGGACCTCTAATTAAAAGGAGAGTTAAACACTTAATTCAGATATTTGATTTTTAAAAAATTGGAAAAAAGGATGATGGGTGAGATATTGTGGGAGAACGTTGATGAATCACCAGCGAACAACCCTTCCAATGAAGAACATAGACTTGGACGACATCGTTGGGAAAAAAATCCAGGATTGATGAATTCTGACAACTTCAACAAAAGTGGATTCTTCCCCCACACCATGACATCTTCTACAATTTGGAGGTAGGGAATTTTTTTTAATCCAAGTGATTTTATTAATTGAAACCCTCATTCTATGAAAAATATGATGAACACAGATAAACCAAAATGAGTTGATTCGTGATTCATATGAAACTATAGGTGGTTGTTGAGGGAAAAGTTTGAATGGGGTTAATAATTATCTATGTGATGTATTGTTTACTACCCACCTGATATGATGCTAACGCGGATGGCGTGGGCCAAATGAACAAGGCATGGGCCCTCCGCCACTTCATTTTTTGTCGCGTTATTTGGGGGGGAGGATTTTCAACTCGATAGAATCTTGAATCTGGGAGCCAGGGAGTTACAACATCATTCTGGGAGGCCTGTAGATGCAATCGGAAGGAAACAAAGACCACTGGAACTCACCATGTGCCCTGTGGAAGTCCCGCAGGCATGCCACTTGCGCGGCGATGTAGGTGGGAAATGATGGATCCTGTCTCTAGCCGACCATAGAGGGATGTGGCGCCCGTAGGCGCCGTGGTAGACAGTAGGGGTAGCCAGTGTTGACCGGCCGCGGTGACGATGGGCGGCGCGCCATCACATGCTGAGGAGGAAAGCCATGTCTTTGACCTACGGCGGAAGGGAACTATGCTCTATAGTGGAAGGGACCAACACCTTGTGGGTCCTGCTAACTGGGGTGGTGCCATGTGGCACCGCTGTTGCAAACCGAACGGACTCTTGTTCGTTAGGATGTGTGAGTGACCCCTATGCAAGTCGTGCCCAGCCATGACTAGCCGGGCTGGTCTACGGCCCAGTGGGATGAGCCCGTCGCAGCCCAGCCCACTCGGGTCGGCCCTTCTAGTCTGGTCCGGACCAGGTCGTACCAGAGCCGAACTCGGACTGGGTCGGGCGATACGGACCGGACCCAGACCCTTTCATCCTGGATATACATAAAAGGTCATATCTAAAAAACCATATGGTCCTTTTGATTTACTCCTCCTGAGTTTTGGAAAAATTAATAGTATGGTCGGGTTGAATCGAAGCCAAATCAAATAAGGGCCTTTGTACTAAAACGCTTATAACTCACAGACCGGTCGTCCGATTGACGTGCCGTTTGTCACGTTGGAACCCCTAAGACATGGATTTCCTTTAGGTTACTCTTTTTTGGAAATTAGTGGTAGTTGAGGCATGACCGATATCATGAGGAGAAGATCCTATGGAACTCAAGCGCACCGAGTGTGGGGAATCCAGTGGATGGTAGTCAAATGGAGAGAGACCCTGTGTGGATCTGCATCATAGCGACCATGTGTGCATTAGAATCATAGAGACCCTGTGTGGATGAGTATCATAGAGACCCTTTATGGATCAGAATCATAGTGAACATATGTGGATCAAAATCATAGCGACCCTGTGTGGATCAACATCATAGGGACCTTATGTGGATAAGCATCATAGAGTCCTTTTATGGATCATCATAATAGCGACCCTATGTCGATCAACATTCTAGAGAACCTCTGTGGATCAGCATTCTAGCAACCCTATTTGGATCAGCAGTGTGCACCCCGATGAGGACCATCCTTAGAGTGACTCATCTTGGATCAGCGACATACGCCCCTTTGGGGATCGATAATGGAACAACTCCTTCGTGGATCAATTGTGGAAACATCCTAACAGAGTATTATGATATAGTTTAAGACTAATCATCTTTATTACTATTCTCTGATTTGTTTACCTGGTTTGAGATTATTCTTTTTCTTTGTGCTTTGTGATTTAGATCATACCTTATGATTTTTCCATTGTGATTTTTTGAGAGATATTCGGGGATCTCGAGATCCCTTATGTGTATTGTTATACTCACCCATACAAGGGTTTCACCCACACCTTGTGGTGTCATGTGAAAATGATGAGATACTTGGATGATAATCTTGGGATCTAGGACCATGTGGTGCACAGAGGTGACAGGTTGACGTGGAGAGCTACAGAGACATGTTGTACCTACCCTTCAGATATGAACCCTAGTGGATGATCTCTAGAGATATTTTATATTGTAGTCTTATTTTTCAGTTTGGCTCGTATTCTGACCCCTTTCATTTAAGTACACACTTTTACTACTACAATTTGATTATGTGGTTTTCTTCTTATCGTGTTCTCGGTCTGTGTGTTTGCATGTTTAAAGGCAATGCCTCCCCACTTTCAGGGATATGCCTTTCTGGTGCTAGTCGACAACCCCTGCCCTATGGAAGGTGGGTTTGGGGTAGTCACGGAATGGTCCCCAATGGATGGGTCGTGACAATAATCCTCAATGGGTCTCTACCCATCTTGTTAAATGTCTCAAACCAGCATGAGTCGACAATTAACTGGTCACCCAGGCCAGCCCACAACAAGTCCTGAGAGGCATTTGTGATCCTCCCAGGATGGCGACAAGCACTAGGGGAATCAACAGAGTACACAAGGGAATTATTTATCCAAAATCTAAACAATCAAACAAGCATCATAAAAAATAGACATCCCAAAATACATTTACACAAAAATTGATTTGAACATTATTTTTATAAGAAACCAAATTTAAAACTAAACCACCAACTCAAATGAACAAACCTAACAACCAAATAACTCCATGTGACCCCTCTGGCCACTCTCCAACACAATGATCACATGTCTCCCAAGGTGATCGAACTCAAGATGAATCTTTCACAAGGGATAAACATAGAATAAGACTATATGTGTGAGTATTAAAAATCAATAGGTTAGCCTGATATTATATTCCCAATTCACTTACTCTAAAATAAATGAAACATCAATTTCATGTTTTAAATAAAATATATAAAAGTATGTTTTCCAAATGAGGTTCCATGCTATAAAAATTACTAGACAAAAACATGCATGTTTTTTAAATATTAATGATTGTAACATTTTTACAATAGGTGATACTTCTAAATGAAAACTATTTTCAAGATGGTTGTTTTAAAGAATCTACACATTTAAATAAAACTCAAAATATTCTGAACTTACCAAACAAACACATGGTATGCCGACAGTGATTAAAAAATAGCCAATGAGCACAACTCCTGGGAACACCCCTCGGCACTAGTTAGTTGTTATCCCCTGGTACCTCGTATCTCGGTGAAGGTAAAAAAATAAATATACATTCTCATGAACAAGATACACTAGTAGGAGAATAATATATAACCTAGTGGTCCCCAGCATCATCATCACAATAGTTTATTTATTGTTGTCATCGTTAAACTTTCTAGGTGAAATAGGGACATAACCCCTCTAGATCACTAGTATACTAGTACATGTCCTCCCACCTAGATACTTGGATTTCCCGTTAGTGATAAATAAAATTCCACATATTAAAAAATACACTTTTTACATAAAAACTCCATTAATAGATCATACACACACAAAATTTCCAACACCCATTCCTCACAGTAATTTCATAGATCAATAAACCACTTAAAATATTCATAAAACAATTTAAAAAGGTATAATGAGGTTCTGCATGTAAAATCCATTTAAAATTTCTCTTTTAAATCCAAAAACCCACCAATATCATATTAAACAAAAATTTTTTAAGCCAAACCCATTTAATAAATAAATTTAAAGGATCATAAAATGGCCCCACATGGTGCAATATTGAACACACACGAAACATCTTTCTAAGAAAAATGCCAAATGGTCCATTTATAAGTTTACCAAACCAACACGCATAAATTGTAAGAATTAAACCTTTCATAAAGTGGTGTATAAAAAGCATTAGTATCATAAAAAAAATTTACATAATCCCTTTAAAATACTTAGGATTCTTATTCAAAGTTCAACCATTTTCTTAAAAATGTCAAACATGCCACTTACCGGCATCTCTTGCCAAAAAAAATCAAAAACTAATTACAATATAATTATAAAAACGAAAACACTTTAGAAGGCCATAAAAGGACCCCAAAATATCATTTTAGATTCTGAAAATACTTTAATAAATTCAAAAAAGTCATTTTATATCAGATTTAGTACTAAAAAGACAACCGAGAACTTTTCTGAAAACTAAGCTTGAAAAAGTTTTCCAAACAACTTCTATTTAACACCCAAAGGGGTAAAAACAAAATTTATCATGCCATAAATTTATTATAGTAATTAAAAAATCTCATAAACAGCAATATCCATTTGCAAAAACTTGCATAACACTTATTTAAAGAAGGGTTGTGCACTTTCGTAACGAAGGAACTCCATTTTACACAAAACAAGGAATATATAACCATTTTTTACCAAAAATAGAACATAAAAGGGTTTTAAAACAATACTAATCATGTATAAAAGGTTATAAGAGCATAAAAAAGATGAAACATAATTAATAAAGGCATATTCATGGGAGAACCTACCTTAAAAACATCGCAGAATGGAAACGCACCACCGAAATCACCCACCGTGGGTTTATAAACCCTAAACCTATGAACACCAGACTTAAAAAACATAACCCCCATAAAGAATCATTCCAAAACAGAACCTCAGGTTTCTCATAACTAGGGGAGAAGAAATAACCCTGAAAAAATGGAACGAGGAGAAAGTGGGAGGAGAAAGGAGAAAGAATCTCACCATGGAAACTAGAGAACTCATCGTCTTCCCTTATGCACACACAAATAGAGGATAGGGAATGGATTTAAACTCAAAGTAAGGTATCATTATTTTGGAAGAACCATGGGAAATAATTTGTGGAAAAAATATTAAAAAATTAATTATTTATGAATGAAACTATTTACCTTTACAAATCTGGGCGATTTGAGAAATCTTGAAGAAATTATCTCAAATCCTCAATGAAGATGATCACCACATAGTTAAAATGGAACATGGAGGTTCTCTTAAGTTTTTTGGTCTCGAGTAAGATGTGGAATTACTGTAAAAGGTTCCACAATGAATGAGATATGAAATAAATACAATAATTTACTTAAATCTGGAAATGGGATCCCAAGTTGGCCCAATTCCTGAACAGATCACACAAATGCACCTTGATTATGAGCTCCTAAGGTGTCTAAATGGATATGGTGGTTTTAATAGGTCATTAGAGGCCAAGTGGGAATTAGAATGAGTAAAAAATGTTAAGAAATTAAGGAGTTATAAAACAAACAAATTTTTTTTTAAATCTAAAAATGGGCATGTGGTTGGCCGAAATCATGAAGTAACCACCCTTTTCTCCAAAACTCACAAAAAAACTATGGGGTTCCCATGGTGGGATGATTATAATTATATGGAGGTTAAAAAATAAACATTCATATCACCAATTTTTTTTGAAAAGGATCAGTATTTCCAATAAACCAGATCAAAACCATGACATGAAAAAAAACATGTGTGGCAATTCTCCCCACCATTAAAGCTTTCCTCCCCCAGAAAGACACAACTAATTCCAGTTGATTGATCAATACCTAAGGATTCCATATCAATATGGTCCCACCTCCAAATCCAATGACACATAATCCTCCATTAACATAACTTAATCCTCTTACCTCAACCAAAACACCAACTCTCAACCACTTCCCATGAATCAACTGAAAGATCGAGTTACTACCACCACAACCAAACCAAGATCTAGATTTTTGGGCCTTATATCAATGATCCCAATGATCACACAAACAAAATAGAACTAAAAAAAATACATATATTTAAGGGTAGTATGTAATGAACTCCCTACTATTAAGAAACAACTGTTACATGAAAAATTCATATGAGGAAAACCTACAAGACCGCTGGTGGTTCTCCCCGCCATAAAGAACCAACGATCAATGACCAAACAATAATTCAACATGAACTATTAATGGGTATCTCCAAAAACGACCCACCCAAAACCACCCACAAAAACATATTATCCCGTGTTAAGAGGAAGAAAACATGAACATTGAAACCCCCACTCCCAAAAAAAGGAGAAAATAACGGGGCCAACATTTTCTGCATGGATCAAGACCTGACCGCTCGGGGAGGGGAGGGAAGGGGACCCATTCATTAGGCCACCAAAACCAAAAAATAAACAAACTAACGAACACTCTCCGCCTATGAACATGTAAAACCAAGAACACACCCGATTTACATAGGCGGTCCGAACATGGACATTGATCAGAAACCCACAATCATGAAGGGATAACCATAGAAATTATTTGAGGGGAAATTACACCACACATGTTGTGACAATAAGAAATTCACAGTGATGAAGAACCCCAATAGAGACAAAGAAACTACCTTACCACAATGGTGGAGGAAGGATCATAGTCGAGCTCCCCACACTATTAGTGATTTTCTGATTATGTGGAAAGTTTCACTCTGAGGTCTATGGTTGGAGCCATGATGCTTGAAACATCTGCTACACCACCGTCAGGTGCTAAGGATCACAACACCCCCACAAAACTCACTTTCTCAACATCATAGATTCAACTTAATAGAAATCATTGATACATAGAACCATTATCTCTCACTCTAAATTAGGAGAATACAGGATGGGGAATACAGTGAAACACATCAACATCACCAAACACAACTGCTATGTCCAAAAGAATTATCATAACCCATAAGCACTTTAAATCAACACCAAACAACTCTTTATTCCCAAAAACAGGTTGAGTCATCATCCGAAGAGTTGGATTTAACATTCTAAATGAATCCTTAGGTTGATCAACAAGAAATATTTTCAAGATAGAACTATCCATGGCCACATCACAACATGAATCACATATTTAGGAACCCACTGAACATTACTCCAAAACCGAGCCACCAACAAGATCCCATCTCCAGAAAAAACAGCAATATGACTTCCAGGTCACAAGGAAGTTTACTGAATAAACAACTCATATAACAAATAGAAATAAACTTACCGTGTAACCATTGGTTTAGAAACAAATTCCACAATTTTTCATCTCAAAACAATTTTGAAAAACAAACTAACATGGTGTATTTCCACATTCACCAATGGTTTTTCATCAAGTCTCATTCACATGCACATTTCCATGCCACCCCAGACACCCAACCACCATTCCATATAGGCTATCCTTTTAGATATCAATTAAACCATACATGTGAGCACCCATGAAAACACCAAAGGCTAAAAAAACAACATCATTGCAAAAAATCATGTACCATAAAAATAAACACTAACCACCAATACAAAACCCTTTTTATATTTCACAAAAAAAAACCACACTTCATCAAGATCCATTTTCGTTAAAACCTAACCCTTTTTATTTTTAACAACTTTAAAAACCTATAAGATACTTCAAATAACCCCTTCCCATTTTGTAAAATTCAGCAAAGTATCTTTTCATAATCTGATGTCCATTGAGACCAATACCCTTTCTAGTAAAACACCAACCACTCAAAACCAATTTCAAAAACCAATTAATCATATTCAAACAATTTTCAAAATCCCCAACACCCCATTTAAAAGAATGATTCATAGTCACCTTAAAATGATTCACTCTTTCAAAACATTTTATTTCAAGGAACCATAAGTTTAGTTTAGGGAAATTCCAATCCTGTTAAATAATTTCCTCTTCTCCCCAAAATTTTCTTAAGAAAAACACCACCTTCCAAACAGAATTCTTATATTTAATTTTTGAAAACCCCTTTTGACACTTTTAAAAATTCAATCCTTCTTGTAAAACCCATTTTTAAAATTCTCACATAAGTATTTTTAAAATAAAAAATTATAATTCAAGAAAATTCTGAAAGACTCACAAAAGGGAACTTGTGCTGGTGGCTAACTTGAACATATGGTTGGTGGCCATATGTCAACCACAACACTAAAATGGAGAGATTTATTGGGACCATTCCCCAGCTCCATATGGCCTTCCAGACCTTGTGAGCTCACAGAGTCCATTAGTCAGACTCCTGTTATCATATCCCAACACCAAACAATCAATAGGAACAAAGGACACTAATAAAACTAGACTTCTTGTGGAAATCTGAGGATCAAAACGAGCAAGAGTTCGTGAAGCTCTTCCTGCACATACCACTCAAATACCAAAAATCATACTCCAACTACCTTTACATCCTCTAAAAACAAGGGGGATCTAAAAAGAAAGGTCCACTAATATCCAAACACCTTTGATATCATTTTGCCATTAACCATCCCGAGTCGACCCTTAACCAACCACCTTGGCCAGCCAGTGACAAGTCCTAAGAGGGGTTCTCGATCCACTTAGGATGGAGACAAGCACTGAAGGGAATAAGTAGAGTACAAAATAGAATTATTTCTCCCAAATTTAAACAATCAAACAAACAATGGAAATAAACAGACATCCTAAAATACATTTTCAAAAAAATGCAACTGAATATTATTTGTACAAGAAACTGAAAGTACAACTAAACCAAAAACTCAACTGAAAAAACCTAACAACCAACTACCACTATGCAACCCCACTGGTCACTCTCCAACACAATGATCACACACCACCCAAGCTGATCGAACTCAATCTAAAACCTGCACAAGGGCTTAAAACAGAAGAAGACTACATGTGAGAGTATTAAAACTTGGTATGTTATCCTGATATTCTATTCCCAATGAAATTACATTAAAATAAAATAATATTATATTTCAATTTTTAATTACAAGATATAAAATTATTTTTTCCAAATGAGGTTCCATGCTTTAAAAATTACCAGATAAAAACATGCATGTTTGATAAATAAGAATGCTAGTAACAATTTTTGAAGAGGTGAAACTTCAAAATGAAACTTGTTTTCAATAGGGATGTATTAAATAATGTACACTTTTAAATAAAACATACACTTTCTGAATTTACCAACCAAACACACCATTTACTAATGGTGAGTACAAAAGAGCCAATGAGCCAAAGCCATGGGAACACACATAGGAATTATTTAGTAATAAGCCCCAGGTACCTCAAATCTCAGAGAAGGTAACCATAATAAATATCTATTCTAATTCACATGATACACTAGTAGTATAATCATACATAACCTTTTGGTACCCAATGTCATCATCATCATACTTTAGTTTCTGTTGTCATCATCAAACTTGCTACATGAAATAGGGAAAAACCCCTCAAGATCATACACACACAAAAACAGCCCACACTCATGCCTCATAGTTCTTGGATTGATCAATAAAACACATAAAATTTTCATAAAACAATTTTAAGAAGTATAACGTGGATATACACATAAAATCCTTTTAAAAATTCTATTTTAAGGAATAACACCAAACAATACCATATCAAACCAAAATTTTATTCCCCAACACCATTTAATTATTAAATATTATGGATCTTAAAATTTCCCCAAATGGTGCAACATTGATCACACATTAAAACCCTTTTTAATAAAAACTTACAACGAGCCTTTAATCATTTTCCCAGACCAACGGGAATAAAAGGTACAAATTAAAACATTAATAAAGTTTCATATACACACCATTAGTATTAGAAAAAAAATTACATGATCCCTTTGAAACACTTAGTCCACACATTAAAATTTCAACCATTTTCTAAAAATGCTGAATGAGCCACTTACCAAAAACTCTCGCCAAAAGATGTCAAATAACCAATACCCATCTCTTTATAAAACCGATACCTTTTTATAAAGATATAAAATGGCCCAAAAATTTCACATTAAATTCTTCCCAAACTTTAATAAATTCAAACAAGTCATTTTCTATAACATTTGGGACACAAAATCAAATCGGGCACTTTTTTGAAAACTAGGCATGCAATATTTAGCCAAAAAACAAATAGTAAACAAGAATGAGGTAAAATCAACAATTTTTTCTGACAATGATTTATTATAGTAGTTAAACTAGGTAATAAACATCCTAATCCATATAAAAATACTAGTGGAATATTTATTTAAACAAGTGGTGTGCACTTTTATAACGAAGCAACTCCATTTTACACAAAACATGGAATAAATAACCAATTTTAACACCAAATAGAACATAAAAAGTTGGTAAATAAATAATAATCATGTATAAAAGGTTGTAAAATCATTAAAAAGGTGAAACGTAAATAATAAAGTCATGTTATTGTGATAACCTACCTCAAAAACTTAGCAGAATGGAAATACACAACCAAAATCACATACCGGAGGTTTATAAACCCTAAACTAATGATGACTATACCTAAACCAACATAACCCCCAAAACATTAATTCCAAATCCGAACCCCGTGACATTCATAACCTGGGTAGAATAACAAGGAATTAAGTAATGGAAGGAGGATGAAGAGGGAGGAGAATGGATAAGGAATATCACCTTGGAAAGTAACGAACACTTCATGTTCCCTTAGATCCAGAAACATATAGGAGAGGGAATGGCTTGAAACTCAATGTAAGGGATCCTTTGGTCTGGATGAACGTGGGGAAACAAATTGGGAGTAAAATGATTAAAAAATGAACGATTTTTATGAATGAAACAAATAACCATTACAAATCTAGATGATTTGAGAAATCTTGAAGAAATTCTCCCTAATGCACAGTGAAGATGAGCTCTAAAGTGTTAAAATGGACCATGGAGGTTCTAATAGTGTTTTTAGACTCTATTAGGATGTGTAATTACTAAAATGGATAAAAATTAATGATATCTGGAAGAAATAAAATAATTTCATTAAGTATGGAAGTGGGCTCATAGGTTGGCCTAATTCTTGAATAAATCACCCAAATCCACCATGATTATGAGCTCATAAGGGGTTAAAATGGATATGGTAGTTTTAATAGGTAAGTGGAGGCCAACTAGGATGTGTAATTAGTGAAAAATGTTGAACAATGTAAAAGTTATAAAAGAAACCAATTTTTTTAAATCTCTAAATGAGCTCACAGTTGGCCCAAATCTTGAAGTAACCACCCTTTTCTACAAAACACCCAAACAATCTCTGGTGCACCCATGGTAGGATGATTAGAAATATATTTAAGTTCAAAAATCAACATTAATCTCACTTCAAACCTACAAAAATTATTAGTATTTCCAATAAACCCAATCAAAACCAAGACATGAAATAAATGGGTGTGACAATACAATATATTAGTGGTAATCCATGACATATGCTTCTGTAATGTTTTATGTTATTGTGATATTCCTAAGAATAATAACACTATTATTCATTCTTAATTATGTCAATACACTTTATTATTATTCTTGTATATTATCAATTATAATATCCTATTATTCTATTTGAATCATATTTTATGTTTCATTGTCATTCACATTCCTTTACTGATCATTATAGATCACCACTTTTTTATGAATTACCAGGTTATCTTATTATATTTTATAATCTCAAATGAACCTTGGTAAACATTATGGAGATTAAAATAAAAGGATTTAGTTTAGTATCAAGTTGATGTTTTATATACCTAGTTTCCCCAAGAAACTAGTTCACTTGTTCACTAAGTTCTGTTTATTGGATATTTATATTAAAAATTATGTAATAAAAAGTGTAAGAGGATTGGGTCACTATATAGAATGTGTGGACTTTGGCACATACAGGGGTGGAAACCATGGGAATTACTATAAAGTGTTCTTCAAATTAGATGGAAAGACTATAATGTATTGGATTCTTGGTTTGGTTCATATGGATGTCTATGAAAAAATATTAATTCAATCTAACATGGGTGAGTTTTATAACCTTACATTCATTGGTTATTCCACAAATAATATGTGGTTAAGTCCCCTCAAATAATATATTGATATCATTAATAATTTCTTCAAATAGAAAACCATGGTATAATCCATGACCAGTATAAAGATATGATTGATTCATTCTAAGAATGGTGGTGAGTATGGCGGAATGGAGTTTTAAAATTCAATTTGATTATAAAAATCTATATTGAGAAGAATTATTCTAAGATAATTGAGACAATATTTTTATATAATAGATGAATCTGACCCTGAATGACAGGGTTAAGAGTGTGGGGTTGTGTTGATGTTTTGGAAATGAATTTTGGGGAAAAGTGGTTAAATTTTCTACACACCTTGTGAATTAGGTTCATCAAAAACCAATGAAACAATAAATTTATGAGGAATTGTGGTATGATATGAAGTTTCACATTATTTATCTAGGTATTTTTTTCTTATATATTGTATTCCCATGTTTATGCTAAGTATAAAGAAAATATAGAATCTAGGTCACAAAACTGATTTCTGATAACGTAAAATAATGAAAAATGTTGTATTAGTATCTGGTATAGTATTCCGTTGATGGTTGTTATAGCCACTAGCACATTATTCAAATAGGATATCTTTTGGAAGGACTATAACAAGGTGGAAGATTCTCTTTCTCACACTAATTTTTTTTTGAAATCATTGGTTGATATGGATTGATGATATGTTGTGATGTAATTCCTATGTATCATAGATAATATATCCCTAGAGGTATGTCTATGTAATATAATGGATGCTCTAGGGGAGGGACGTTTACTGATAAATTTCAGGAATTACTGAGGCATGTTTTGAAGACCCCTAACCTGAGTAGCATGGAATTGGTGTCTTGCTTTATTAAATTTTTATAATAAATAATTAAGTCACATCCTGAAGGAACGAGTAGTATAATAGCTTTGGAAAACCAGATACAAATATAATTGTAACATTACAACTTGAAATGAAAAAGCAGTAAAGAAACTCCATTGGAAACATCTATAATCTCTAAGATTATCCCTACAAGTCATTCATAATATACATCTTCTCATCCTTGGGAAAAATAAAATATATGAAAGGGGAGAGCACATATTCTCGATAAAGGTAGATAAATATAAAAAAATATCTTAAATATACATAAACAATAAATAATGTTTAATAACATGAAACACATGACATTAAAACATAAACTTAAGCTTAATACGATAAGAATACAAGATGATTATATAATGCCATAAATAATCAAATGAGAAATATTCCTAACCATGGATATTCTACTAGTCAAATAGTCGCATGGATTATCATTTACTAATATAAAAATGATGGGATACATAATTCTGGTAATCTGACAAATATTATCAAGGCCTCATCCAAAAAACCTAATAATAAATGCTTAAGGCCTCATCCAAATCCATATCTAAAAATAAATTGGAATTGCCACATCCAATTCCGTATCTATTTTGGTCTCATGAGTCCAAATAATGCATAAAAATCTATATAAGGCCCCTCACATAACTTATTATGACTTTTAAATTCATTATATGAATGTATTGAAACATAAACAACATTAATATGATGTGTAAATAACTTCCCCAATAAGTAAACATGATCACCAACCATTCTGAGTAATATAGTGAATTGTGTCAACAAAGCACATCCGCCATCAAAATGATCACAATCCATTGATGAAAATATGTTATATTATACCATATAAGTTCAATAAAATTTAAGAATAGTATTCAAAAATTGATGTTGAAATATATTAAAATACTCTAATAAAGTCATCCATGAATTCATGAGAGAAATGTCCATTTTACTTTTGAATGAAGAGTTCTATTGGAAAATACATTACATTATTAGACTTCAAAAAGTATAAAAGATAGGAATAAAGATAATATATTTTAGGCATAAATTAAATCCAAACTAAGTGAAAATGAGTAAAAAAGCGTTTAAGATGCTTTATAAATGAGCCAGTTTAGTGTGGTTTAAGCAAAAATACTAAAGATTATTTAAAATAGAAAAATGCATAATTTTTTCATAAAACTATTAATGAAAAAATATATTTTTTCTTCATAAAATGTGTAATTTTAGAAAAATAATTGTGGATTAAATTAGATTATGGAGAGAACTAAAAATGGGTAAGAAACTACAAAATTCCCTTTAATCGGGCTTACATATTGAAATGAATTGATAGGGGAACCTTATAAAATAATGTATTTTGGGTAAATATGTATTCAATGATCTAGGTACAAGATTTTGGAATATATAAAAATAATTAATAATCACATTGGGGTAAAGAGAGAAAAAGTGTAACCCGAATGAAAAATATAGAATTAGCGATAATCCCTTTAACTTATGTATGAAAGAGTTTTCAACTTATACATAAAATTATGGAGAATGAAATTATATTCATTGATAATTTGATTCAGAACGTATTAAACATATATATTATTAATTATATTTTTGTTTAGTTCATTTATGGTCTTTTTGATGAGTTATAAAATACAATTTTGTTGTTCGGAAGTGTTTGTTTCCTTGGCATTCAGAATTGGTTCACTTATAAACATGTATGAAAGTTCATGTGAAATGATAATATTTATTCATAATTATTTATTATTAAAGATTCTTCAAAATATATAATGGTCTTATATATCATTTTTTACATATATTGGGATTATTCATTAGTTAATATTTTAATGAAAACTGTTTGGATTATTTTGGCATTTTTCTATCATCAAGAATAAGTTTTGTCTTATGTATTAATATTATGTATATAACCATGTTCCTGAACATCAGATAACTTTTATTACATATATTAATGTGTTTTTAACCATAAAAAGGTTTTATAACTTGTCTTGAAGGCTTACTTGAAAAAACAAAAACTCATCATCCACAAAGTTGGTAAATTGGCACCTCACGGATGATATTTTCATTTTTAGAATAAAAAGGGGAAGAGAAAAGAATTGATGGTGGATATCCCATTTTCATATTAAGATTATAGTATTTATATGTTATTGTATTTATCATTCATAATTGGATAGTTTAGTTAAAGAAATGAAAAGAATAGAATATAACTAGAAATAAAATTAAAAGAACAAAAGGAGTTTTTACCTCTTGAATTCATCTTGTTAAGAACCTCCTTGGGTGAGACCAAAAGATGAGAACATATGGGAGGGGTTTGGGAGAGGTATTGGTCATAAATTGGTCAATATTCAAAGCATTGGTATTATAGGGAGATGAGGTGGTGAGGGGTGGTATTTGTAGTGGAGGAGAGGGGTGTTTATTTATTTAATTCATTTTTTATTGTTTTGAGGCCAAAACATTGAATAGATTGAGAATTATAAGAAATTATTTTAAATTAATTAAGGGCAGTAATATATTATAGTTATTATACCAGTAATGAATCATGTAATAGTTTGATTAACTTATAAGGTTTTATATGGTAAATTACTGTATTTTACTATTTGCAAAAAATTCAAGTATTCTAGAAAAATCCAAAAAAATAAACCGATACATTTTTTTACATGTAGAATTCAAAAAAAGTACTCTATTTCATGAAACTACTTTTATAAATATTATAAATTTAATTATTAATTAAATTCATCATTTATTCTAAAAATGATTATTTGAAAATTATAAATGATTTTATACCACTATAAAAATTTAATTAAGGTATCATAATATTATCTTATAATCATAAGAAAAAAATATAAATTTATGAATATATTTTTTGGAAATATATTTTTATTTAAAACATTATATTAATTATAAAATTATTTACAAAAATTTGTGCATTACAAAAATACCAACACTTAATTTATCATTTTTAAAACATTTAATAACTTGCAAAAAGATATAAATATATCATATTTTCATTTATCTGATAGCCAAATTTTATTTATACATCAATATATAAAGTTATTTTTCTCTTGGTCATATTACTACTCCTAATGGTAATATTACTATTCCAACAGTTATACATAATAGTATATTTCAGTTTTAAACACAATGTTATGTGAAGCATAAACTATCGAAGATACTAAATTTTAAAAAAGGCATGCCGTAAAATGATGGGGTGTTACACATGTTATACTAGATTGATCAAGAATAAATAATGGTTAGGAAATAGGTTGGGAAGAATGATTTATAGAACAAATATAACCTCTATAGTTGTGGTCATCTACTGGGGTTTTTATAATAGTTCATAGGTTGGATTTTAAGAAGTGTTTTTTACTTTTCATGGATGGTGGGGAACCTTAATGGCTGAGTGGGGAGAGATTTATGAGTGATTCATTGAAATGTAAGGAAGAAATTAATAATTAATTGGATTCATTTAATGATTCTGAATCAAGGGTTCTAACTATTATTCTATAAGGAAATATATTACTATAGAATAAGTGGTTTCATCATCCAATGGAGGAAAAAATGTTTGGTTCGAGTACAAGGCATCAATATTTGTAAAGGGGTTTCCATAATCAAAATGAGGGTATTTTGGTGAGATTTTATCTCCTCTAATGGAAAAAAATTATATGGTGTTTGATTTTCTTAAAAATATGGTTTTTAACTTGAAAAAACATAGTCAAGGTTGTGTTCCTTCACATATAATTGGAAGTATAATTATATATAGAGAAACCAAATGATTTTTTACTATAACATAATTATGGAATAGTCTAAAAGATAATGTGAAGATTATATTGGATTAATTTATCATTAAGGTAGTGTAATATAATGTTTTATAAATTCATAACAGAATAAGTTCTTTCAATGATTTTTTTTACCACTGATATTACTGTAAGTTGAATGAAAATGGGAGTTTTGTTATAAAACCTCTATGGAATGATAACATGATAATTTATCAAACTATGATGGAAGGGAAGGAATAGTTGAAGTGTGAATTTTTTGGATGTTTATATATTAGATATCTTGGTTCTATTAAGATGATTTTGGGTTTTAGGATTAGAATATTATTGAGTTCTAAAAAATTAATCCTCTCTCTCTATAAGAGTACATATTGAATTTAATAATAAGATTCAAGAAGAATAATTCATAGAATATGATTACTCAACTTTCCATTCTTTTAAAACGTTCAATGGATAAGTAACCTAAAAGTATGAGGAGGTGGATTACTTGAAGAATGTTCTTTGTAAATATCTTGTAGGAATGTTGATGTACACCTTAGTCTATACTATGTATGATATCACTCAAGAAGTAGGTTTTTTTGGTAGACTCATGGAAAATCATAGAAAGTTGAACTCGTAGTCTATCAATTGGATCTTATGATATAATGATATAAGGATATTTATCTATGTTTAATAAATGATGATCACATGTAAGTATTTTTAAATATTGATGTCCAAGGACATAATTATATCCAAAGGAGTACCACATAGATAACATTTTCTTTTATAAAAACTATTTTATATTGGATGTCACTATTATAGTAATTATTTATACTACCTAACACATAATATGAGTACAATTATATAGTGAAATTAGTGAATGGTTGGTGTAGTTAAAGGGTTTTTTGGGGTAAATTGGAATGAGGAAATAGTTAAATATGTTATATTATAAATTTTTGAGAATGATTCATTTTTCAAAGAATTAAAAATTTAACTTTTACAAATAATATTCATATAATGTACCACTTCAACTAGATTCTTGTGGTCGACATGGTTTTAGAGGTATGTATGTTTTATGGGTACTGATATCTTGAATACATTCAAACTAAAGTTCTTTCTCATTAATGAAGGAATAATAATTTCACTTCAATATGAATTTTATAACATGGTTGTCTTAGTATATTATCTTCTTTGATATATTTAATAGTTTAGATAAATAAGAGTTATTGTAAATTTTTCATATATCCAAGTATACTATATAATCAATCATGAATAAAATTCTCATGTGGGGGATACCCTGTATTGATGTGGAATGTTATTTTCTGGCCAAAAATTAGTTTCTTTAGAAAGGAATAACTTCTTATTCATTTCTTTTATTTCGAATACATATAATGATGCTTGTATAAATTTTCTCAAAATTTGTTTCTATAGTGGAATCATTTACATGCTAAACTATGTTATATCCAAATCTATTGGATGAGTTCTTATAAAAGTAGTAATATGTGAACTATAATTTGTAGTATTGGTAAAGATATTCCATGGAGCCCCCATGAGTTCATAGTATTCACCCGATGAACCTATTGAGGTAGTGGTCATCCTAAATTGAATGATTCAGTGACAATAATGATTGGAGGAAATATATGTTATGGAATTAAAGAAAATTTATTAGTAGAACTGGGAATACCAACATATAGTTATTTTATATATCAGTTCTCAATCAGATGTATGTGCGTAATTATAGATATATAATTGATATAATGATTTGATAATATTATTATTTTATGTTTATATTATAATTTAATCTCACTTAGTTACCTCTATAGTGAAGTATTTTATTCTTTTGGATTATGACTACTCTTAAACCTTGATAATTCCTTATATTCCTTCATTTTTCATTAATTATGTAATTTATAAAAGATCCACTTTGAGAGTCAGTTGTGAGAATATTTTTTATTTTTAAAATGATTTTAGGTTATGGTGTGTTACTTTTTCATGTGAATTATTGATTCAATATCAATCTTCTAGTGTCTTCATTCCCCTTTATAGACTTTTTTTTCATTGTTCAACAGTAAAAGACATTAGATTGCTTCATTCTTGTGTAACTACATCCAATGTAATATTATAAGGACCAGACCTTAAAACATTACATAATAATGAATTAAATGAATAATTCACATAGAGGGTCTTTTAAGGGTTAGAGTTTTAGAGAATTTGGACATAACTATTACATCTCAAAAGATTACAAAGTAGACAATTCTACTAAGTTTCCATTTTTTTCATAAAATAAATACTCCTAAAAAGAAACATGTATAGTTCCATGTTTTAGATTAAATGTCTTTACTTGATCCCATACTTGAACCTATTCATCTTTAAGTCATGTGGGAAACATTTCAAAAACATGGGATGAGCATAAAATGCCCACTAAAGGATACACAACGAAATAAAACTGCTCGTTTTTCAAAACAACAAGTAAACCATGAATACTTTAACATAAGTAATACTTTTCACCTTTATGAAGTAGTAAATACTCATCCCTGAATAAAAGATAATTGATTACCCTTTTGTAACCGAAATATTACCATAAAAACCATATAAATAACACATAACATATAAAGGTCACTTGGGACATAAACATACTTAAATGGAATAACCATATGGTCGACTTCCACACATATCACTAAATGGAATGCCCATACAGCCGACTTCCATACCCAATGCATTGGAGGTTATAACATAACCACCCATCCTGGTATTCACAGAACCACCCTTCATATGGTTTATCACGTAACCACCCATCAAATGTCCAAGTACCATTATAAAATCATAACACATAAAACAAATATAATGGAAAGAAAACATTTCCACATTTCAATCACAATATATCACATAAATATATTGACATAAAAAATCCATTATCAAAACCATTTTCAATACCAAAATACATAAAAGAGTATATGGTATTTATTTTCTTTTAAAAACATTACGACTTGTTAATGAAGCCAAAGATCAAGTAGTACTCGCGACAGGGGAAAAGGTCGTTGTCACTGCATACGTTAAAAGAAACAATCATTTTTGTCGTTTTGTAAAACACTTTGTAGAAAAATATTCCCTTTGAATAAATGAAAAGTAAAAGGTGTTTATATAGCATATAAAATGAAGTCTTGTATTAGAATAAAATATGCCTCAATGACTGGAGATTGAGACTAAGTCCCTTATAAATATGGTATCCATAAATTAAAGATTAATCAATCTCATAATTATGTGTGACAAACAAAAATACACCCAATATAAGTGGATATTAAGTGTAAAAAAATCATAGTTCATTCACACATATTCATAGGATGACATATTCAATAAGTACAAGTTGAACCCAAAGAAACGAAATTGGGTTAAGAAGTTCCCTTGTAAAAATTTGACAGCCTAACAATGTCACTTTAGATTTCAGAAAACGAGTTGATGAGACAAAAAGGGTATCTCATCACATGGAAATATAGTTTACATAAATAAAGATATAGAAGAAAATATCCCAACATAATAAGATGTAAATTAAAATACATAACAAAAATAATTCTCTTAAAAAGATGAGGGTGAAAGGTTCCCTTCCAGATCTGGGTAACTTTCGAAACATACACCCCATGAAAGAAAAACCATACAATGTTGATGTAAATACCCATAAATTAAATTATATTAAACAAATAGTATAATAATGGGCAGTAAATACACCACTCAAAGGATATAGTTTCAAATATGGCTTTAATATCATGTGAATAAAAGTGAGACAAAAACCTCTTACCTTATTGTAATAAATCAAGTCGCATGACCAAAAGATAATAAGCACCAACAGAATCTCTGAATACAATGAATATAAATATAATCATGATAATATATGGTAGTATAAAATACAACACATGCAATAAATAAGTGGTGAACAATGGAAATATCATGGAATTAAAAGTGAGAAAAGAAATCCCCAAACGAAAATTCGGCAGCCTAACGGTGCCACTTAAAAATTCTTAAAATGAATTTATGAGAGTAAGAGGGGGTATCTCATCATATGAAAATAAAAATTATAGTATGGTGAATATAAAATAATATACAACAACATAAGAACATGTATCATAAATTAAATTAAATAAAAGATAGTACTTGAAAATAAAGATAGAGGTTGGATCCCTTACATCGAGTCCAACATGTCTTGTTTGTTTCATTATTTTCTTTTAAATCAGGTAACTACCCTTGGATTGAACCAAAAGGGTTTATTGAAAATCATTCTGCCTAAGGTAAGTATTCTAGGATGAATAGAATGATGTGTAGAGATAATATGAGCAGGGTTTGGATGACCCAAGGTCTGGAGAGGTGTGAGTAAGGGGGTAGATGTGGGGGCCTTTTATAAGAGGGAGGAGGGGAACTCTTGGAAGGTCATGAAATGTTACATTATTTTGAAATGTTTTCGTATTTTAAAGGCCCCACAAAGATATATTTCGAGGGTAAGGTGATAAGGGTTAGAAATCCACCCATCTAATAGGTTTTAGACAAGTGTAAGTCTTATAATTTACCTTATCTTTTCATTTTATTTAAATCAGTCATTAATGAAGTAATCAATGCATCATCATGCTGTCATAAATAAATTTCATTACTTAACGTCTAAAAATTATAAAAAAATTACCATCATGTAGGAAATAATTTTAGATTTAAAATTAATATTTATAGTCAAAAATATAACTTATATAACCCCATGTACAAATTGTTTTAGTAAAACAATACATGTTTGTGACACTTTTAATTTTAATTTAAATAAAAAGTTATTAACGTCATTTTCTTACCCAAGTGGCTCCATGGGGTCCCCAAGTTGACCCATGGATTTTCATGGTCATCCATGACTCATCCAATAATGTCAGTACATGTGTCAAAGTAATTTCATATTATTAAAACATTATTTTTACCTTAAATTACACTAATTACCTCTAATCGCGATTAATAAAACTCAAAAGTTACTATTCACCAAAAATTATTTTCATCCCATTGAACCACATTTTACTTACTAATGATAACCATGTATGTAGGATTTTTGTTATTCAAATCACAGAAGTGGTAAAATTTCATTGAAATGAAAAATCTATTTTTTCACTACCACTTAGTGGTTTCACTATTCATCAAAAATTGATGTTTTTCAGAAAAAAAAAAACAAAAATTTATCCTAAGATATATTTGATATTACGAATTCAATAATGATGTCCATTTCACCAAATTCATTACATAGAAGTTTCAATAATTAATTTTATAATTAATTCCCGTTGTCAAAACAAATAGCATGTTTTTGAGAAACAATATATATCAAAAGATTGACATTTGTTTATGTCCAATTTCAAAGTGAAAATAATTAAAATGTCTACCATTGGATTAAATGGTAAAAATATATTCTAATTGAAATTTAAAACCAATTAAAAATATAATCTACCCATATAAATAAATTATATTAAAAGGAGGTTTTGAATTAAAATACAATATCTTTCCCTATTCATTTAAAAAAGAACTTTATCGAAATAATACCAAAAACATACACAAAGTAAATTTTTATGTCCCGATTCTAAATAATGATTTTATTTTGTCAAATATAACATATAAAATTTTCAGAATATGTATTTAAAAAGGGTTCTCCATCAAAAGTCGGTTAATCGACCTTTTAAAGAATACTATAATATTTATGATTAAAATTGGATTCATTCGTATTTTAAGCCTCTATCATTTTTTGGATAAAAGTAAAAATATTTAACAAAGATATATAATCATTTTGTAGTTATTTTTGTTCATTCCCTCTATTATAACGTATAGGCGTCATCTACCGTTTAAAATAATATTATTATATTATTAGTGTGCAACGTAAGATTTCAATGAAACTCGTTGTTGTGTATTGGGTACACCATCAAACATAGAATTCCCCTCACAAATAATAATAAATATGGAAATTTCATATTCTTTATTTACCCGAGATGTTACACCATTCCTGTTGGGACCACTTTGTGTATACGGTTGTATTTGTTGTCAATATTTGTCAATGAAGATCAAAATGAAGGAGATCAAGAAGTACTCCAATGAAATGGAGGAATGGAAATTCAGATGATTGTTGTACTGATCATAAGTTCAAAGAACATGTGTCAAAGGTGACACATTGTTTACAACAGTAAAGAATGGTGAGGCATAATCCATCTGCGGATGAAGAAGAATACATGATGGTTGATTAAGACCATGAAATTCTTCATGATTGCATGATAACCATGAAACAGACTTATTGAAGAATCGAATCGAATGCTTTGCATGATGTAGAGGAATGATGGTTGAAGAATAAGACAATGTAGAAGGGATTGGAATTCTGAGATGGCCATGCACTTCACATTGTCTCAAAATATGATGATGCTAAATTTGTTCTTTCAAAGGATATATATCACAATAGTGGATTTTGTGAGGAAATCAGAAGAGTTGTTGAAGAACCCAAATCAAAGAAAAGAATAATTTTTGAAGTGTTGTGATTGTTGACAATAGAAACAATGACATACAACTTTGTTGACAAAGGTAATTTCATGGTGGCATGTTGAATCCGAGGGCTATGGTTAACGATTCATGTTGGATTCAAGAACGTCAACAAAGGAATGGATGATCTGGAGGTGGTACAAAAAGAACAGATACATGGTGGCGTTGTTTCCCAGTGTTTGCCAAATTTTTGGGCCTCAAAATCGAAAAATGAAGACATGGATTGTCTGCAAAAGGAGGTGCGCACAAAGAGGAAGTAGTGCACAGAAAATAAGGTTTGTGCGCAAAATTCTTGAGTTGGGCGCGAAAAACAGCATGGTCCACAAAATAGTGGAGCGAAGTTTTTCGCACAAACAGTGTTTTAGAATCAGAACGTTGAAAAATGGTAAAGGCATGGGCTGCGTGAAAAACCCAAGAAGTGCGCGAAAAAATGGGAATGTGCGTGGAAAAATGTTGTGCGTAGAATAGCTGGGTGAATTTTTTGCGCAAGAAGTGTATCAAATCAAAAATAGAGAAAATCAGAAAAGGCAAGAGGCGTGTGAAAAATCGAATATGTTCCCGCCATGTTCACGGAAAATCAAACTGGTGCACGTAATGTTGGTTGTGCACAAAATGAGGGTTTAAAGTATTACGCACAATAGGGGATTCATGTTCATAATGATGAAAATTGTATAAGTAATGAGATGCATAAAAAACCAAGGTGGTGCGTGAGAATAAAAGGAAGGTGCGCGTAATTCAAAGAACTAAGAAATAGTTTTACGTACAGGAAGGGGTTTTACGCACAAGATCAAAACGCCTATAAATATGAGGTGAACCCCTCTCATTCAGAGCGGCTCGACACTTAGACAGATCCCGAGCTTTGTTATGCGGAAAAATTGAGGTATAGAGTGGTGTGAGAAAAGAAGAAGGGTTGCGTGAAAAAGAATGTGTTGCGCGAAAAAGGGAATATTTGCACGAAAAAGAAGAGTTGTGCGAAAAGCCTTTTACGCGCCAAAAGTTATTTTTACGCACAAGGTTTAAATTTTACATGCAAGGCACCGGGAAGGGTGCGAGGAAATTTGGGGGTCCCGCAGGCCTTTGACGGGTGCTTAGCACTCTCAAATCTGCTTTCCAAAGACGGAATAACAGTAAACCATTTGGTTTTATGAAGAGAAGTGGTACCACACACACATGACTGGGTTTAACATCCTCATTGTTCTTTGTGAAGAGAAGAAGAACGGTTCGTCCAACTAAACTCAGATCTGCACAGAAATGGGGGAATATATCAACACACTGAGGTGTTATTATTGACAATCAAAGGAAGGGAAGAAGAAGATCTAGTGCATTTAGTCATTGCACTAAAGTAGAAGGATTGAACTAAAAAAAGCATCAACTCTAAACCCTGATGCAAGCAAAGTCTCATGTTGAACAGGAGACAAAGAACTTCATGTCTATCTATTGAGGAGACCTTCATGTCTATAAACTGAGTGAGACTTCACCAAAGGCAGTGAGCCAGGGGAGTCAATGGGAGTGTCCCGGGGGAAGCAGTGAGCTATCCCTGAACCATTGTAAAGGCAGTGAGCCTGGAAAAGAGTGTATGTACCTGAACCTTGTAATCCACAGCTTGTGAAGTATAGTGGAATTGGGTACAACCAGAAACTTGTCGGTGTATGCTCCTTGGATGTAGCCCTTAGTGGTGAACCAAGTAAAAAATGTTGTGTCGTCTCTTTGCATTTGAATGTTTCATTTCTAATCATATCCATCATACAGGTTTTACTAGTTCCTACCAACATGGGAATAAGATCCACAACTTTAAGAAGAAAAAGTTGACACACTGATTCACCCCTCCCCTCTCAGGGTATCCCGGGGTCCTACACTTCTCCCCTTTTGGGAATTTCGTCCTCAAAATTTTAAAATTGGGATCCTAAACATCATTGAAAGTCCCACATAATAAAAAGAGTTAGTAAAACTATCACAATAAAAGAAAGGGAGATAATTACAATGGTCACCCAAGTTAATCCATACTAGAATTACATGTTTGAAAACATGGATATGGAAGAGAAAATAATGCGTCATGTTCTGATGGTGAGTGATATAAAATATTTCTAGGAGAAAGTTAACCACAAGAAAATCACAAACTTGTGATGGGTTAAACGGTATTTGATTCCCCAATAGGAAACTTTAATAGAAAACGTTTTTGTTTTAAGTTAAATTTCATTGAGGAATTTATTTATGAGCTTAACTAAAACATAAGGAAACATACTTACATGTCATGTAGACTTTCATCTCTTACTATATTTCTTACACAAAATCATATTTTCTTCAAAAGATGAGTATTTAGGATTACTTGTTCACAATAAGATCGCTATAATCAACATCTAGAGAATCACCTAATCCATAAAAGAGAACTATATATTTCCCATGTCTTTATACCTTAACCAAAACCAAAACCAAAATTGTTAGTATAAGATCAGATAATCCCCAAAAAATAACCTTTTAATAAAATTTAAACAACTCTTAATCTCCAAAATTTTTCAAACAACCCAAAGATCGACAAAGACCATTCAATAAAAAATTTCCCTTAAAATTATTTAAAAATAAACCAAACTATGATTGAAACACAAATATCTAAAAATTTTAATCACATATTCTTCCAAGGTAAATCGTATCATTTTTCTCCAAATAACATCAATTTTTCTTAAATTATCATACTGAAATGTAATTAACCTAATCAAATATTTTCCATGATATGTTAATAATCTCCATAGATAACCCAAAATAAACTTATTCATGATTCATAATATCATATAAAAAGAATTAGTCATACTAACTAGGGACTTTAAGTAGTCCAGTGGTAGGTAATAAATGTCAGTCGCACTTTTTTTGTGGGTTTGATTCTTGTAGCTTCGTCTGATGCGACGGGTTGTCACAGGGTCTGTGTGTTGTCCTTTTTCCAAAACTATATAATTTGATAAAATTTTTCAAAAAGAGATAAATTCATCAAAAATAACCATAAAATATTTTATCCTCAACATATAGTATCCCATAATTACCTCAAAAGTAAGGATTATATAAACCCTAATGGTTACCATTATAATTATTACATGAACTTCTACATCGAGTTAGTTCTCTCATACATGGTGCATTACAGAACTCACCAACGTTCAAGTGGATAATCATGACTCCTTGATAGATAGTTTAGAATAACCATGATATTCCTCATTAAATCCCCCATTTCATCAAGTCTCTTAATCAGAGAACCACCATAGTTTCCTTCATACCCATTGTCACTTTGGTGCCTGCTAGATCCCTCCATTTACTAAAACCAACAAATGGCAGTGTGAGTATATCAAAAAAATCTTCATGTACTAAAGAGGAAGATAAACACTAATATATAATTATCCAATTTATCTCAAACTCATTCCAACTTTCAAAAATAATAATGACTCCATATAATATAATAACCATTGTGGTTGTACAGAACTTGTCACTTATTCTTAAACAAAACTCTGACATCTAAAGTTATCTAAACCGACCTCTGATACCAACTATAAGGACCCAACCTTAAAACATTACATAATCATTAATTAAATGAATATTTCACATAGAGGATCATTTCAGGTTTAGAGTTTTAGATAATTAGGACATAACTATTACATCCCAAAAGATTACAAAGTACACACTTCTACTAAGTTTCCATTTTTTCATAAAATAAAAAATCTTAAAAAGAAACATGTCTAGTTCCATGTTTTAGATAGAATGTCATTCCTTGATCCCATCCTTGACCCTATTCATTTTTAAGTCTTGTGGGAAACATTTCAAAAACGTTGGATGAGCGTAAAATGCCCAGTAAAGGATACACAATGAAAGAAAACTGTTAGTTTTTCAAAACAACAAGTAAACCATGAATACTTTAACATAATTTATAATTTTCACCTTTATGAAGTAGTAAATACTCTTCCCTGAATACAATATAATTTCTTACCCTTTTTAACCAATAGATTACCATAAAACCCATATAAAGAACACATAACATATAAAGGTCACTTGGTACATAAACATACTTAAATGGAATAACCATACGGTCGACTTCCACACATATCACCAAATGGAATGGCCATACAGCCGACTTCCATACCCAATAAATTGGAGGGTATAACGTAACCACCCGTCCTGTTATTCCTGACACCACCTGTTATACGGTTTATCACATAACCACCTGTCAAATGTCCAAATACCATTATAAAATTATAATACATAAAACAAATATAATGGAAAGAAAACATTTCCACATTTCAGTCACAATATATCACTTAAATATAGTGACATAAAAAATCCATTATAAAAACCATTTTCAATACCAAAATAAATTAAAGAGTATACGGTATTCATTTTCTTTTAAAAACATTTCGGCTTGTAAAGGATTCCAAAGATCAAGTAGTACTCGCGGTGGCGGAAAAGGTCGTTTTCACCGCGTACGTTAAAAAAACATTCCTTTTTGTGGTTTAGTAAAACTCTTCATAGAAAAAGTTTCCCTTATAATGAAATGAAATGTCAAAGCTGTTCATACAGCGTATACAAGAAAGTCTTGTATTAGAACACAATATGCCTCAATGAAAGGAGATTGAGATGAACTCCCTTATAAATATGGTATCCTTAAATTAAGGATAAATCAATCTCCTAATTATGTGTGAAAAATATAAATACACCCATTTAAGTGGATATTAAGTGTAAAATAATCAGAGGTTATTCACACATATTCGTAGGATGACATATTCAATAAGATAAAGTTGAAACCAATGAATCTAAATTAGGTTAAGAAGTTCCCTTGTAAAAATTCAACAGCCTAACAGCATCACTTTAATTTTCAGAAAATGAGTTGATGGGACAAAAAGGGTATCTCATCACTTGGAAATAATGTTTACATCAATAAGGATATAGAAGAACATATCCGAACATAATAAGATGTAAATTAAAAGACATAACAAAAATAAGTCTTTAAAAAGAGGAGGGTGAAGGTTCCCTTACCGATCCAGGTAACTTTTGAAACGTACACCCCATGAAAGAAGGACCATATAATGTTGATGTAAATACCCATAAATGAAATTATATTACACAAAGATTATAATAATGGGCATTACATACACCAATAAAATGAGATAGTGACAAATATGGCATGAATCTCATGGTAATAAAAGTGAGATAAAAACCACTTACCTCACTGTAATAAATCGAGTCACATGACCAAAAAATAATAAACACCAAATGAATATAAGAATACCATGAATATAAATAGAATCATGATAATATATGGCAGTATACAATACACCACATGCAATAAATAAGTGTCGAACAATGGAAATGTCACGAAATTAAAAGTGAGATAAGAAATCCCCTTAGGAAAATTCGGCAGCCGAACAGCACCACTTAAAAATTATTAATATGAATTGATGAGAGTAAGAGGGGGTATCTCATCATATGAAAATAAAAATTACAGTATGGTGAATATAAAAGAACATCCTCCAACATAATAACATGGATCATACAATAAAGTACATAAAAGAGAGTACTTGAAAAGAATGAGAGGGGTCGGATCCCTTACCTCGAGTCCAACTTGTCTTGTTCGTTTCATTATATTACTTTAAATCTGTTAACACCCCTTGGTTTGAACCAAAAGTGTTTCTTGAAGATCATTCTTCCTAAGGTAAGGCTTCTAGGATGAATATAGGGATGTGGAGAGATAATATGAGCATGTGTTGGACAAGCCAAGTGCTTGGGAGGTGTGGGTAAGGGCGTAGATGTGGGGGCCTTTTATAAGAGGGAAGAGGGGAACTCTTGGTAGTTCATGAAATGTTACTTTATTATGAAATGCTTTTCGGAATTTAAAGGTCCCACAAATATATATTTTGAGGATATGGTGATAAGGGTTGTAAATAAACTCATCCAATAGGTTTTAGACAAGTGTAAGTCATAGATTTTACCATATCTTTTCATTTTATTTAAATCGTTCATTAATGAGGTAATCACTGCATCATCATGGTGTCATACATAAATTTATTTATTTAATGTCTAAAAATTATATAAAAAAATACCATGATGTAAGAAATTTTTTTATATTTCTAATAAATATTTATAGTCAAAAAGATAACTTATATAACCTCATGTAAAAATTGTTTTAGTAAAAAAATACATGTTTGTGACACTTTTATTTTTAATTTAAATAAAAAGTTATTAATGTCATGTTCTTACCCAAGTGGCTCCATGGGGTCCCCAAGTTGACACATGGATTTTAATATTCTTCCATTACTTATCAAATAAGGGTAGGACATGTGTCAAAGTAATTTCATATTATTAAAAAATAATTTTTACCTTAGTTTAGACTAATTACCTCTAATCGCGATTAATAAAACTCAAAAGTTATTGTTCACCAAAAATTATTTTCATCCCATTGAACCACATTTTACTTACTAATTACAACCGTGTATGTAGTATTTTTGATATTCAAATCACAGAAGCGGTAAAATTTCATTTAAATGAAAAATCTGTTTTTTGACTACCACTTAGTGGTTTCACAATTAATCAAAAATTGTTGTTTTTCAGAAAAAAACCAAAAAATCATCCTAAGCTATATTTGATATTCCAAATTAAAAAATGATTTCCATTTCAAAAAATTCATAACAATAAGTTTCATTAATTAATTTTATAATTAATTCTCTTTTTCAAAACCAAGAGTATGTTTTAAATAAACAATATATATCAAAAGATTGACACTTGTTTATGTTAAATTTCAAAGTGAAATTAATTCCCATGTCCACCGTTGGATTAAATGGTAAAAATATATTCGAATTACTCTTTAAACCCAACTAAAAATATAATCTAACCATATAAATAAATTAGATTAAAAAGAGGTTGTGAATTAAAATACAACATCTTTCACTACTCATTATAAAATGAACTTTATTGGAAAAATACCAAAAACATACACAACGTAAATTTTTATGTTCTGATTCTAAAGAAGGATTTTATTTTTTCAAATATAACATATAAACTTTTCAAAAAGTAGATTTAAAAATGGATCTCCATCTAAAGGCGGTTAATAAACCTTTTAAAGAATATTACAATATTTACGCTTAAAATTGGATTCATTTTCATTTTAAGCCTCTATCATTTATTGGACAAAATTAAAAATATTTAACAAACATATATAATCATTTTATAGTTAGTTGTGTTAATTTATGCTATTATAAGGGCTAGGAGTTACCTACCATTTAAAATAATATTATTATATTATTAGTGTGCACTGTAAGATTTCAAAGAAACTCGTTGCTTCATATTGGGTAAGCCATCGAACATATCATTCCCATCACAAATATTAATAAATATGGAAATTTCATATTCTTTATTTACTCTGAATGTTACAAATATATTTAGTTTCTCCAATTTCATTTATAAGACATCAAAAGTTCCACATGGAGTGATAAATTCTATTTATTAGATAATATCTATAAAACAATAACAGGTCATTGGGAGCTTATTTATAGAGATCCTCCATTTCTTTTAAAATCTCTCTGTCATAGTTTGGAGGAAATTTGAAGGTTAAATTTTTTTTTTGGAATAATTGGGTGTTAGTTTTTTCCACCAATTTTATTTTATTATTGTAACACCCCAATCTTCCATGGTACGCTTCTCTTTGAACAATGCAGTAGCATGTGTTGTACGCAACTTCGAGTTCTAACACACACCACAACCAATCAAACTAGCCCTTATGAATAGTAATACCCACTTTTTGAAATTTTATACATTTAATCTATAAAAATGGACTTCATTTTTAGATTCATAATATCTAAATTAGCTTAGGGTTAATTTTTGGTACTTTTCGGATAACTTTCATATTTTGATAAATAGTGAAAATTATTAAATTTTAATTAAAAACAAATTTTTTATTCGATATAATTAATAGTAATAATTATGAATTTGAGTAATTTTATAGTAAAATTATATTATAGTTTTATCATTTAATCCAATTTTGGTCATTAGACATAATTTCCCATTTAAACTGGACATAACCAAGTGCCAATATTTTGATAGTTATTATCTCATAAAAACACGCTTTTTGATTTAATAGCGGGAATTTATTTAAAAATAATTTCTTCCAATTATGTGTTTGGAATTTAGAAAAATTTATTCCATATTTAGAATCAGGAGTTCTAAATTTTTTAAATAGGTAACTTTCATTTTTAGACATTTTGAATAATTATTTTGGTAAATATTTTATTTACCAGGGATAATGGGTAAATCTGGTAAATAAGGGTAAAAATATAATATTATAATAATAATAAATTACCCTAAAATGTGTCCTACCCCTATTGGTTGATACATTTCCGACCATGGTCATCTTTGGGTCGATTTTGGGACCCCATGGATCCACTTGTAAGTGATAATGACACTTTATATTAATTAAGTTAAAGTAAATACAAAAATGAAAAAAGTATATATCTTTTAGAAAAAAAAGTTTACATAGGGTTATATATGTTATAGTTTTGACTATAAATATTTATTATAAAGATAAAATTATTTACTATATAATTGTATTTTATTCATAATTTTTAGTTATTGAAAAATTAAATTTATTTATGACACAATAATGATGCAGTATTTTCCTTATTAATTAAAGAATGAAATAATTAGTATTATAAATGTTAAAATGAATACAATTTTAAAGTGTTTATTCCATACACGAATTTTATTGGTAAATATGACATGATAGTATTTCTTAAATGAATTTGTTTGGAATTAATAATGTTTTAAAGACTTTAACAAAAAATTAATTATTAAATATTGTCAAAATTGACATAATGAGTTTTTAAAACCAATATTATATTATTAATTGATATTCTATTTCTAAAAATCTAAGGTTAGGGCAAAGGACTTATATAATTATATGTGTATTATTAATGGACCACTGGGGGGGTCTCTTAGAATTTTATTGTATGTTTATTGACTATATAATATAAAAATACAAAGAGACATGGTAAATGTCAAACTATTTAACTAAGAGTTAAATCAAAAAGATAAAGTTAATATAGTGACCCAAACCTTTCTAAAACCTTTTGGTTGAGTGGTTGTTTACCTATTCCCACCTTAAACTTTAAATAATCTTCTTTGGATCCATTAGAAACTGAATATTAATTTATAATAAAATAATATTTCTAGCTTTTCCTAAGGTGCCACTCACCCCTCTTATAAAATTGCACTCCCCCTTATCTCTAATTCACACCTTCAATGCCTTTTGGCTCGGTCAAACCCTACCTAAATACCCTCTCATCTATCCTCCCTTCAACCTAGAGGACTTATTTTGATCATAAATCCAACCGAAGAATCCGTTTTGATCAAATCAAAAGGAAGAACCTGAAGAAGAGGTAATGATTTCACCACCCTCTTTCAAGTTCCTTTCTTCTTCCACTTCCTTTTTCTTTGTTGTTACCATTATAAAATAATAACTCCAGTATCTTCTATATACTGTGATGTTATTATAATTATGGTACAACCAAATTCAATATTCTATCCACCCTTTGAATGACATGTCACCATACGTGCGTATGCAAGGCTTATCGTCTCCATGCCGTGGTATAATTGTTATTCAATACATTATTATTTGGATGGGTATAATAATGATGTGTATTTGATGTAAATAATTAATTTAACATGATAAGGATTCCATATATATGATATAACATCCAATTATATATTGTTTTACTATGAAAAGAATGATATTTTCACACGTGCGTACGTATGGATTACCATCTACACGAGGTGATGAGATTCATTTACAAGTTCACCATTAATCGATGATTGAAAAAATATATATTACTAAAAATTATGTAATATATGAAATAATAATTATACTGTAGATATATATATTTATATATATAAGTATTTATGTACTTACATATATCTTATTCACTTAATTCTGTTTAATACTATATGAAAATAGAAACAGCGTTTATGCGTACGTACGGACTGCCGTCTCCAATAACGGTGTTTTCCATTTCATATATATGTATATTATACATATTTATATTATAAATATATATGATATATAAATCATGTTTTATATTCTGGAAGTATTTAAATCATTATCTAAGTGATACAATCAATAATAACAAGTTAAAACACGTACGATAAAGAAAGCGATTATTTCCCAAAACATTAATAAAACACTGAAATTATTATTAAATGGGTAGTATAAAGTCATAAATCAATAACGTATGATTTCATAAATATTAATATGGTTCTTATATAATTTAATAGCATACTATAGTCTTCATACAGGAGGTTAAACATACCCTCGACTAAAGGAAAGTGCAAGGTAAGGAGTTTTCATCTCACTTCTTTTTCTCGTGAGATTCATGCCATATTTCCACTATTACATTTTTTGTGGTTTATGTACTGCCCACAATTGTATTAATTGTTTAATACACTTTAATTTATGTGTATTTACATATATATTGTATGATACTCCTTTCATGGGGTTTATGTTTCTTAATTTTCCAAATTGGTAAGGGTTAATTCCTCAATCTCAATATTATCCGAGATTGTTTGGGGAAGTATTTATTGGGAAATATTTATCATCCATGTCCATTTTTCATAAAAATGATTTCAAAATG
Source organism: Viscum album (assembly GCA_963277665.1). Classification (NCBI taxonomy): domain Eukaryota; kingdom Viridiplantae; phylum Streptophyta; class Magnoliopsida; order Santalales; family Viscaceae; genus Viscum; species Viscum album. Next base: position 2,080,004,385 of record OY728140.1, read on the forward strand.
AATATTTTAAGTATTTGTGAAAGGTACTATTTATCAAGATCAGAATTTTAAATGTTTTAAAGATTTATCATTCAAAATATTTTTAATTAATGTCCGTGTTTTCAAAATGATTTTAAGGATTTATTTATATGGACATGAATGTTTTGAAATGATAATTATTTTCAAAAGTTCAAAAGTGGTATGGGACACTTTTATTCAAAAATCTCTTTTAAATTACTTCCTTTATAAATTTGTGACTTTTAAATGATTTTACAGAAAAGGATATTTATCTCAAAAAGTTTGACTCATCTTTTTCAACTGTGTCAATATCCTTTACTGGATATTATTTTTAATTGGGGTTGATTTATTATAATACATTATTCCATATTGTATTGAATGAGTTATGATATGTTTGACTGTGGATGTTCTATTTTTATACAATTCATGGTTTATGGTTAAAGTGTTGACACTTCGTATGCTAGTTTTAATACGAATGTTTATGATATGTTTAAACATTTTCATATGAGGAATGTATTGGAATTAGTAAGTGATGGGTAGAGCCCTCTATAGCTCCTTGATGTATCGGTAGGTCTCATGAGACAACTAGATATGGAATTGGCTGAGGTCCTTTCCCAATTTGATATAGTTTATTGGTCGGGCCTTAATCATTTTTAGACGTCTTGGCTGAGGCCTTGAAAAAATGTTTCAGAATGTTTGGCATTATACATTTTCTCATTATGGAAATAATATTGATAGTTCACGTGGTCATTCGACTAGTAGAATACCCATTATTATGTTTTATTATGGCATTATTTACTCAGCTCGAATTCTTCCCATAAAAGTATTCATGTTTATTATTGGTAAAGGCATGTGATTTCAATTATTCACCATGCTTAATATTTATGTCATTTTCCGCTGTATTACTTACCCTTACTGAGCGTTTGAGCTCACCCCTTTCTTATGTTTCATTTTCCCAGAATTCCAAGAAGTGTAGTATGATTGATATGCGTGGTTAATCTAAAGGGAATAATGGAGTTCTCAAAGAACTATTTACGATGTGTTTTATGTTTGAAATTGAAATGTAATGTTAATGTATGTAATATATTTTCCAAGACATCTAAATTGATCAGTACTTTGGGACTTGATTCCTTGTAATCATGCCAATGTTATGTAATAATGCACCGACTCATGGTAACTGGGGTCAGGGTGTTACAGTTGGTATCAGAGGAAGTTTATCAATAACCTTGGAAGCTGTATTTAGATAAACTCTGATTAGAGAACATAGACCTAAGATAGACTTTGAGGATTAATATAGAATAAATTCCTAAAATGTTGGTAATATAGGGATTTTGTGAGTTTTACAAGCAAATAAATCAATGTTTGGATACGATCAAGTAGAGTTGGATCAGGCACAGATGTACCTAGGGGTAAAACCCGAAAACACCGCTTAAAGCTAGACTTGAACAGGAACTGGTGCACGACAACGGGCCTTACTACACTCTTGGTTACGACACTCCTGGGGGATATGCTTAGGATAATTATCATTTTCTTTACAAACCATTATGAAGGGTTTATGGGTATATACTTCCTCAAAGAAAACATCTTTATATTTATATATTATATCCATAAACTGTTCAATTTACGTTAGGTATTTTACAAGTTTGGAATTATTCAATGCAATTCATAAATTGACCTAGTTTATGCCATTGTATAGAAATGACACCCAGTAGAAAGAATGTTAACTCCAGCAATACGTATGATCCAAAGAGTATGAAGGACCATATCTTTCATGGTATTAAGCCGTCATTCAAAAGGGAAATTATCTCCCACGTATTCTCAACATATGAATAAATAGTATCATGTGTTAAAAAGATATGTAAAGAAATCTCTGAGTGCTATGGCTTTGAAGGGAAGAAATAGAAGAAAAGGATGGAAGTGATAAAGATGGATAACGGGAAGAAGGAAAAAAATAATTTTCCTATATGTCATAATTGTGGGAAGAAACACCCTGGAACTTGCATGAAGGGAATGGGAGTTTGTTATAAGTGTGGATAAAAATGACACCGAGTATGTGAATGTAAGGGTAAGAAAAAGGTTTCAATTGTACAATGTTTCATCTATAAGGAGTTGGGACACTACGCGATCCAATGCCCAAATCATCAGAGTATTCCCCAAATGATGTTATTGGATAATAATCAATTTTTGATACTACCAGAGATGAGGAGGAATGATTAGAGTTCTTATGTTGTTATTAAAGAATTATGTCATCTGAGTGTTGTATCAACTATGTACTAGATATAATAATTATGGAGTATATAAGGATTGTACTGCGGTACTATTTTATTATGGACTTGATATTATTTGGAACCAAGAAAAGTGACTCAATGGCAGGTTAAATTTTTGGAAAATATATGGTTGAGAGATAGATAAAACATAATATGGTTCTGATACCGAGGTAGTGATTTTGGAATAATACATGATTGATTTGGATAAATTATATTTGATATTCTTGACTACCATGAAACTGATTAATGATTTGTATATTCCATCATTGTTGGAGTTTACAACATTTTTGGATAGAAGGAGTAAATTTAGTAATATATAAGAAATAAGGGATCATGGATGTAATCAATAAGGTTTTATGGTAATTCATGATGTTTCAGTGTCTTAAAATTACATGATGAAGGTGTTCACATGTTATTACGTGACAAAAAGGATCTTCATTGTGTTTATCTTCCTTATAAATTTTGGACTGTGAGTTTGTACAAAAGTATTTTGGATAATTCTAGTTTGAGATTTTTTTTGGATTGCCATAAAAGGACAACCTGGAGGTCGGACGGCAACCTGTCTCTTCCGGCAAGGTCGTGAGACTTGAACCCGCAACCGAAGGGTGACAAGGGTGTATCACCTTCCACTGGCCCATGTGATGTCCTGGATTGAATAATGTATTCTTTTTTAAAAATTCTGGTAGATGAATTATAAGTTCATTTTTTTAACCCTATACTAATAGGATAAATCGAATATTATTTTTAAGTTCCATTATCTTTTAGAGTGAAAGATGAGTTTGTGGTAGAAATTAGTTAAAGGATGGGACATTACTTGTAAAGATTATATTTGTATTCTTCTCTTGTTCTATGAAGAAATTAATTCTTATACTTTAGTGAAAGGATATTAAAACCAAAAAGGGGTTATACTAATACCATATGTTTTGTTGAACCGATGGTATTTTAAATCATCATAGATTGATGAACTTAAGGCCCTCAGTTTTACACTTGTTTGTGATTGATGACCTCAACCACTACCTATAAATATTTACATTTTTCCTCCAATTATATGTCTCTAATTTCCACAAATGTTCTCCTAATAGTGATCAAAATTTGGTGGTGACCCTTTCATTTCCTTTTTCCTCTTATTAAGATTAAATTTTATTAACCTAATTTCCTATGTGGGTTTTACCAAAGGTATTTTATATTTTCAACCTTTTATTTTTGAAAAATAATTTCAAATTACGAGGAAACAATTTATTGAAGGAGGGTAGAATGTAACACACTAAGATTCCACAGTATGCTTCTCTTTGAATAATGCAGTATTGTGTGTTGTACGCAACTTCGAGTTCTAACACACACCACAACCAATCAAACTAGCCGTTATGAATAGTAATACCATCTTTTTGAAATTTTATACATTTTATCTTCCATAATGGACTTTATTTTTGGATTCATAATATCTAAATTAGCTTAGGGTGAATTTTTGGTTCTTTTCGGATAACTTTCATATTTTTATGAATAGTGAAAATTACTAAATTTTAATTAAAAAACAACTTTTTTAATCGAAATAATTAATAGTGATAAATAATGAATTTGAGTGACTTTAGAGTATAATTAGATTATATTTTTACCATTTAATCCAATTTTGTTCATTGAACATAATTTCACATTTAAACTGGACATAAGCAAGTGCCAATCTTTTGATAATTATTATCTCTTAAAAACAAGCTTTTTGTTTTAACAACAGGAATTAATTTTAAATTAATTTCTGCCACTTCTATGTTTTGAATTTAGAAAAATGGATTCCTTATTTAGAATCTGGAGGTCAAAATTTTTTAAATAGGTAACATTTATTTTTAGACATTTTGAATAATTACTTCGGTAAATATTTTATTTACCAGGGTTAAAGGGTAAATTCGGTAAATAAGGGTAAACAAATAATATTATAATAATTATAAATTACCATAAAACGTGTCCTAACCTTATTGGTTGACAAATTTCCGACCATGGGAATATTTGGGTCTATTTTGGGACCCCATGGATCCACTTGTATGTGATAATGACACTTTATATTAATTAAGTTAAAGTAAATACAAAAATGACATAAGCATATATATTTTAGAAAAACAATTTTCAGATGGGGTTATATATGATATATAGTAGAATATAAATATTCATTATAAATATAAAAATATTTACTACATAATGGTATTTTATTTATAATTTTTAGACATATAATAGTTAAATTTATTTATGACACAATAATGATGCAGTATTTTCCTTATTAATGAAAGAATCAAATAATTAGTATTATAAATGTTAAAATAAATATAATTTTAAATTTTTTATTCCATAAACTAATTTAATTGGTTAATATGAGATATTATTATTTCTTAAATTAATTTGGTTTGAATTAATAAAGTTTTTATGACTTTAACAAAAATCAATTATTAAATATTGTCAAAATTGACATAAATGAGTTTTTAAAACACATATTATATTATTAATTGATATTCTATTTATAAAAATATAATTTTCGTCCAAAGGACTTATATAATGATATTTTTATTATTAATTTACCATTTGGGGGTGTCTTGGATGTTTATAGTAATTTTATTGACTATATAATATAAAAATACAAAGATGATATGTTAGAGGAGAAAAACTGGCCGACGAAGCTCCCGACGAAGCTTGATGAAGGAACCCTAGTTCATGCTTGATGAAGAATTTCCCCCCCTTCCTGGCGGTGGGAAGGGGGTGGATGTTTCGAATTTCTCACTGCGGAAGCCCCGAATTCCTTTTGTTCCTTTCTCCAACCCTAATTTCCTCCCGGATTTCCCCACGATTTCTTTAAGCCCGAAGGTTCCTGAACTTCACTTCGGTAATCCCCAGCTTCCGCTTACAATTTCGGAGTTCTCTGAGGCATCGAGTCACCTTGGTCTAACTCTGGTGACTCGTTTCATCCATCGACGACCATCTGTTGATGAGTTCGACAGATTTGTGTTTGGAAAATGGGATCTGAATGATCGTGCAGTCGTTGGCCTCTTGGATAGTCGTCACTTCATGATTCCCTTCGCCTCGGAGGAAGACTTGGTTTGCGCATGGTTCAGTGCTCCCAGACGATGCATCGATTGCAGATTCTTCCTCTTTCGGTGGACATTTGATCTCTGCATGAACCGTGATCCATCCACCGTCCCGATTTGGGTAAGCCTTCCGCATCTGCCTTTACCTTTCCAAAATCCTGCAGTTATACGTATGATTGGGAATATGATAGGATGATTTTTGTGTACTGATGCTCGCACCTCTTCTGTGAGTCATCCCATAAATCCCCGGCTTTGTGTTGAAGTCGATGTTGCGAAACAGCCGGTGGAATGGGTCTGGATTTCGGTGGGTGAGGAGTTTAGGTGGAAGCAGGTTGTGGTATATGAGACCTGGACTGACTTCTGCACAGCTTGTAGCAGTTTGGGGCATTCGGATTCCAGGTGTCGGATTGGGGGCACGGTTAAGAGGTCTGCAGATATGGGGAAGGGCATTGGTAAGGCTCCTGTGAGGGAGAGGTCACCCATTGTTGAGGTTGGAATTGGCTCTTGTATTGCACCTGTTATGGTGTCCCGGGGTGATTCAGTTAGGATGAATCCATCAGGGGCTCATATGAACCCCTTGGTTTCTCATGTGATGAGCAAGATGAGGCATGACTTGTGTAGGGGGGATGATGCTTCGGGTCCTGCTTCACAGACTGCTCCTATTGTTCATGATTTGGCTTCAGGTGAAATTGCAGCCGCAGGAAAGAGCCAGAAGGGGCAGGGCATTGGTAAGGCCCCTGAGAGGGAGAGGACACCCGCTGTTGATGTTGGAATTGGATCTGGTATTGCACCTGTTATGGAATCCCGGGGTGATTTAGTTAGGATGAATTTGTCAGGGGCGCCGGTGAATCCCTTGGTTTCTCATGTGATGAACAAGCAGAGGCATGACTTGTGTAGGGGGGATGGTGCCTCGGGTCCTGCTTCACAGACTGCTCATATGGTGCCAGATACCGGTGTGGTGAATCATTTCCAGGGAAGTTTCAGTGAGGATATGGATATAAATATGCGGGGGCCTGATGCTATGGAAGAATTGGATAAAGGGCATGGGTCTGCTTCGTCTGGGAAGAAATGGAAATCTGTTGGCCGCCAAGATAGAAGACTTTTAGGACATGGTGGAAATTGCAGTGGCCAGAATACTGCTGATAAGGGTGTGCTGGGCACTGTAACTATGAAGAATCAGTTCCAAGAATTGAGCAGGTTAACTGGGGATGAGATGTCACCCTTAGGTGGCAGTGTTGATTTGCAGAATGTGGGACAAGAGTCTGGTACTTTTGATGCTGAACATACATTGGTGGAGCAGCCTCAATGCTTGGCCATTGTTGATACGAACAATCAGCTTCAGCAGAACCAGCTTGTGAGATACCCAGAGGTGCAGTGCCATAGGAAGTGGGGGGACCTCGATGACAGTGACAAGGAGAATTGTGAGAGCACGGTACGGTTGTCTTACAGCGAGATTGCTCAAGTGGGGAACAAGATGATGCCGGTGGCCCAAGACAAGGTGATTGCCCCACCTCGCGGGAGGATGAGGAAGGACTTCTCTCACTTGCCGAAGCCGATGCCGACCAGATCTGCTGTCAGAAGTATGAAGTCTCCTAATGAGTTTCTTGAGCTGGAGAAGCTAAATCTGAGGAGGAAATATGCAAAAGTGCTGAAGCATTATGAGAGTTCAGTATGGGAAACAGCGACGGAGGAAGAGTCTGTCTATCATGGTGACGGTAAGGGGTGTGATTTTGAGGATTTAATGTGACTTTGTTGTGTATGTTTGCTTGTTACTGTTTTTTCCTTTATTTTAATAAATGGCCAGGGGATTAACTTTGGCTACACCTTCCTGTTATATGATATGTTAGACATGTTATTATGTAATATAAAAATACAAAGAGATATGTTAAATGTCAAACTATTTAACTAAGAGTTAAATAAAAATGATAATGTTAATATAGTGACCCAGACCTATATAAAACCTATTTTTTGAGTGATTTTAGACCTATACCCACCGTAACCATTAAATTATATACTTGTTAGCCATTATAAACTGAATATGAATTTATTATAAAATAATATTTCTATCTTTTTCTAAGGTGCCCCTCACCCCTCTTATAAAAGGGCACTCCCCCTTCTCTCTAATTCACAAGTTCAAAGCCTTTTGGCTAGGCCATACCATGCCCAAATTCCCTATCAACTATCCTCCCTTCAACCTATAGGAATTATTTAAATCATAAAGCCATCCTAAGGATCCATTTTGATCAAATCAAAAGGAAGAACCCGAAGAAGATGTAATGATTTCACCACCCTCTTTCAAGTTTCTTTCTACTTCCCCTTCCTTTTTATTTGTTGTTTCCATTATAAAATAATAAATCTAGTATCTTCTATGTAATCTTATGTTATTATAATTATGGTACCACCAAAGTCATTATTCTATACACCCTTTGAATGACATGTCACCAAACATGCGTACATACGACTTACCGTCTCCACATCATGGTGTAATTGTTATTCAATACATTATTATTTGGATGGGTATAATAATGATGTTTATTTGATGTAAATAATAAATCAAACATGATAATTATTATTTATATATGATATACCAAACAATTATATATTATTTTAATATCAAAAGAATGATATTTTTGCTCGTGCGTACGTAGGGATTACTGTCTCCACAACGCGATGAGATTCATTTCCAAGTTCACCATTCATCGACGATTATAAAAATATATATTACTAATAAGTATGTAATATATGAAATAATAATTCTATTGGAGATATATATATTTATATATATTAGTATTTATGTACTTACAAATATCTTATTCACTTACTTCCGTTCAATACTATTTGAAAACGGAAACAGAGTTTATGTGTATGTACGGACTACCGTCTCCATAAACAGTGTTTTCCATTTCATATATATGTATATTATAAACATTTATATTCTAAATATATATGATATATAAATCATGTTTTATATTCTGTAAGTATTTTTATCATTATCTAAGTGATGCAATCAAGTGTAACAAGTTAAAACACATACGATAAAGAAACCCATTATTACCCAAAATATTTATATAACATGGAAATTATTATTAAATGGGTAGTATAAAGTAATAAATGAATAATGTATGATATCATAAATATTAATATGGTTCTTTTATAATTTAATAACATACTATAGTATTCATATAAGAGGTTAAACATACCCCAGGCTAAAGTAAAGTGCAAGGTATAGGGTTTTCATCTCACTCCTTATTCTCGTGAGATTCATGCCATATTGCCACTATTACCTTTTGTGTGGTGTATTTAATACCCATAATTGTATTCATTGTGTAATACACTTTAATTTATTTGTATTTACATATTAATTGTATGATAATTCATTCATAGGATGTATGTTTCGTAAGTTACCAAATTGGTAAGGGTTAAATCCTCAATCTCATTATTATCCGAGATTGTTTATGTGTAAGTATTTACTGGGACATATTTATCATCCATGTCCATTTTTCATAAAAAAGATTTCAAAATGAATATTTTATGGCTTTTTGAAAGGTACTCTTTACAATATCATAATTTTAAATGTTTTAAAGATTTATCTTTCTAAATCTTTTTAATTAATGTCCACGTTTTCTAAATGATTTTAAGGATTTATTTATACGGACATGAATGTTTTGAAATGATAATTATTTTCAAATGTTTCAAATGGGTATGGGAAACTTTGATTCAAAACTCTATTTTAAATTACTTCATTTATAAATGTGTGACTTTTAAATGATTTTACAAAAAGAATATTTCTCTTAAAAAGTTTTACTCGTCATTTTCACTTATGTCAGCATCCTTTACTGGATATTATTTTTAATTGGGGTTGATTTGTTATAATACAATATTCTATATTGTATTGAATGAGTTATGATATTTTTGACTGTGGATGTGCTATTTTTATACCATTCATGGTTTATGGTTAATGTTTAGACACTTCGTATGCTAGTTTTAATACGAATGTTTATGATATGTTTAAACCTTTTCATATGAGGAATGTATTGGAGTTAGTAAGTGACTAGTGGATCCCGCTATAGCTCCATGATTCATCGGTAGGTATCCTGATACAACTAGACATGTAATTGTCTTAGGCCCTTTCACAATTTGATATATGGTTTTGTCCGAGGCCTTAATCATTTTTAGACATCTTGGCTGAGGCCTTGACAAAATTTTTTAGAATGTCTATCATTATACATTCCCTCATTATGGAAATAATATTGATGGTTCATGTGATCATTAGACTAGTAGAATACCCATTATTATGTTTTATTAGGGCATTATTTACTCAGCTCATATTCTTTCCATAAAATTATTCATGTTTATTATTGGTAAAGGAATGTGGTTTTAGTTATTCACCATGCTTAATATTTATGTCTTTTTCCACTGTACTACTTACCCTTACTGGGCGTTTGAGATCACCCATTTCTTATGTTTCATTTTCCCAGGATTCCAAGAAGTGTAATATGATTGATGTGCAGGGTTATGCTAAATGGAATAATGGAGTTCACAAAGAACTATTTACGCTGTGTTTTATGTTAGAAATTGTAATGTAATGTTAATGTATGTAATATATTTTCCAAGACTGCTAAACTGATCGGTCCTTTGGGACTTGATTCCTTGTAATCATGACAATGTCATGTAATAATGCACCAACTAGGGGTAACTGGGGTCGAGGAGTTATAATTATATTTTATGAATTTCCTTATTTTGAATTTTCACAAGTACATCATGGATTTCTAGAGATTAAAAGTTTCTTAATGGGTGAGTTTTGAATATATATTTTGTTTTATTCAAAAAAAGTCATAATGTTTTGAGGTATAAAACTCTTGATTTCATTTTTATTTCATTTTATATGTTTATTATAGTTATATTTATATTTTTCCAAATGTATTTTATTTTTTATAAGTATATAATATTTATAAAATGGTAATTATTTGTATGGTTACACATTCCATTTTTGAAACTATGAAATTTTATGGTTATATTTAACCCATGGGTTCATGTCTCATCTAGGAAGATGATTTCAATTCCCAAATTTATGAGGGGTAATAGTAGATCAAGGCCTTCATTGGGTGGAAATCTATATTTTAAAAATGAATGGGTAAAAAATACTATTTGATTTATAGTTCTTTAGAGTTATCATAAGATGACACTTTCTTAATTTGAATTTCAAAATGTGTCCGGTAGAGTATTAAATTCATAGTGATAGTGTATCCTTGATTCCTTTAGTACATCTATCTAGAGAGTTCGTATGTTATTTATCTAATTGTAAAAGAAGGGACTAATATAGTTAATGTTACGATGGATTATCTAAATCATGTCGTGATGTATTTTAGGACTTGTTAATGTTCATATAGGACTATTTTAAGATTTATTAGTTGTTCATGGTATATCATTTTTAATTATTGTGGTATTAGAAGATAAATTAATTATTTCTATTATATTCTAATTCTTGATAAATGGACCATACAAATTTTAGTTTTTGATTATGTGATTTCGATGGATTTTATTTATATGAAATTGACCAGATAGATCGTTTTATGGGGTTATTATTTGTAACCTCACATTATATACTAGAATATGATGCTTCTGACCTCACTATTGGATCAAAAGGCTAATATTATTAAATAAAACAATGATACTATATGGTTTTAATGGATACCCCACTAATAGACCTATATAATATTATATTCAATTTTTATGATGGTTCTTGTAGTTTTATAGGAAATGATACTCTATGTATTCAATAATGTTATTTTAATAGGGGTGATCTATAGGTCATTGTATGGTTGATGTGGTATTATGAATTTATTTTTGTCATTGGTTTTCCCCATGATATGTGAATTTATAATTATTGTAGGATAATTGATTCCTTTTTAGAGGTTAGTGTGATAATTGGGATTTCAAGGTATAATCTCCTTCTCAATTAAGTAATGATGCATCATGTGGCCATTGAATTTTCTTATTGTCGATGCTAGGTTGTTATGTTCTCCCGATGGGTTGAGATATGAAATAAGGTGTTGATATACACCTATTCTGATGATTTTTTGATTTTATCATTATAGTTTGAGATGGATGTTTATGATATTGGTTTGTTTATATGACTTATTTTTTATGTTAATTTATATATTTAAATGAGTAATTTTTTATCCAGTCCTAGCCCGTGGAAATGATATATGGGTGCATCCATACAATATTAATGGTTAGTGATATTTTGGAAGGCCAGACGATTAAACCTTACTTCATCCCCCAATATATGAATACTCAAGATTATAATAGGTATCGCTAATAAAATACTACTAAAATTAGGTTGAGGGTGTAGTTTTTTTGTTTATAGATTTTCACTAGTGTGTTTAGTGTTTTTTGGGGCCTTATTTTATTATATTTTAGTGTTATGTGTTACCACACACACAGAAACCCTTATAATTTTTGAGACTATATTAGTTTTAATATATGAGTTATGTTTAAAGGATATACATTACTAGGGTGTGGGATGTTATTCTAGTTTACCATGTACACTCAAATATTCAATAATATTTTATCATCAAATTGGTGTACTTAGAGGTTGGAGTGGGAATATACATGTTATATTTTTACTCAATCGTGATATTATTTTTACTTTTCAAATATATTGAAGAATGTTGGTAGTGATGTTGGGTGATGTTTACTTAGACTGTTTCTTTTTGGTAGAGTATGAGTAGCTGTGTAGTTATGGATTTATACATGGGGTTCAATGATAACAAAAAATATAATGCAAAAAATATCATAGGATTATATAATTTTCAAGAACTAAAATTAAATTTATATTTATAATAATTAACTAAAATATATGCATATCATATCATGTGAATGATACATATGTTTCCATTTAGTATATCATAATTTTTAATATTATTATAGTATCCTTTAATTGATATAATATGTGTTATGATATATGATTCTCTCTTAACATGGCCAAATTATGACGTTTTGTAAGAAAAATTCTACATGGAATATTTTTTTTCTAAAATAAAATTTAATACTTTATGTTAGTGGACATATAACATCTTGTAATTATAAGTATATAACATTAAAATTTAAGTAAAAAATTATTTTTTCAGGTTATGATTCCCTATTTCTAATGAGTAAACAAAAATTGAAGATCATAGATATTTTTATTAATGTATCCCAATGAGTTATAATTTTTTTTATGAGAGGGGTAGAATTATACCTATGGTTAAAATATAGAAAATATCATGATGAAATAATACTAATCTGATAGAAAATGATTTGAAAAAAAATCAACTCTATTTATTGAATGTTTATAGTAAAATGCATGGTGGGATATAAAGAGAATGTAATCATTATATAAGTATTGGCTTCCTATGATAATGACTTAATGTAGTGCATGAAAAAAAATATAACACGAAATAATATGATATTTCCTTCTATAATAGAACTAAGGACAAAAAAAGTAGTCAAATGAAATTTATTATATGAGAGTAATGGAAAAGTTTTATTAATTTAAAAAAGTATTACCCATATCCTTTTTAATATAACTCAATAGGTTATAGTAAACTATTAATGAAATATATAACCACAGATACATCTTTCAAATATATTCATCAATGAGAATATTATCACATGAAGATAAAATGAAAATTAGAAAAATATACCCATTTGCAATTTTACAAACTTATTATCATGGGATTAAAGTGATCCAAAAAAAAATGATAGAATTGAACATAATGAAAAAATGAATATAAAAGATTTATATAGGATACAACATTGACATTTCCATAAATAGTATTCTTAATATTAATGGATTTTTTGAAAAAATTATTATGTTAGATTTTTAGGGATTAGAGTTGTAACATATTCATCATTCATTACAATTTACTACCAAATAATTCAATTTTTATTATACTATTTTAAATTAAAATAATATACTTATTTTAATTTCATTTTTTTAATTAACCTAAATTAATATAGTTTGGTTATTCCTCTAAATATAGAATATATTTCACTTTTATTTTTATTAGAAGCTGGTTTTAGTTATATATAAACCATAAAAGTTAGAATGTTTTGTTATGCATACAAGGATTAAAATGAAATGTTGGGTTTTGTTTTTGATTTAATTCTATTTTCTTATTCCTATAGGTTTAAAAAAGGTGTCTCGTTCATTTTAAAAGTTTTGAATCTCGAGAATTTAGTTACTTTGTGGAAAACATACCTATCAAGAATGTAGATGGTATGAATAGTGGAGTAATATATTTTTATCTAAAAAATAATAAATATTTTCTGTTATTATTATTCCCATTATGTTTTGATAATTAATATTATTTCTAAAAATCTACATCATAATGTTTCAATGTATAATAAAAATTGTAACCTAATTTATTTAACTAACATTATAGTAACATGAGAATAGTACGATACTGATTTAAATAGATACTTTACCAATTATTTTATGTTTTAATCATCACATTTGGTCCTATAATATGGTATCAATGTCACACTCAATTTCATTCCATGTATATGTTAATTCATTTGAAAATTACATTTTTTCAAAAATGAATTAGCCTATAGCCTTATAAGTTAAATAAGAATATCTATTTTTATGGATAGTTATGAAACTATTGATATTTTTAATCCTCTGAGTCCATTATACATTTTTTTAAATGAATATGTATACTAGAAGACTTAAATCGATGACTATTTGAAAACATGGGTTGTTGAAATAATAAAATAATGATAATAAAATAAAAAATAACTATTAATGATCCTAATTTTCTTATAGGATATACTGCTGCAAAATATATTTTCAAGCATATTTCTCTTTATACCACTAAACATGAGATTTATACTGTATTTACCGTGAAATATTAATGAAAAAAAATATTAAAATTAATATGATTGATATATTTATGAGAAAACCTAATGTTAAGACACTTTATGTTTTTATAATAAATAATTTGTAAAAAAGGATTATAATTATTGTGAATATCATGGATAGGCATGGAGAGGTAACACAATATTATGTACTTATTGAAGAATTCTTGTGTCACATCGTAGTTGTGATGTGGGGAGTTCATTAATGCATGTGAACCATGTTACATTTTATATTAGGTGATATGAATACATATATAGATGGAGGATAAATACATCTCTCCTTATTATTGGGATGATGTAACCCATGGACATATGGGGTAATTTGGAGCTTAAATGTATACATTGGCCACTATAAGCCTATGGTTAAATGACGATCATTATGGATGTGTGATGGGTGATGACTTAATAAGAAATAGTTTAAACTCAAGGATCTTGACCTATGAGGTTTACATGATCAATGATTAGTTTTATCATTATTTTCATTAATTTGAATAATTATTGGTAGAGGATAGATTGGCTCATTAAACTATAATCTCGTTGAAAATACATGGTATGTGGATGGCTTGGGGACAACTCTTGATTTTTATAGTGTATATTCCATATAGAAAATGGATGGGTTGTTCAATATGCATTAGCATGTGATGACCTAGGTTTGGGTTATTGAATCCTTGTAAAAAAATAATTTCATAACAATGGTCAAAGGGTGTCAGTTGTAATGGGTCTATTGCTTGATCAATATGAAAAAAGGAAAAAAAATTCTATATGAAATAATAATTCGTCGTACCAAATATGAGTTCAGTGATTTTTTTTATTACTTACTAATATATTTGGTGGTGTTGTGCTATTTTTAAAAAATGAATAAACCAAGTGCAAAGGTGAGCCTCTGAGCGTTAGGTCTCTATGCAGCTTCACGTCTAGGGTTTCTCTTAGGGAACCATTTTCTTCCCTCCTATGGCATAGATCAGCGACTCAGAATCAGCATATCCTAGATATCGTTTTGGAGGCAGTGTGGCTCGGATCATTGGCATGCCTCGATGATGTGGATCTGGTGCAGCTTTGCGTCTTTGACATGGTTCATTGACCTCAGCATGGCAGAGTGGCTCCGATTATCTTCAGTGTCGATCGATGATCTCGGCGTGGATCGATGGCCTCAGCATGGCGGAGTGGCTTTGGTTTTCTATAGCATTCCTCGGTGGATTTGGCATGGATCAACAACCTCAGTGTGGTTCGGGTGTGGATCAGGTTGCCTCTGACATTCTATACTTTGTGACGGCGTGAATCTGCAACGGCTCTGGTGTGGTCTTCTGCTGTGGCTCGTCGTCGTCTCTAGAGTGGTCCGGATGGGGGGGATCTCTTTGATTTTGGTGTCTCACAGCTCCTTGCAGGTTTGATGTTTGTTGGTTTGCAATGGTGATGAATTTGGCATTTTTTGGTTGTGTTTGTGTTGCACTGCTAGTGTGGTTGTTATATTTGGTGGAGGCACAACTGCTCATGAAGGCTACATGGTGAATGGTCTGTGAAATGCTTGACGGTTTTGATTGAATAGTTGATTTTTTTTGCATGGATGGGTTTTTTTCGAATGTGGGAAGTCTATGGAACAGGAAATGAATTCATGGAACATTCTTCAGATGATGATCCAGAGATGGTGATCTATATTTGCAAAGTTTTTTGGATTTGGTTGTTTGAGAGGGTATGGCATCAGCCATCAGATCGGGCATATACTTTGACATGGGAATATTGCTTGCTATATAGCCTTACAATGGTTCAGAGCTTCATCATGATCAAATGCTGGGGAGGAGCAGTCTCGTGTTGTCATTCTGGTTTTACTATTTCTACCATTTGAGTGTGATTCGTCCTCTGTCTATGAATTCTACATGGGTTTCACCCCCTTCAACCCTTAAAAGGGGGTTTTATCTTATAATAATAATAAAAATTGAAGGCCTTTGGGATTTTGGATGTATGGAAAGAATTATTTGGGTAGATGGTTTTGGTTTTTTTATATTTACTAGGAAATGGGAATATAGGGGATTAATTTGCCTTGTGTAGACAAATATCATAAAACCAATATAGGTGTTTGAACAAGGACTATGTGTCTAGATATGATATTTTTGGAATAGAAATGGCATTCCATGTGGAATTTAATTAGGTTTAGAGACTATATTATAGTTTTTATGAGTTTGATATAACATTAGATCATTATTTGTATAGTGGTATATAGGTAATTTGATGCTTTTTTGGATACAACCCATAGAGGATGGTAGTTTTTTATAGTAGGAATAAATTGAGGAATCATTGGTGAAAGGATAATGGTTCAAAAATAATTGGACCATTGATTAGTTTTGAGTTTTGGATTTTGAAGTCTTAATGTCTGAGTTGTAAATTGTGATCTTTGGGTTCTGTAGAATCATTTATGGTTTGAATTATGTATATGTTTTATTCTTATAATTTGATCTTATGGATTATATATTATGTGAATTTCCAATTGGTTGGTTTTTTGGGTGATTAATTATTTTTTGTACTTATGAGTCATTGTACAAAGATATGTTTGGAATTATAATACTGGAAATTTGGATTTGTTCAAAGCTCTGTAGGTGACATAAAATAATTCATTTAAGTATCATTATCTATTTTGGTGAGTTTTGGGTAAGAATTATGGGAATCAAATATAAAATGGTGTAATATCAAAAAATGAATGGTTTGAAATAAAAATACATGGTTACCTACATTTATTGAGAGATTATGAATTGGGAATAATTCAATATATAGGTAAATTAATGAGAAGTTGTATGGTATATATAGACTATACTGAATATTATAGACTATAAGTGAAAAATTATTTCCTTTTTGTTTTTAACCTACTATAAATTAATTTAGAGTTATATATATATATACTCAAATAATTATTTTTTATTGGATGTGGATAAAAGATTAATTTTTTTGCTAATTATTGATGATAACATGATTATTCTGGGATAAATGGATTTAAACTGATAGAGATTTATTATATTTAATTTTTTTTGGTATTTTAATTATCATTATGGTAGTTTTTTCTTAGTTGATCTCTAGTTTTGGGTTATATATTGACTTTGGGGTGGGACATCATTTCACATTGTATTTATAATTTGGCTAGAGTGTGTAATAATTTTAATTAATATGCACATTATAGGGAAATTAATGAGGAGTAACTGATGATTCAAAATTTTCCCATAGGTGGTATAAGGGAACATGGTTTTAGGTATGAGACAATGGAAAATCATAGTTTATTATCTTTAATTCTATATTATATTATGTGATTTTGGGTAGAACTACGTTACACTCACACACACCGCACACACCTATGCCCAAAATGTAGGTCATAGCCCCCCAAGGGATAACCAAACCAACCATCCACCTTATTACATTATATTTTTTTCCTAATGCCCAAGTGAGCATTAAGACCATTACATGGAACATAGGCTTGATATTTTGGAACAAGTCCCATTCTATGAATGTTAGTACTATAGTTCCCCAGATTCTACAATACCCACTATTATACCTCCACCTCTAAAGTACTTGATACAGTACCCACATCTACTATAGTGTATCCCACTGCTATTTTTTAAGCACACACACCCCTCACATAGGCCAGAAATGCTGTCTATAGCCCAAATGGGATATCCCACCCATCTAGCATTAATTATTCAGTACATGTCATGTAGGTCCAGTGGGAACGAATCCCATTACATGGCCCATAGGAATAGTGGACATGTATCCCATTAATGAAACTAAGGATTTTGTTTTGGGGGTTTCATCTAGGCTGGGGAAATTCAAGTATCCAAATCATGAACTTACATAATGAAAATATGAAAAAAAAAATTGATTCACTTGTATACCCAATGCTATTTATGTTTAATGTTTTTTTGAATTATAAAAATGACATTAACTATAAAATTTCCATATCACTTTTTGTAAAACGGTCATTGTTTTCTACTAAAATGATAATTCCTTATATTACAGTAATTCTTAAACATATCCCATAAATATTTTCCACATATTTCACCCTTATATACATGTCAAACATAATAATCTTCCTTATAAAATGTAAAAAATGAAACATAATAATGATGAGATTAAATTCTAAAAATGTAAAATAATTCATCAAAATCTATCATGAAATTAACCAGGCTTGAAGAATATTATAAGAATAAATAATAATAAAATAATTTCATATAAATGATAACAAGAGATTGTAATATGTCCATGAAAAACATAAGAACATAAATAACCTCATGGATAATAAAAATAAATTTTATAGTGATGGGAAACATAATGTTTGACATCATAAACATACCCTCCAAGACACATCCAAGACATCATACATAAATGGGTAAGGATTACCACAAAAACCCAAGCAGGTTTTCTTTATAATACCAACCAATTCATTGAGAGGCTATATAATTTTGGGCTCCACTCAATAATAAATAATTCCAATGCATTCATCATATGAATGGAATAAATAAATAATAAAATACATAATCAATAATCCTTTTTAATAAAAAAATCTATTGAAATCAATGTAAATTGAATCTCAATATTTTATTAGTTATTTAATAGAATGAAATACCTAATAAGAACCCTTCAAACTGACATTGTATATTTTAATGGGTATACTGTTGTATAAATATTATGAAATAGGATTTTCAAATAGTAGAAATGATATTGGATATTTTAATGATATTAATGAAAAAAAACCTGAAAGATATCATTAATGTTTAAAGAGACATGAAGAGTGATAAAGAATATAACAATTAAAAAAAGTTTAGGTATAAAATATAAATTAATATGAGAATTTAAAAGGTATTGGAATCAAAAAATTCAAACCTTGAACTTTTTTTCATGACCTATTATACCATCTTCAATTAAAAACCATAAGTCGAGTTTGAGTAGAGAAATTTATCTATACAAGAAGAATAATCTTATTTGATTTTAATTTACCGCAAGACTACTGACACGTCGGGGGATTTAGGTTCCTAAAAATTGCATTCCATCCTAGTTGTGTGATTGATATAATTTCCCTCTAGGATTATCCATTGAATTTATCAAATAGATAATAAAAAACATTAAATTCCTTAAAATTCATTTTATACAATCTTCCAGATACATTTTGAAATTATAAAGAATCTATTATAGTGTATATACCTTATTTAGGTGCCTACTCTACATTTCATGATTTTATTTCACTTGTTTTATAACTGAAAAAGAAATTTAGATCAAAATTTATGGCTATTATATGTTGGAAAAACATTATAAATTAAATCAAGTTCCTATGCAAGTCATTCACATAGCCATTCTTAGAGCTCCCTTACACCAATCCATCACCCAACTCCATAAACCATTTTGCATAGATCCTCAATGGGGCTTCATTAACCAAATCATCCAACAATTCAATAAATAGACCCCACCTATAATTTCAAGAAGATGGAGGAACTCCTAGATGACCTAGAAAGGTGAGATCTCTAGTATAACTACATGTTCACCCAACCATTTCTCCCTTTCATGAGTGGTCAACTATGGAAATCCCACTATGAAGATGATTTCCCTCTTTATCCCCCACATGGATGAACCACCTGGGTGACCTATACATGGGTGGATTAAAAGTGGATGACCCATGCTTGGGAAACACCACTTGCATGACCCAAACATGGGAAACCCACACATGGGTAACCCACACATAGGACTCCCAAAGTTGGGTGACCAACGTTTGGGAGACACACATTTGGAAAAACTACACATGATTCTAACTTGGGAGTCCCAAACCTAGGTGACCCACACTTGGGAGACCCATGATTTAGAAAGCCACACGTAGGAGACCCTTCACCCATGTCACATCACTTAGGTTCCTTTTATCCAAATTCCCATTATATGTGGATGAAAAATCAAAACGTTATCCCTCAATATAGAATGAAATCCATTGTATCCCTATCACTAGGGATATGATCCTTTTCAATCTTCCCATAGTATTAATCATCTTTGAAATCCCTCTCATAATAGATAAGAACCAATTCACTCAAGTCACATACTTGGGTCATTACATGAATAAAGGGAATCCACTTAGTTATACACCCCCAATCAAAAACATAATTCCCAGAAGTCGTGATACTCATAACGGTTTAAGATGCAAGGGAATCCTTCTAAGTGTATCCCCTACCAAACATTCAATTCAACATTATTAACGATGATCCTAAAGGTTTCAGATACATGAGTTTTCTCCTTTGTGTAATCCCCAACCAAACATTCAATTCCCATGTGTTGAGATACTCCTCATGGTTCCAAATACTTGGGAAGCCTCCTTAGTGTAAGTCCCAAAAAACATTAAATTCCCATGAGTCAACATACTCCTCTTGGTTCTAGATACAATGGTATCCTCCAAGGTGTAAGACATAATGAAACGTTAAATTCCAATTAGTTGGTATACTAATCATTTTTTCAAATATATGTGCATCCTTTAAGGTACAATCCCCAGACAAACAGTTAATTCCAATAAGTTTAGATACTCCTCATGGTTCCAAATATATGAAAATAATTTTATGTGAATGAGATAATCAACCTCCCAATTACCATAAGTATATATACTCTATGTGGCTCCTGCTAGATGAGATTCCTCCTATGTGTAATCCCCCACAAAAAATTCAATTCACTATGAGTCGTGATACTATTCATGGTTCCATATTCAAGAACATTCTTCTAGGTGTAAACCCCAAACAAACCTTCATTTCTCTATTAGTCAAGATACTCATCATGGATCTAGATACATGAGATTAATAGAAGGTGTAAGAAGCAACAAAGTCATCAATTCACCATGATTTTAGATAATACTCTACGTTATAGATATATGGGAATCCTCCTAAGTGTAATCCCCAAACAAACCTTAAATTACCATGAGTTGAGATTCTACTCATGGTTCTAGATACATGGCCACATTATGTGGTGTAAATCCTAACCAATACTTCATTAATTATGAGTCAGGATACTCCACATGGTTCCAGATACATGGGAATCCTATTAGGTATATGCCTAACCAAACCATTAATCACCATGATTTAGGATACTTCACATGGTTCATAGACAATGGCATCCTCCAAGGTGTTATCCACAAATAACACCCTCAAATAACTAACATATTAAGTAATGTATCTTAATATATATCAGAAATAATCCTTACATTTAATCTTAATTGTATAATCTCATGTAATTTCACCAATCTTATATTACCTCTTTTTTCTCACACTGATCATGACTCATGTGGTCTTAACAATATCTCAAGATCAATTCGCATGCACGGATATAGTGACTCTATTTTGGGTCTCCTATTAAGGTGTAATCCCTGACCATTCATCAAACTATTTGGGTTTTTTCATTAAAAACATATATAGGAAAACATTTCATGCTTCAATCCCAACTTAAAACTCTAATTTCCATCCTAGATGGAAAAAAAATCATTGAGTCAAAATAATTTGATTTAATATATGTCATCATGAATTAATAAGGTAAATATTGGGAATCTCATGTATATATATGTGTGTGTGTCTGTGTGTGTGTGTGTGTTTGTCTATTTGTTTATGTGTTAACAAAAACTAGACGGTCTCAATTAGATCATTAGAAAATGAGTATCCATTTCTACATTGGTATGTTGAAGGGATTCCAGAATATGTCTTAAATCTATAAGAGAGTACTGACATAGGAAATAATCCTCCTAATAATAGTGTGGTGAGCCTGGCCTCCCTTCTCCACAACAACATCATTTTCTATGTTTTCACAAGAAAAGTCCTCATGAAAACAATTATTTGTAATTTACGTCCAAATTATCATGAAATGATTATGGGAATTAAATCTATCAAATATTCCATTGGAAACAAAAATGGTCAACTTGATACGAATACTTAAAAGGTTTCTAGACACTCACATGTGAAAAGGGACCATATTTACATCCATTAATATGGAAAGAAATCAATCATAAATTCACTCTTATATATGATGTTTCATTTATGATTGCATTGTTTTTGGTTCCATGTAATAAATTTATGAATATAATCCAAATGAAATCTTTCAATACACCATTGAATTTCACGATCATTGAAAAATATTAGAGCATCTACAGGACACCAACCCCAAACCAGAATATATGCTAAACACAAGCCTAAAATTTCATGAAGACCAAAACATCATGACCTTGATGTATAATACCATCAACATAGAACCACCAACTCTAGTTAGGGAAGTCCCTGGTGTGGCGCTATCATTGAAATGGTTTCACAAAACACTAGAATAAGGCCATGAATATTTACAATAGGAGGAATCTTGATAGTATATCCAATCAATGATGGTTTATTAACAACTAAGTGGTTATAGTCTCCACATAAAATAACATTGGGTTCCTATCCTCAGAGGGTATAAACCCATTCCTTATCTATCATTCTTAGGTGTAGGATAAAATCAAAAAATAAAGAAAATCACCAAAAAGATACACTAAAGGGTCTATGTCCTACATGGTCATCATAACGGATGTTAAATCTCTATTATAAATTAAAATATGGAAGGAAATTTTCTTAACTCTACCATCCAGACTTAGGTGTCTATAAGGGGAGTCCATCAGGGGTATCCATACACTACAACTAAGGGGATGGTCCATACCCTTTCTACTTCAAACACCTTTGAGGACCATAAATGAATCCTAATATAGGCTCAATGATAATATCATATTATCACTTGCCATTAGATTCAAAATTGAACTTTGATAGCTCAGTTATAGTATAATCATAATGAAAACCCCATCCAATATACCTAGGGTAATTTATAACATTTGTTAACATAAATTCACCTCTAGTATCATATATTAGGAAGGAACTTACCCAAATCACATATATTAATCCCCCAAGAGAATCTATTTTCCCTCTCAAATGATTGAGATAAAATAATTTCATCTCATATAGACTATATAATGATGAAAACCATTATACTATTCATAAGGATATAAATGTGATTAAATTAACTTTCCACTCGTCACCTAACCATAGTAAATCCATCTCTGTGGAAAATAATCTTACTCAGCCATAGTCCAGAAAATTAGATCTTCAATATACCAAGGATGAGTTCCTATAGTGATGAAAACCATTTTTTTATTGATATCATATTGAATATAAAATGCCTCAGCCCATTGGACATATTCAATGTGGGATTCTTTATCAACACATAATGATAGAATTGAGCCACCCCACTGAATTGAGATTACATAAATCATCCAATTATTTTAAAATTTTCATTCATTACTATGGATTCCTACCACTATGATTCCAAAATATACTAGTTCATGAAAATCATACATAGTAAAATAATATCCAGGCATTCAAGGAATAACTAGATTCTCTTAATTCCAAGATGGGTATCATGAGAGAAGAGAGAATAGGTAAAACCAAATTAATTATTGTATCCTAAGTGGGTGGATTTAACTTCTGTCCATCCCAACATTAGGAACACAATATTATAAATATTTGAGTGAATGGGTGATCTAGTAGATCATGTTACCCATTTATCTACCTATCATGGAATTATGGTGGGAACCCAAAAAAAGAGGAGGCTACCAAGATCAGATTCTTTATGTAGGCCTTGGGAGTCCCTTCATTTTGATTGTACTAAAATATCACATCCATGTTTATCTCATGATGGGAATATCTCTCCCAGTATTTCCCCTTTTAGTTCATCTCTACACTGAGGAAAACAACCATCATTGACCATTTACAATTTCATGTTGTTATAAGACAAATAAATCATGCATTTCATTACAATATGGAAGGGTTTGATGTTTTTCTTAGAGAAAAATATTCCCTAAAAACAAATACTATATATTTTTGTGTAAAAAATATAGGATATATTTTCAACTATGCTCATTCCATTGAAGTACTCAGGTGGTTACTAAGTGTTTGTGACTATAAAAAAAGTTTGAAAATGATGTTATTTGTTGAACCAATGAATACTCTTGTTTAGAACCACTATAATAAATATGTTATCTAGAGAATGATGAAATTGATACTTCCACCATCAATAATAAAATGGATAAAATATGTGACCTTTAAATCTAGAAGGATAAAATTTATTCCTTCCATAATGATCAGGTTCCTGGGTAATTCACATTTAATCTAGAGGATATCCTGGTCATGTTTCAAATAATAATAATTCGGGCAATGAAATGAAGGATGACTATCTAAATTACAACCCATACCATTGTACATTGGGTCACAAGATCATGTAATCGTTTATCTTCAAAGGCCTACTGTAAAATATGAACTATTAAGGTAAAATGGAAGAAAAATTCCTTTGAACATATGATTTATATTTTACCAATTATCCCCAATTAAAAATAATTGTTATGGCCACTTTCCCACCAAAACTTCTGAGGGGAACTGTCCCACCAAGTGGTATCACAAGCACTATCTCTCAAAACGATACAACAGGTTTCATCCCTCCAATCGAGAAAATGGGAATGGTCACACCCAATTGTTATTGAATTGAATAGGAACATTTATTCAACTATGTTTCAATCAATATGGTGTCAACTAGGATTAAATTATTTCAATATAGTTATTGTGAGAACAATCTTGATAAGGATTATTGAAATTTCTCACAATCTTCTAAACCACAGTGGTTTGTCTCATTCTCCTCCCCAGTCATTGGTTATGAATGTCTTAGTGATTCCATAAATACCTCTATAGGTGGAATTATCAACCATGTTAAGGATTCTTAGTGAATATTCTAGGGATAATATTCCCTATATCAACAGAAAATCTAGTCTCAAGGGTCTGTGTTCAGACTCCCATCATTATCAATCAATTCCGCCATTTAAAAATGAATCGATGTTGATGATTATTCTACATGTCATCCCCATGAGGATGATAGTGTCATCTCTATTGAAGATCATGTAACATAGTAAAATTAGTAATGTGAGGAACTTTTTGAATTAATTATAATGTTTTTTAATGTAATAATCGGTATACTTTTACATAGGTCAATATTATGTGGAATTATTGCTTCCTATAGGGTTGTGGGTACTTCCAAAATTCTGACCCATTCATCAGGTGAATTTTGGATCTCATTCCGCCTCACCCCAACACATAAGGCTATGGAAAATTACTTTTTTATACCTTTTCATTAAGTCCATTTCTGATTTTTTTTTATGATAGTATCTTCCATTTAGCATTAGAGATAGTTCCATTTCCCCAGTTTTTGGGAGACATCATCATCATATGGGCCTTCTAATGCTTCCGCATCTACCCATAAATTGATTTAGATTAGGGAACTACATCCTATATTTCAAGTTCAACCAAGTAGATATACTAATATAAGCCTATGTAATAGAATGGTAAAATTTTATTATCATCTATCACCTGAATATATGCAAAGGAGAGTATATCCTTTTTTACTGGATTATGTCCTCGAGCATTTTTTCTATTCCATGTTATATTATTTGATCATACTCCCATGAAATAAGTGACATGAGAAAAATATTTTTGATATAATATACAACATAATACCCCTATCATTGATTGTTAGGATATATAGTTGATAGGATATTTTTCATCAAGGGCTTCCTTTTGAAGCTGATCAACTAGGGGATTTTGGAAAAATGACACCCATGTTTCTACTTTGACCATGTGGACATCATGAGTAGAATAGACAAAGTGTATCAAAACATTAGTTCATTCATACCTTAGCAATATATAGAAAATGAATTGTTCATTTATACATGAGAATTTAAGAACATACTTCAAATAATCATTTGAATATAAAATTCTTGATCTTTCGGAGATTAATAGCCCTAATGAGGTGATCATGAAGTATTATCCTTATTATTTTCCCCACCACCAAATTATAGGATATAAAAAGGAATAATTTATCATCTTTATTGATGGGGATAAACAAATTAGTTTTTAACCGAATAAAGATAGAGAATCATGAGACACATGTCATATGCATGTGAATTATTCTCACTCAACAAACACATCAGCTTATATAATGAGCTATTAAATACATGGTCCTAGTCATATGACCCTAAACATAAAGACCACAAATGTCCTATTTGAATGAATCTAAACTGTATATACCAAAATCCTTACTTAAAGTTGTTAAACTCTCTAATAAACATTCTAGTTATATGACACAACATCATGTCATCCATTAGCCCTTTATTTATATGAATTTTTATTTCATTATCGATCATCTAACAAACCAGGTTGTAGAACAACATAAACCATTATTCTGTTTTCATTTGATATGTAGTGAAGCATAAGCCCCTATCTCTATACCATCTTCAATTTCTTCCCCATAGGTGAGAATGTATTCAATATTGATCCACGCATGTTCCTTTATTCACATTATGTCTTTTTTACTGAATGGTGAAGCCTTTTCACCCTCACCAATGTCTAGTTTATATGATAAAAAATTTCATGAAAATAAATATCCTATCACTCATCTGGGTTTCATTTTATCTCAGTCATATTATGTTGAACTATTATGAAAAATAATTTTATCAATATGATAAATCATATGGTTCCCCATCCTTACCGTATATTGTTATAATTCTTATCCAATGTAATTTTCAAAATATGTTAAATAGTACAATTCACATACCTATCATATGAGGTAAAATATGTGATGATTATCCCTTACCTGATGGGAAATCCCTTTAGATATAACCTAAAATTGTTCCCCTTTATATCATTATATACATATGATTAATGATATCATGGGATACATAGTGATTCATATACCCAATGCCTGAGTCACATCCAAAAAAAAATTCCTAACGCATGAGATTAACATTGCTAAAATTCATCCCCTACAGTCTTTATTCATGTTTATTTCATCATTACTAGATGAAAAATCCCACTCACCCACACATTTTTTCAAACCAGGGTCACCCTAAAATATAGAGTCCATTTATCCTAATATTATGATGTTAAAATATATGTAAAATTTCATTACCATATGATGTTAAACTAAAGGGACAAGTATTCATCCTCACCACATGACATTAAACTATGTGGGGGAATTGTACATCCAACATGAGAATAATTTAGCCGAAGAGATCACTCAAAAATAATGTTATTTAATATCCATGATTATACCATTACATCATGAGATCCATCTCTGTTCTCCTTGAGGATTAGATCTAAGTTCATTTTAGTCAGGGATCATTCTTCCTACCCAAATAGCATTTTATCAACTTGTGATATAGCTATAGAATT
The DNA here is from genome assembly GCA_963277665.1 of Viscum album. Classification (NCBI taxonomy): domain Eukaryota; kingdom Viridiplantae; phylum Streptophyta; class Magnoliopsida; order Santalales; family Viscaceae; genus Viscum; species Viscum album. The sequence goes on from OY728140.1 coordinate 2,080,031,895, forward strand.
TTTCAAAATATCTTCAATACCTTTTACCCACTAAAAAACATCATATCCTTTTATTTTTTAAATAAAAAATCCCCAAGTTGACAAATCCTCTTGATTTTATCTTCATTAGAAAAATTGGTTATAGGGATTGATTAATATGCTTGGACCCCTTTAGGATGTGATGATGAATAGCGTAGTTTTCCATTAATTCTATGATTTAACCCATTGATAATGTTTTGGTCCTAGAATAAAGGTCCACTTAGACCCCATGTATTTCCCTAGACTATGTATGGTAATGACCAGCCTACTCTCATCATTATGCATAGATTTAGCATGGTGATAGTTTTCCACTATTACAAATGGTCATTCTACTCTTTCACTTCTCTAATATATAAATAAGACATGTGAATACAGGATTTAATTTTTTTCAATTTACTATATTAAATGAAATCATTATTTTTTGGTGTTTTATTTGATCATACTCTAAATTTTATGTTAATTATTCACTATGTTGTGCGAGCATAAATTGTGTATTACTTTTGTCCACCCTGCATAACCATAAACTACACAGAATGGTCTAGTCAATGAGACACACATTCCATTTTTATGATTCATATCTATGTATGTTCCCCCATCATATTATAATTTATAAATAATCTTATGCATCTATGAGTGTCCCCTATATGAAAATACCCCCATTCAATACATGGATTCTCAAAATATGATTTGAAAAATCTTCACATCAGTTCAGTTCATTCTCAAAATGTGGAATAAAACAACCTTTTCAACAATATTAATTCAATATATTAAAATTAATGGTAAATTCCATTATCATATGACATAAAATTGGGTGTTTTGGGGGGAAAAAGTTTCACCTCTATATATTCAGTGTTGTATAACCATAAATCTCAGTACTCCACGACCATATCTGGATAAGCATAAACTGTATTTTCCCTAATGGTCCATTATTAAATACCTTAAAATATAAAACCATTTTTCAATGTTATGATATCATAAACTATAAAGATATTATATCCTGAAAACATGATTCTAAAATACATGTCCAATGTCCTTTTTGTATGATGATAACCTATATTGTCTTTTTCCTAGTTTCTTAATGTTATGCTACATAGCATGGTCCTCATCATATGTCCCAAAACTATTGAACATTTGAGTCTTTGTAGAATGAAATTAAACATCACAAAACACGGTCCATTGTATGTGACCCACAAACAACATTATATATATATATCATTCTAAAGGTTCCTAGTAAATACTCCATATATTAAATGAACAATAGGGATAAATACTCCATTTCTAAAGAACCATGTTTCTTAAATATAGGTTATTATCTATAGAGATTCAATTTATTCAAATCTAATACAAAGAGGAAAATATGAACATTCTCCTCTCTAGGTAATATCTCGATCTATATTGGGGTACCTTTTAATTTCTTAGGGAATCCTTAGTTTTTTATATACAATTAAATAATAATATTATTTCATACCAAAAATATGACCAGACTTTCTTCATTAGTCATGTATTTTCATCACATTCATCCATGACCCTCCTTGAGATGCTAATCATTGTAGAGATTAATGTTTTAATTGAAATAAAAATACCCCCACATGTTCTTTATCATGAAATACCATGTGGTTCAAATGTTTTTTTTTATGTTTTATCGACATTCTCATGCTGAGAAGGACCTATGTGAGCTTTGAGATCATGGAGGGTCGCTCTAGCTAAAAAGACTAAGATTCCATTTACTCTATGATAGGAAAATTATAATAGATTTATTAACTTATATTACCTACTTCCAGTCCTAGAGGTATGACTATAAACTTCACAACACTTATGTCATTAAAACACAAAATTTAAGCACATTGTGATTGTACACACTAGTGAAATTAATCATTGAGGTAGAAGTGTATCCTGTATCGATTTAAACTGATCCTAACGGCACATTCCATGTCTCCCCATTTTTCTATAAAAGAGAAACTAAAACATGTAGATATCTTTGGCACACAAACCTTAAATTACTTAGAGTCTTAATACCCCAACTCCATTATGTTGTCTTGGTCTTCACAGAATATTTTGAAGTAGGTTGTAGATTTTATAGAAATATGATCAGAATAAAATTCACCATTTTCCATGAATAGTAGTGAGATATATGTGGGATGGTATTTCATTACAATAACTACATGTGTATTGAATCTTGTATAATGAGATATGTATTGAAACCATTTCATATCCTAGTCTCGACTATAAACATTCATTCCATGTCCTCTGAACATAAACTATGTATTTCTCCCCAAGGAATAATCTATAACTACATTAGTCTTTTCATTCATGCTAACTTATGCCTTTATATTCCTATATCAGACATACCACATTTTTGGTCCATGATATGTGACCTTTATACTCAGTAAAATTGGTCAAATCAGTAAAAATTTAAACATTATTCCTTCACAATCCTAATTACATTAACAAAAACTAAAATTCAAATGAGTCCAAAAGGATTGTCAGTTTGAAACCCCATGAAGGGAAACCTGATAATTTTTCAAGTCTTATATTTTTAATCCATTCCCTTTTTTGGTTTATGAAAAATTGAGATCATAAAATGTCACAAATAAAATATGGATCACTATGAAACCCTAAAAAATTCCTCTCTTTACTCGCTAGACCCCAAGTATAAGAAAAAATAAGCGAATATTTTGCTCTACTTTTACAACTGAACATAATTTTTTCCACATGTACCTTATCATTCATGATAGCATTACCTTTTATTATTGATTATAAAAGACATTTATGTGGTTATGTACTCATGAATCAATGGTTTTATCACATTTACATGAGAATTTGTTAATTATATGATGGTATAACCTTAGGGGTGCTTGAACCCTTCATGAATATTCTTATTCTCCATGAAACCACTAAATATCTTTGATATATGATTTAACTAGAAAAAATTCCTTATCAAAAATTATCCACTTAGAATCCCTTAGTATTGAGTCGATTAATTATATTGGCTCCCTATCCCATAGTAAAATTGGTTGTAGGGGTTGGTTTATCTGATGGGACCCCTTTAGGATATAATGGTTAATGAAATTTGTTTTCCCATAAGACTATGAAGTAACACCCAAGGGTATTATTACCTGAATGAAATGTACACCTAAACCCCATGTGTTATCCATAAACTATGTATGGCATTAGTTTTCATCCATTATTAATTATTCTTCTACTCATGTTAGTCTCCATTTATAATTGACTCAGACAACCATGGGTGATGATTTAAACCGTATGTAACCCCACTATTCAAGAAGATTCAAGTACCAAAAATGTTTGGAATTTAAGCATTGTTATCCCTACCAAAGTAAAATTAGGATATTTTATTCATATTCCCTTTTCTATTTGGGAGTGCTTGTTATATGGATCCTCTGAAACTTCTTGTTGATATTATTATTTTTGAATATCTTATTAGACATGGGGTATATGATTTATGACTATAAGAATATTTCATCACATGGTTTGATCACTATATATTAAACTAAGTGTTTTTAAACATGAGATCATCTATACTAACACATTCCTTCCTATCCTAACACGGTTTTCCCTTCCCCTTGCTGTATAGGTCACCTCACCCACCTTTTTTTACAAATTTAAGTGACTTTAAACAAAAATAGTATGTGGTAAATTATATTTCCCTTAATTTATTAGGAAATTATTATCAAATAATTATGAATTTTAAATATATGTACCATTACTTGAGGTTTCCTGTAATAATGACATTTCACACTCGAATAATTTTTTTGTTTTCACATGCCACGTAACTATACTGACCTCCTCACATTTGGTCTTTGTTTTCTAACTATAAACAACAACCACCTATGTCTAGAATGAAAGACCCTGAACTACCATTTTTAAGAGGAATATTACATGATGGGTTTGAAATACTCCATAGGAACCCTATGAAAAATTTTATTCACTACTCGTTGGGAATGCAACCTGCATAGCCTAAGAAAAACATGCTAATTTGAAAAAAATTAGAAAAACAATTGTCAAGGTGGAAATCCACAAGGGGTAGCCAAATTAAAATGCATGTTCCTGACCAATAAGAATCATCATTTATTACCTTTTAAACAAATTACATTTAAAATAAGAATATATAAATATTGACGGGACCACCATTTAACCCAACAAAAATCATGATATGCTCGCTAGGTCCATTGAAATAAGAGAAAGAAATTAGGGAATTTTGTTTTCTCCTCAAGACCTCTTTAAGGGTAAAATGTACTCATTTTCATGATTAAAAATGCATTATATATGTTCTATCATGCATGAACATAGACTTATTAGGGTAATTTCTTATTAAAGATGGTTGTATCACTGAGAGGGGGTGAATCAGTGATATATTTTTATTTTATGTTTCCTTATTTATGAAACATACTTCACCTACTATAAATTATTTCCTTCCCCAATAAAACCCATTCAAACAAACATATTTTGGATCATAATAATTTACAAGGTTCACTACTCAACAAGATTAGTTACATCCATGGTATAGTTTGGAAATGATTCAATACCAAAAAAACAATATAAATCAAACCTTTTTTCTAGATTACAATGAGAATGACACACCCTTATGTTAGTATATAACTATGATCAATATAAAAATTAAAGTTATTCAAGTATTATTAAATTATATAAGATAACTACTGTAATAAACATGTTATGGTGCTTCTTTATCAACTTTTACAAATATTATCTTTCAACTAAATTATTAACTTTATTATCTAGAAACTAGTTATTAATTCTTCTAGACTTCATGACGATAATCAATATGATTTACTATTCCAATTACCACGTCTTATTTCTCAATATGGAAGTATAACTCTATCAAAATATGGTTGAGACAATTCTAAACCACTTTTATCTCAGTTGGGAAAACCCAAATTCGATTGCTTGGCCTAATTTTGGAACCCCTGAATATGATCTTGTCTCTTTTCCTTTATTCTTCTATCCAAAACTACTTTTCAAAAATACAAAATTTGAAAACATAAACTCCCAAGAAATTAATATATTCTCTCTCTTATTCTCAATAGTACAACAGTTTCATAAAGTAAAAAGTAGATTCTCCTTTTATAATCGACCCAAAAGTGGTTAGGGAATGATTATGAAAAATGTTTCTTGCTCAAAATGTTTTTTTCCAAAACATGATTTCTCCTTGAATTTCATGGGTATTTATGACTTCTTAAATTCCTCTAAACTCTTCTAAATCCTTATCAAATATTCTAACAACTTTATCTCACTTCTAACTTATTTAATAAACTTCATTCTTCTTCTGATTCTCCATTCTGATTTCCCAATATGATTTATTCATTATGATGCTCCATACCACTTGCATATATAAAGAAATATAAAAAATAAATATTCTAAGAAAACATTAGTTTTATTATAATTCCAATTTTCAAGTATTATTTATCTATTACTATTATGGTGTTTGGTCACTCTGATTTTCTATACCATATTGTAAACAAATCAGAATAGAAGGCATCCCATTACATATCACTCTATAAATTGGAAAACGAATATAATCATTCTGGTGTTTATTAATATTGATAAAGATATTATATTATTTAATAAAATAGATCTTGAACCATATGTAAATAAAATTATGTAAATCAAATCAGAGTTCATATTTCTCTTGATTCACTTGCAAGAAAGTCAACTTACAATTCATCTTGATGGAAGTAGTTGACTACATTGCTGATTGATCTATGATTTAATTTTTGTATTGGACCCAAACTACATTACTTATATTTACATTTATTTGACTCTGATAAACCCTAATGAAAACAATTCTTCCTATGAAAATTAAAATGGAATACTGAATCTGATGGACCTGTATCTACAGCTTCAACATCAGTAACATCTTTATTTTCTTACTACTGTACCTAATAAACTTTTCGCACTTCACATTTTTTTAAATAGAAAACTCAAAAAAAAATCTCTGAATATTTAGATCTTTTAGATTTTGTTCTAACTAAAAACTAGTACCTTTGGTTTTGTTCATTACAATCAACCATCTAATCATTAAAACAATATTGAGTCTGGAGATCTCACTATGATGATCTATGACTGTTAAAATACAAAAAAAAAACATCTTTAACTAACTTATTCTTATAATCATGACATCATGAATTTTATTATGTTTATGATCATATTAAACATTGTTTGACATATAATAAAAAGTATTGTACCTTCACATTCTTCCAGCAACATCTTTCTTTCCAACTCATCCATAATACGATTGGCCAAAATATGATTGGAATTACTTTTTCCGCCTTTCTTTTATCAATATTGAATTAAAAATTTTACAACATAATTATTATTTTTATTTAATAAAAATTAAATAAACATCATCATATTTATATCGTAGTCATTTAAATTTTGATCCTTCCTCATTACGATCAAGTCTTTCAATCCAGCCTCAAGGTGAGTCTGATTGTCCTTTCCTTCCAGCAAGCTCCTCCTAAATCTGATGGACCTTTTAATTATTTGTGTGTCTGATATTCATAATATTATGCTTATAATAGTTTTCCATTTTTAAAAATTGAATCAATTTATTTTCTTTGAAAAATCATGGGAAAAAAATACAACACAATAACAAACTTCTTCTTACTTATGAAAACCTTCTTTATCTAACTTGCTCTCAGCCATCTCCCCATTTGGATTTTATTATCATCCAAGATTCATAAATCACTAAACTTTATAAACTCAAGATATAGATTAATTATCAACAATTCAAAGACAATGTGATCTAAATCATTATAGGAAACAATAATTATTGAGAGAAAATCTAAGTTGTCTAAAAGTAATGATCATGTAAACCTCATTATCTTTCTTCATATATTTGTGCACCTTTTTCATTTTATATTCCATATTCCAATAACAAAAGTTTCCTACAATCACTCCAAAAAACATTTTGAATAGTTCACACACTTACATGTTGAGATCACATCTTACCCACAACTCCTCATTTTTAAATGCTTATTTGAAAGGTTTAGCACATAAAAATGGATTTGTTTATGAAATAATTCTCTAACATGACAACACTATCCAAATACAAGATGATATATGAGATGAAAAAATATACATGAACCTTGATTAGAAATAGGTCGGATGCCCATGTTCCACCCCAATTAAGTAAAGGATCCCTTTGATAAAGTTTTTGTTAAAACTCCAACAACTTGTTCCGATGTAGAAACATACTCCAGCTTCAATTAATTCTTCTTTTCATGCTAATTAATGAAATTATATTTGATATCAATATGTTTTTAATGATAATGTTTTATTAGATTAATGTTAAGGTTGATTTCACATTGATTATCATATCCAAATATTATGGGTAACTTCACTTCAACAAGTAAGTATTCTAACTATTCCTTCATCCCCATAAGTTGAGTATCATATTGATTGGAAGTAACATACACAAACTCATCCATTAAAATTGTTACTCAATTTCATTTATTTTTTTACAACTTACACAATTATTTTCTAGAAAGAAAGCTCTACGAGATTTGGATCTTTTATCATCAAAATTTCCTTCCCAATCAGTATCTGAATACCCAAACCAATAAATAATTTATGAGATATCATACCTAATTTGGAAATTTCTTATACCTTTGATATATCTGCTAATTCATTATTCTAGCAAGTAAATGTGATTCTTCAGGATAACCCTAAAATATTTCAGAAAATTTAATAAAAAAACAATGTCGAGACTAGATATAGTCAGAAATAAAAAACATTCAATCAGCTTCTGAAATATATTCTAGTCAATATACTTTCCTTCTCCATCATTAATCTACTTGGATCCCATTAAAATCGATGTGGGAACTTGTTTCTAGTTTTTCTTACTGAAATTAGTGAGAATTTCCTCAGCATACTATTCTTGAAAAAGAAAATTTTATTTCCTCTTTTTTCAAAATTTTAACCAAAAAAGTATTTCATTTATCCCAGTGTATAGATCTTAGAAAAAATTAATCACTTTATTAAATATTTTTCATGATCAGTCATCATTCATAGTAAAGATAATGTTATCAATATAAACAATTTTGATGATGGAAAACTTATAACATTCCTGTATAAAAATATTATAGTCAAATCTTCATTTCTTAAAATTCATCTTCCTCATGACTATATCTAATTCTTAATTTAGTTATCTCATATATTTTTTATCCCATACAAGGATTTCTTAATATTACACACATAAATTTATTTTTTCCCAAAAAAACCCATATGTTTGATCACTATAAAAATCCTCATCTAGATCCCCATTCAGAAATTTGGACTTTATATCCATTTGAAAAAAACATTAACCTCATTTAACATAATAAAAATAATGATTATGATTGTTTGTAACCTTTCAACTAAAGTAAAAGTTTCATCAAAATCAAAACCCTAAATTTGGGAGTATACATTTCAAAATAATATTGACTTTTTCTTTTTCACTTCACCTTCTTCACTCATCTTATTCTAGAAATTCCACTTTTTTATAATGATATTTTTCTTATCTGTCTTAGGTATGAGTTCCCATGTATAATTATTTTATATTTGAGAGATCTATTCATTCATGGATTGAAAAAATTCTACACTCTCAAAATATTCATTCACATCATTCGGATCTACTTTTAAATACAATGAAGTGTTTTTAAAAACTTTTGATGTTATTATTGTTCAAAACATCAGATGTTGATTACCAATAATGTTCAGGGTCTCTACAAGCTTCCTCAACATGGGATGAGATTTTTGAGTATCTTCATAATGACTAGAAATATAAAAGTTTTATTATTCTTCTTGAATAGGATTACCACTATTAGTATCCTTATCATAGTTGTTAACAAAAAAATTTAGTATCCTAGTTAACATCTTTATCAGCTCGCCCCTATTTATCTACCTCATATTTTTTAATAACATTCAAATCAATAGAATAATAAATTTTTCCTATTTTTTTGTAGAGACATTTTTCCCGTTCCTTCAAGAGAATATCCTTGGAAAATTATATCTTCACCCTCTTCTCAAACTTACTAATGTTTCCACATTTCTTTTGTAGGATTCATGGAATCCCAAAAAATATTAAGTGTTTCAAACATGGTTTTTTTGTAAAACATTTAATATGGAGTCATATATGAACATGGATAGTAGAAAATATGTTTTATGATATATACAATAATACCCATGGAATGCCTACAATAGTAATGAAGAAGGCCATGTTCAAGTAACATAGTTCTCCCCATTTCCACCAAAAAAAAATTTCCTTTTAGAATGACCAATTTTTAGGAGTGTATGATGAATTGAACTCATACCAAATTCCATGATTCTAAAGATAATTTTAAAATTATTCAGGTATGTATTCACCAACATTATATATTCTAAACATCTTCACTGAATACTCACATTACATCTCATATTTCATACTAAAACTTTTATAAATTTTCAGAGCATCTTACTTGTTTTCATATATATATAACAAGTAATGCGAATCAAGTTATCAATGAAATTGATAAAGTACTTATATCTATTAGTTGATTATTTCCTAATTGGCCCAAAGATATCAGAATGGATAAGTTCCCAAGGTTGTTTTGAATAAATCTCAACTTTCTTATGCACTGAAATTGTAATTCTTTCCATTGTGACAAATAATGAAACACCAACAACTTTTTCTTAGTATATGAGGAATATCACATACACTATATTGCTTTGATAACATGCTCATGATTCTCTGACACATGTGTCCCATCCTTTTATATCATAATTTATTCTCTTCCACCCTACCTAAGTAGCAACAGTTTTTTATTTCACTAACTTGAAATCAGTTTCCTTTTGTATATTTTCATCCTATAAAAATCATTCCATCTTCATCACTTTTCAAAAAAAATCCATATTTTCTGAAAATGAATTTTTTTTCATTAATCAAAACGTTGTGAAATTGTTAGCAGATTGTGTTTCTTCCTATCAACATATAAATCTTTATTGGATTTCAACTTTTCATTCCCAATGATGACTAATGTAACACCTTTGATTATCATAGATTCATTATTGACAAATTTTATTGTTCATTCATTTTAATATTTCATGTTCGTCAGAAAATTTAAATCTAATGTCATGTGATAAGAACACCCACTATCAAGAATGAAATTTGTTTATCATTTTTTAGCTATCCGATTGCTTTCTACAATAATATCCTTTTAATTCTCTTTTTTCCTTCTTCATATTTGGCTTATGATAATTAAGAAATATATTTGTTCAAGTAACAAATCAAGAAATCCTTTCTGATGGTTTCCAAGTTTTTAACATATTTTAAAAATAGTTTTCTAAGGTTAGAATCTATTTTCAACATTTATTATAACCTTCAAATGTTATTTCAATATAATATTCTTAGAATTCTTCAAAAAATCTTTCTCAAACTTCTTTCATTGGGGAGATTGACTGACCCTCAATGTTTTTCTTCTGTGATTTTTGGAATAGTGTTAATGTTGCTAATTTAACCAACACAAATGTTTTATAAGTTTGAATCCACCACAAAACCAGAAGAATATATAGAAAAAATATTTTACTCTAAAATTTCCATACAGACTATATTTGTGACCATGTTTATCAGCATCATTCTTATCTTTCTTAATAAAACATTGTTTACCCCTAACCTTCCAATTTTCAATCAGAATTACCTTTTTCAAAAAAAAATATTCTTTAAATAATTAAAAATTAAAAAATAAATGTAATTTTTTTCGACTCCTAATGTTTGATAACATCTGATTTCCGATATTTTTTGGTCTTGTCTGCATACATAACTTTCCCATCATTCTTTTTCTCAAAAATAATTTCACATTTATTCTTAACCATTAAATGTAAATTTTATTGATCCTTATTAGGTTTCTCCTTACGAGAACTTTAAAAATCATCCATGATTGATTTTTTAAAACTTGTACCTCATTGTTCATCTTTATAATATTTTTTTGGAAAAATTTCAACTCTTCTTCTTTTTCCATCATATGTACTTCAAGGTGTTCATTACAATTTTTTCTTTCACAAGATATTTCTTCAAATCATCAATCTATTCCATCATCTTTACTTTCTAATTAGGAAAACCTTCTTTATTATCAAATGATGAATATTCCTTTTTGAAAATCATTATTTATTTTTCATGCCTCCCAATATTTTTTCATACAATCTTTTAATTATTATTTAAGATGAAATTCTAATTGGGAATCATCCTCTTCAGAACTTCTTTATCCCAACTCTTAAATATTCATGGTTGCAATAAATTCATTCTCACCATATTAATTAGACTGTTTTTTGGATACATCTCGTTGAATTATTCTTATTTATCATTAGAAATGAATCTTTTACTTTTAGATTTGGAGAAATTTTATGATTCCCTTTGGAAAATGATTCACCCTAATCACATGGTTTATTCCATTAAATTCTTGTCCTTCTTTATTCTTCATCACTATCCTCATATTTATTTCTTCAATGAAAATTAGCTGCAAAGTTCACAATGTATCCACTGTAAAATAATTCTAGGGAAAGTTTCCATTTATATTTACCTATAACTCATCTCACATTTTTAAAAAACAAGGATAAAACATCATCATTATTTTGACCTAACTCCTTTTCATAGTCAGTGTCAACAATATATTCTTCCTCAAATAAAATTTTTAGACTTTTTTTTTCTTGGAGGATTTGAAATAAATTTCCCTATCAATGTTTTTTCAATTCATAACTTTATCCCTTTTCATTTCATATGTAATGAGTGTTCTTTGAAAATCATCATAATATTATGTTTTTGGATCTTTATCTTCCAATAAATAAACATTAGCATCAAAATTTTTGGGATGGATTATCAAGATTTTTTCAACAATTGTAAAATATTCTAACTTTCCACCAAGACCTCTTATAGTGTTGATAATTACATTAACCCTTGTAAAGAAGTCATCAATATATTTTTATTCACAATTCTTGATATCTTCATACTTAAACCTAAAAATTTGTAACTTTTTATTAATTAGTTTTACATTTCCTTCATAAAAGGTATTTCAAAATATTTTAGATAACTTTTGTAGTGGAAACACATTTGAATCATAATAACTCAGTTTCAGAATGTGATTAGTGTAAATAAATATAGGACCTTACATCATTCTCAAGAATATTATTATCAATATATATAATAGGAACATTCTCATCAATAGAAGTAAATACACCTATTGTAGCTTCAATAAAAATATACTCAATAGACATTTAATAAGCAAACATTCTATATTTAATGATATTATTTTATTTACCATTGAAGAACTCAATTCCATTATTGTTTAAATAAATCCAATTATCTATCAACTTCTCCTCAAAACATCATAAAACAATAATAAAGGGAACATTAAACTCTGATACCACTTTCAATTTCATAGTCAATATAGTTGTATTACTAAGAGGGGGAGGGTGTGATTTAGTGTTATCTTTTTATTTTTTTGGTTACATACTTATGAAACAACCTTAAACTCTTGTAAAAGATTTCTTTCCCAGCTAAATAAAATTCATATAAACATACATAGTAACAAAATAATTCACAAGGTTCACTACACAAAATTTTTTTCTATATCGTTTGTATGGTTTGAAAATGATCTTATTCTACATAATTCACCATAAGACAATCCTTTTGTGTGGATTACAAAGAGAAGGATATTCCCTTACACTATTTTAGAAATATGATCAATACAATAGTGCATTTTATTCATGTAGTATGAAATGATATAAAAATTTGTTTTAAAACATTTTATGGTTCATCTTGATTAACTTTAACAAATATGATATTTCAAATAAATTCATCACATTTTACCAAGAAGCTAGTATGGTGATCTTCTAAAATTTGTAATGATACTTAGTCTAATTTTCCAGTTTGATTCCCAAATTTGATTTCTCAGTACAGAAATATAACCCTATCAGAATATGGTTTAGACAATTCTGAACCAGTTCCATCTCATTTCGGAGAACCCCAATCTTATCACATTGTTTGATTTTAGAAATCCAAAATATGATCTTGTCTCTTTTTCATTCTTCTTTTATCTAAAAATCCTTTTCAAAAACACTCAATCCATAAACATATTCTCCCATCAATTTATGGTATTCTCTATCTTCTTCTCAATAGTAAATCTGTGTTATAAAGTAAAATATAATTTCACCTTTCATAGAAGACCCAAAATAGATTTGGGTGGGAATATAAAAAACATTCCGCTAATTTTTTTCCGGAAATATTAATTCTCCATGAATTTCAAGTGAATTTATGACATCTTCAAGGATTCTCAAATCTTATAAAGTCTTCGTGAATCAAATAACAACTTTATCTCACTTCCGAATTCTTTAGAAAACATAAATATGATTATTATTATACTTTTTAATTTTTTTTTATGATTTATTAATTATGATACTTTCTACCACTTTCATATATGAAGAAATATACTGATTCAATCTTATTATGAAACATCAGTTTAATTCCAATTCTTATTTTCCGTTATGATTTCTCAATTATGATGAGGTAATTTGGCCAGTATTATTTTCTTTACCCTATTTCAAATAAATAATAATTGAATGCATCCCATTACATTTATCTATATCAATTAGAAAACCAATCAACTCATTCCAATTTGTTCATTTCAATGAAGATAGTAGATTCCTCCATATGATGACTCTTGACCCATATGAAAATAATATTCTTGAAATCAAATTTGGGCTATTTTTTCTCTTAGCCAACTTATAATAAAGGAAACCAATAATTCATCTTGATGGATATGGTTCATTGAATTATTGATTGGTATCTGACTTTATTTCAGTATTTTCCCCCAAATAATTCAATTATTTTTCCTTTTCATTTATTATTACAACTCCCAATGAAAAAAATTATTATGATAATTATTATGGCATACTAACTCCGATAAACTGGTTTCAGCTACTTCAACTTCAGAAATATCATTGTTTCCTAGATATGATACCCAATAAACATTCCGCACTTAACATCATTCTCTTATTTGATTGTGAAACTCATCAATTACTTTATCATAAGATAAAAATAATTTATATTTTGGTTTGACTAAAAACAATCCCTTTAGTTTCTCTCATTATGATCAACCTTCACAACCTCCAATAAAACTATGTCTAGTGATCTCATTCTAATGATCCGAGATATGAATCCTTTATAACCAAAATTATTTCACTAAATTCTTCTTGGATGAATGAATTATTTTAGGAATGTTATTATTTTTATGATTAGCTTCAACATCATATAACTTATAATGGAATGTAGTGTAACTTCCCATCCTTCTAGAAATATCTTCATTTCCTACTCAACCTGAATACGATTGGCCTATATTAAATTGGAATGAAAATGATTGGAATCACATATTATCCCCCTTTCTTTTATCAATAATTCATCATAAGTATTATAACTTACTTATATTTTTTGATAAAAAAATTCTAAAAACATCATCATATTTTTGTCTTGATCATTTAATCTCTGTTCCTTCCTCATTTCAAGCATGTATTTCAATCTGCAATCAAGGTGAGTCTAATGATCCTTTTCTTCCATAAGTCTTTTCCTAAATCTGATGGACATTTTTATGCATTGTGAGTCTGATTTCTTCAATACAATGGTCATTATAATTGTCATTTTTTTACAAATTTAATTTATTTATTTTCATTGTAAAATCATGGACAACAAAAGAAATCACACTTACAAAATTCCTTTTACTTTCAAAAACGTTCTCCAGTAAACAAAGTCCCAACTGTTAGTGTGGCCTACCCCTTGTGACCTAAAATTTTGGTATTAGAGTCAGATCAGTGTAGAATCAAAATGGAAACGTGGTTCATTACATGTGAACATTAAATAATTTGATGGTATCCCATCTCATACAAATGAGAAAGATCTATTAATATTCTTTCATCATAGAGTTTTTCAACAATGAACTTATGATGAAAATTTAATCCCTTCGTGAATGTGTCAGATCTACAGTTGATCCCATTATGATAAATACATGTGGATTGATTCATGTCCCCATAGAATATGTAATGACATTCAGATATCATATCTTTGATCCAACTATAAGTAATACATAATTTCTCTCCCTTTTTTCCAACATAGAATCTAAACCATTTTCAGATTAAGATATTTGTACATTCCATTGATATTAATCCTCCTGGAAACTCAAAAACCTCATGTAAATTGTTCCTCATAGTAACCTAAATTCCATGATTTCATATTCTCATATTAGAAATATTCAAAATCCCTATATGGACATCCTCCTTTTAGAAATCATCATTTTATTATTTAGACATCTGCAAGGACACCCATGCGATTTAGAAATGTGTAAAATCTCCCTAAATTAACCAAATAATCAGATTTATTTCATTCATAATGAATCCAAATCTAAGGGGGTATTTTGTGGGTAACTAAAATATTATGCCACACAAGTTTCTCCATGACCCATGACATCATCCTCATAAATACCACATATGTAAATATTGAGTAGAAATGTTTCTCTATACCAGAAGAACAAGAATAATGGATTTCCATATGCCACAAGACTTCTCATGCATAGAGGTATGGAGGTTCCGTAGATATGTTTTCCAATTCACACTAATGGTGATACGAAACTACCTCTAGGATTTGTCCATTTATTTCTTAAATTGGTATAAAATGTTTTTTATTCCATAAAATTTATTTTTTATGATCTACCATACAATTTGTGATATAAAAAAACCATTGTACGGTGTTTATACCATATCATGGGGAGTATTTTTTTTTTGTAGCGTTCAATCTTATTGGTTTCAGAGCCTATACAGACTTACAGATAAAATTTTATGGTTTTCAGAAGTTAGTAAATCTTTTTAATGGAATTTTTTGTTCCAATGAATGTTGTTTGGGTAGCCACTTTATGTATCCCCCTCAAAAAATTCCCTCTCCCAACTCACTCACCCATCTTTCATATATCCTTTATGAAACTCTTATTCAAAACTCCTTCTCCCTTGTCCTCTAGAAAATCAATAAATGGAACCCACTTTACCTCCAATTTTAGGAGGATATATGAACTCCTAGATAATAAATCAAGGTGATATCTCTACTGACACTACTTCTCAACCTAACTATTCTGCTCTTAGAAAGGATTACCACCATGACATGACCTATACTAGGACAAGGCTCCCTGTTATCCCTCACTTGGGTAACCCACATTATAAACCCATACTTGGATAAACCACACATGTCCATCTCACATGTGGGAGACACCCACATGGGTTACCTACAATTGTGCGAGCCACACTTGGGTGACCCAAAATTTGGCAACAAACATTATAGAGACCCACACATGGGCGAACCCCACTTGGGAGACTACCAATTTGGAGACCCGCACTTTGGAAGCCTAAACATGGGTAACCCAAAAATGGTTGACACTTAACCTAAGAGACTCTAGTAAGAGACTCAAATGCAAAGTCACTCCACTCAGGAAATCCATCCCTCCAAGTCACTCCACTTGGGAGACCATTTTCTCAATGCCCCTTATACATGGAAGAAAAATAAATTTTTTTTGACCTCAATTAGACTAGGAATATCTTCTATCCCTCTCACTATGGTTTTTACATCTTCCCTCATTATCTAGGTTTTATCATCATTTTAGTCCCTCCCACTAGATTTGAGAAGAAGTTACCATTGGTCTTATACATGGACTATGAATCATTCCATAAAAACATAGAGTCGAATTGTTCCTCTACATGTCATATTCCTAATATGTTTATGACCCAACATTAACTATATCCCCTCCATATTTTGTTACCAATAGAATGGGCGAAAAAAATAAGAATTCTCTAAAGTGTAATCCCCAATCAAACATTCAATTACCATCTTTTGATATACTACTCATGGTTCTAGATTCATGGGAATCCATCTATGTGTAAGACCCTACAAAACCTTCAATTCCCTATGAGTCAAGATACCTCTCACTTTTCTAGATATATGGGAATCCTCCTTGGTGTAATCTATATATAAACCATCAATTACCCTAAGTCAAGATATTCTTCACGGTTCTAGAAAAATGGAAATCCTTCTAGCTGTATGTCCAAACTAAAGCCTCAATTCTCATGAGTCTAGATACTCCACATGATTCCCAATATATGGGAATACTCCTAAGTGTATTCCCCAATAAACTATTTAAATCCCATTATTCAAGATACTCCCCCAGTTTTAATGTAAATGGTAATTATCATAGATGTAATGCCCAAACAAACTATTAATTCCCATGAGTCATGATACTACTCATGGTTCTATATATTTCGGAATCCTCTTAGGTGTAAGTACCTATCAAACCACCATTTACCATGTGATGTGATACTCCTCGTGGTTCCAAATACATGGATATCCTCCATGGTGTAACAACCAACCAAACATTCAATTAACCATGATTTGAGACAATCCAATTTATTACAAATACATGGGAATCCTCCTAGGTGTATGACTTAACCAAACCTTGAATTCACTATGATTCGACATAATTTTCACTATTCTAGATACAAGGGATTCATCCTAGGTTTAATCCCTCAACCAATCCTTTAATTCACCAAGATTATAGATAATCTTTATGGTTACATATACATGGGAATCCTCCTTGGTGTAATCCCCAATAAATCCTTCAACTACTTTGATTAGAGATACTCCTCATCGTTCTAGAGATATAATAATCCTTCTATGTGTTATCCCCTACAAAAACATCAATCATCATGAGTCGAGATACACCTCATTGTTTGAGATACATGAGAATACTCTGAGGTGTAATCCATAAACAAACATTCAATGACAATGATTCAAGATACACATCATGGTTCTCAAAAAAGGTCCTCCTACTAAGTGAAATCCCTAAATAAAACCCTCACATATCACACCTATTAGGTTAGGTATCTTATGACTTCTCAATTGTATCCCTCGTTTAAAATCTAATGGTATAATCTCATATATTTTTATTAGTTTTTGGTTTTCTCCATTATTTCAAATAGAGACTGAATCACATGGGATTTGAGATATGCAATGTTTATCCAATTATCATGGTGATACTAACTCTATTTTATGTATCTAATTATTTTTAAACCCTCAACATTCATTGAACAATATGGGTTTTGATTCCCCTTTCATAGGATATGTAGGATGACACTTTAAGGATCAATACCAACATCAAAACACCAACATCCCTTGGATGGAAATACACTCGAGAAAGCCCAAATAGTTGGATTTAAACCGAATAATTATTGACTAATAAGATAAATATGGGTATATATATATATATATATATATATCTGTGTGTGTGTGTGTTTACTCTAAATGCATGGTCTCAGTTATATCATTGGTATAGGGGTAACGAGTCCCACATTGGGATTTGAGAAAAATTAAAAAATAATTCTTAAATATATAATAGAGACCCAGAATAGGAAAAAATAGAACACAAAATGTTGTGGTGGACCTGAACTCTCGTTCTCTTAACCTGTTTATTTTGTAAGAATTTACTGGAAAAGTCCCATTGATCATTATCATTTGGAAATAATTCCATGATTAACTAGAAATGATTGAAGGAATGAAAGATTTTGGAGATTCCGTTGGAAACAAAAATTGTAAACCCAATGTGAATCATTTAAAAATTTCTGGCTTCTCACATGTTAAAGGGTACTATTATTTCATTATTTAATCATGATGTTGATCAGTTGAACATGATATATTTTA
Organism: Viscum album; assembly: GCA_963277665.1. Taxonomy (NCBI): domain Eukaryota; kingdom Viridiplantae; phylum Streptophyta; class Magnoliopsida; order Santalales; family Viscaceae; genus Viscum; species Viscum album. Next base: position 2,080,050,682 of record OY728140.1, read on the forward strand.
GACAATATTTTACTGATGAGAGTCTTTTTTATGTTTCCAATGAATAAATATAAGACTATGTTAGGTCCACTAGGTCCAATACCCTTAAAAGAGGGCGAGCTGAATCATGGTATGATAGATTAAAACAACTGCCCCTTTTGATCTTGTTTCATTGTTAAAAAATCTATTCTTTCAATTTATCATAGAAAAGTATAAACAGAATTTAAAGCATGCATGAGACACGTCAATTTTTACTTAGTTCATCCTCACTGGGATACATCCAATGAGCATATAATGAAAATGTGCTGATGTACCATATCCACTAAAAGTGTACTACAGTTTACAAAGATCAGAGTGGAATCACTATCCCACATGGTTTACAACCAATCACTATTTGAAATCTTGCTTCTCTCTCAACTGAAGTGTGATCACTGCTTCTTCATAATATCCACTCATTTTTTATAGACATTTATGTCCCGTAATTATATCTAATAAATGCTTCCTCCACCGTATGTAGATGCTCTATTGATGTATCACTTTCATCAACTAATGAATTACCACTTTTCCACAGATGTACTTGGAAAATCCAAATCTTTTTTGCAACCCTTAATGCACCTTATACTAATGTTTTATGCCTTTTTCACAAAAAATATACTTACACACAACTTCAATTTTACATGAAACTCTAATCTTATGTATAACTTCCTTAGTTTTCACTCAACTCCAATTCTTTAACGCAATTCCCTTTGCACAAAATTATTACATGATCTGGAGATCGGATTATCTCTAAGTGTTGAGCTACATCAAATAAAGGGTGTCCCCTAGTATTTAAGGTCATTTACAACCACTACACAGAAGATTCTATGTGTAACACAAGATCTTCTTTGAGTGCACAAAACCCCATTTGATGTCGCATTGGGCATGTAATCCTACTTCACGTAAACTCATCTTTTACTCACATTTCCAAATCTTTCACTCACTTAAAGACATTTCCAAATTTCCACATTATGATCATGAAACATTCCTTGCATGATTGTTTCCATGCCATCTTCAATATTGCATACAACTTCCTTTACCAATAAACTCCCTTCTCCATTTTTCTTATTTTGTGTCCCAAAAAATGGAAAACACTAGAAAATGATGCCAATGTGTATTTTTTCTTCATGTAGCACCTCTAGAGAATCCATTAATTCTTTTTTCTTTCTATGTAAACATAGGTTGTCAAAAATATATTTGGAACGCTACAACTAACCAAGGAAACCCTCTTTGTCAACAAACATAATCAACCAAAAAATGATTCAATGTTACCTTGAGGGATTTATGCCCAGAAGACTATAATCCAATTGAAATATCATAATCCACCAATGAATTCCAATATTATTGAAAAATATACTATCATATACCTGGAAAATTCACAAAACTCAAATATATTATAATCATATGCCTCGACTTCCCTAAAGACCATGATTTAGTGTCCTCATTGTACTTTATAATCTACATTGCCACTCTAGTGCCTAATGGTTAATACCTTTCTATGGAGCTATCATTACAATGGTTATATCACCATAATTCTAATCAATTCATGGATACTTATAGATGATTATTCACTCTATTTTTTCCTACCAATTATGGATTTCAAAGAAGCAAGTGTCTCCATTCTCTACACAAAATAATTTTGGGAGCATATCTCCAAAGGGTAGAGAACCATCCTTACATATCTTTTGGAGGTGGATGTGGACATAAATAGAATCTAGTAAACCACTCATCAGGCTCCTAGGAGGATCTATCTCCACCATGGTCATCATCACTGAAAATAAATCACATGTATAGAACAAAATCTGGAAAAAACTATGTCTGTCTCGACCATATAGTGTTAGATGTCATGGTGGATAGATTACTGGGGGTAGTTAGCCACTTCAACTATAGGTTAATTCTATACCCATGAAACTAAAAAGGACAATGGGGACCATTAACACATAATGATACTCTCTCAATGAAAATTCTTAACTACCACTATCCATGATATTAAAACATTTACCTAGCTAGCCATCGTGACAGTAAATTCTTAGGGAAAACCCCATACCATCATGTTAGAGAATTTTTATCATTTATATCCATGAATTAATTTCTATTATAATCTGTTTGGTAGGAATAAACATTGACCACAAATATTCCTCCCCCTAGGGAACCTATCTTTATTCCCATGTGTTTCATATTAGTGAATTTCATCACCGTTTCACCATTCAGTGATGAAAACCATAATACAATCAATAATTATAATGATGTTGTAACATTAACTAACCATACATTACCTTAACACGGTAAATCCATTATAGTGGAATAGAATATTTTGAAACTCGATCACATAATAGAAGATCTTCAGTAGATCAGTTCAATATTAATTTTGGGAGAAAATACATTGTGTAGGTTCACCATATTTAATAGGAAAAGACTCCTCTGACTAAAAATATTCAATGTTGGAAGGTTTTCTGGCCTATAATGGTAGAATAATGACACCCCACTAAATTTATAATTCATAAATAATATTATTCTTATATAGTGTCTATAGATTACCAATTGTTCCCAATACTAAGAAACCATTAGCTACAAGTTCAAGAAACTACCCAAAAGTTAAACCTAATCATGATATTAAAAGAATTAATATATTCACGTATTTCCTAGATAACATCACTTGAATGATAATTTAAATTGGTAATGAAATATGAACCTATATCATGAGGGGGTGGATTTTAGACATCTGTCTCCCAAAATTGGGTGCCCAAAATTATGTACATTTGATGGAATGTGAGATACGGAATAGCATCTCACCCATTTATATTCCTAGTGAAACTCAATGCTGGGAATCCCAAAACAACAAGAGGCTTTCAAGATGTTACTCTTTGTGCAATCCATGGGAGACCCTACCATTACATTAAATAATAACCTTGATGATGGGTATTTCTCAAGTAGGGAAGATCTCAATTCACAATTCCTCTTCTATTTCAACTCTATATTGATGAATAAAACCATCCTTGACCACATAAATTGAAAAGGCAGTAAAATTAGAAATTCATGGATTTCATTACATTACGAAATGGTATTAAATATTCCATGGATACACTACATACCCATAAATAATTAATAGATATTTTTTGGAAACATAAAAGATGAGTTTTCTACTATGGTTCTTCCTTTAAAGTGCCCATGTGGTTTCCATGATTTGAAATTATAACAAAATTTTTTGGAGATTTTATTTTTCATGTCATGGAAATATAATATCAAGAAACAATATCAATGATATGGAATCCATGGAATGATTAAATAGCTAGTGTCACCCACAATCCAAAAAGGGATAATGAATAGACCTCTAAATTTTGAAGGATAAACCATATTCTTTTCATACTGATTTGGATCTCAAGTAAATCACCATTACATTGTAATAAAGCAAAGTCATTCTTGAATAAATAATGATCTTGATAAATATGGGTAGGATAGAGATCCAAATTACTTCTCTTACTATCAAATGTTGGGTCACACAATCTTGTAATACTTTGTCTTCGATGATATTCTACAAAATATGATCCATGAGGGTCAAATCCAATCAAAAAATCCATAGAAATTCTAGCATAAATTTGATCCATTATCCCCCATAAAGAATATGATCGGTCAGGTGAACCTTTCCACCAAATGGTTCAATGGTCATGGCCCCACCAAATGGGATCAAAGGCATCGCATAGCTGAATGGTATAATAGGTATCATCCCACTAATCGAGAAAATGGGAAGTTTCCCTCCAAATGGGAAATTAAACTAAAGTGTTGAACTGGTTAAACTAATGCTCTATCAATATGGAATCAACAGGTATGAAAAATTTCCTCCTATTTCTTGTGAGAAAAATCATGATAAGAATGATTGTACATTCCAAGAGTCTTCTAAACCCCAGTGGGTTATCTTGCCTTTTTCTCCACTGATTTTTGAGGAAGGGCTTGATGATACCCTCCATACCTCTATAGAAGTGATTATCGACCATGTTCATGATTCAGAGTGTAAGGATGATGGAAAATATGTTCAATTTCAATAGTGTATCTAAACTCTAGGGTTAATATTCAAACTCCCATAATTATTCACCAATTCATAAATGGAAATATAAAATATTTTTGATGATTATTCTTCATGTCACCACCTTGAGGATGATAGGGTCATCTCTATTTATGAATATATCACTCAGTTGGGGAAAAAATGAGGATCTATGTGAAGTGATTATTGATACGATTCATGTTATATTATAATCCTCTTATAGAGTTCATCATTGAAGTGATGTAACCCATCCCACAATGATGGAGGTATTTCTTGAATTATCAACCCAACATTGAGTGAATTATAGAATACATTCCACCTCACCCTAGAAAATAGTTATGGGGGATATTTTCATATTTTAAACTCCCCTAGACTACATGGAAGAGGGAATATCTATATTTTCCATTATTTAATCATGTGAATTATGGATGATTCTTTACTATAGTAGTTTATATATATCTTTATAGAGATAATGAGTTCCCCAATTTAGGGGATACATCATCACTATTAGGTGAATTCAATTATTTAGCTTCTACCATTGAATTTTTTAAGATTAGGGCACTCTCTCCAAACTACTGAGTTCAAAAACATGTCTATACCTATAGAGGCATATGTAATAGAATAGTGAAATAGTTTTTTTCGTATATCTTGATGATAGAAAAACTAAAGTGTATTCCTTCCAACTAAATAATTTCTTTGTGAATCTTTCTTAAACCATGGAAAATGATTTGATTAACATTTGATGCATTAAGTGTATTAAAGAGGAATAATTGAGAGAACATCTAATATATGTCCCTTACCATTGACTGTTATTTCATAAAATAAAGAGGTTCATTTTCATCATGTATTTGATTAAAAAGTGGATAGAATAAAGAATAGTTTTTCTAATGACGCCCAATCTTCTCATTCAACCACCTTGATATCTTTAATAAGATATACAATGTGTATTAAAGAATCATGGTTATCCATTACTTATTTATAGACACAAAAAAGATTATTCAATAAATCATGATAATATTTTCATAGACTTCACAAACTCTTTCTAAAATGGACTTCTAAATCTTCTTATGATCTTGAGAACTAAGGAGGAAATTTTGAAATTTCATCTCACTTATTTTCCCTAACACCAAATTTTGGGAAATATTATTGGAGAATGATTACTCTTTATGTGTTAGATTGAAATTAATGTAGGTGATGGCCTAATAGTGTTAGAGAATTATGATACTCATTTCACATGCATGTGATTCATTCTCACTCCACTATAATATCACCTTATCTAATGGCTTATGTCACACATGATCCTAGTTATATTTTAACAACTTGTGTATTTAGGGACCTTTTTTTGAATAAATTAAACTATCATTTATATAATTCAATGAACTCACTCAAATATTCTTTTCACATTGAAATGACTTGTCGTCCATTACATGAAACACCAACTTGGTGTACGACACACACAACACTGAGTTGGCATATGAAAAAAGCAACAATGGGTTTCTATGAAACATCTCAGTTTAATAATTATTTAAAAGAGATAATTATAACCAAACCATTAGAAGTAGAAATATGAATATTAAAAAATACTTTTAAAATATATTTTTTAATTTTTTTTACAAAAATATTATATATTGATAATAAAATAATTGATTTTTTATACAGTCCTTTTATGTTTAAAAATATTGTTTTCTTGAATGAGGGGATTTTAATTTCCTTCTATAAAAAATAATAAAATTAATTTTATACAAATTAATAAATATAATTTGATTAAATAAACTAAAATTTTGAATTTAGAATGTTGAAATTATCTTAGGGTGATTTTTTTGGATTTTTTTGACAAACTTATTTTTAAGATGAATACTAAAAAATGCCTGATTTTAATTCAATACTAAATTTTAATTTATTTTATTTATAAGGATAAATTATATTATAAATTGGTTTAAAGGTTTAATTAGATTATGTTTTTAAAAATTAATCCAATGTTGTTCATTGGTGTAAAATTCAAATTGAAATTGGATATAAAAACTTAGCAAACTTTTGATTGTTTTTACTTTGAAAACCTGCAATGTTGACCCAACTACGGTGTTAATTTTAAAATTTTTTCTACCACTTATATGATTATAATATAAAAAAGTGGATTAAATATTAGGAATAAGAAAAAATTATAATTTTTAATATGTTTAAATTTGTTTTTTACCCAATATATTAGTGAATGTGATTAAAATTAATTACATCAGTTAAGGGAAAAATAGGTTAATAAAGTACTAAACCCTACATATATGACCCCAAACCACATATAAACATGTCAAATACACATTTTATGGAGATTATTCATCATTAAACATTCCATTATTGAGCGGTTTTGTTTCAAATGAATTTTTTATGTACAAAAATCAGTACACCTAACTTGTTTTCAGAAATGCCAAGTGTGTCCTTTCCCATCCTTATAAAAGGCCCTCACCTCTACCCACATCCTCACACCTCTAAAGCCCCATGGATCCCCAAAAATATTTTTAAAGAGGCTCTAAAATTATATACCTTCAACCTATAATTTGTTCCTTTGGCATAATTCAACTCAAGGAATCCTTTTTTCACTAACCAAAAAAAGTTACCCGATTAAGAGGTAATGTCTTCTCTCAAAAAATTTCCTTTTATTTTCATTCTCCACCCCCTATAATATTATTATTACATTATTGTATAAAAAACACAGTATGATAAATTAAATAGGATGTTTTTATGGAATGTTTTCGACCTACACATACCCACATCACCATCTAATGGGTAACAAACATACAGTTTTGGTGTATGGCGAGGTACTAACTCATGAAACAATGATTCCTCATTCATCCATTTTAACCTACCATGGTGGCTATTATGATGGAAATCATGTTTATATATTTCATATATTATATTTATTATTTCATTATGATTCTTCATTCCTTTTATAATAAATATATCTTTACTTCTCATTCGGTGTTAATAAGACAATGTTTTTTGAGGAAGTGTGGACTACTACACCCTCAAAGCGACATGATTCATTCATACACTACATCGATTGTAATAAAGAAGGTTTTACTAAATATATATGATATATATGATATCATAATTCCAATTTAATAATTATATATATATATACTTATAATTCATCTTCTTTCTTCCTTTCAATAGGATAATTAAAATGGAAATGGCGTCCATGCGTACGTACAACTTAGCATCTCCATGAACGGTGTATTCCATTTCATACTTCATTATGATATATATTATTATAATATAAATATAATGGATATATAAGATATTTATATCATTAATTACACTACATAAATCCTAATATAACTATAAAGACCAAATATATTACAAATTAAGACACATGCAATGAACAGATGAAATATTACCCAGAGAGAAACCATAACATATGATTGTTATCATGCAGGTAATATAAGGTCCAAATAAAACCATATATGGTATTATGTATAATAATATAATTCTATAAAATATTCATAATAAACTTATATTTATTATACAGGAGTCTTATATGATTATTAAGAAAATGAAGACACAAGGTAAGGGGATTTCGTCTCACATTTTATTCATATAAGATACATGCTATGTTTTCCACTCTTTCCTTTTCAATGATGTAAGTACTAAAAATGATTGTATTATATATATATATTATAACTAAACTTATGGGTATTAAAATATCCATTTTATTAACTTTCATTCATGGGGTTTAGGTTTCAAAAGTTACCCAATCAATAGATAATGTTTCTTCTCAATTTGACTTCATTGAGACTCATGTATTGTCATGCCCCAAAAATATTTCTCGAGGTGTATATACTTCCATATTACAAGTTATATCATGAATATTATTATATTAGTTATATTTTAAGAAAAAGTTCTTTTCTTTTTCACACAAGGTGATTTTGATCCCATGTTACCAAGTTATAATAGTTTATTGAGACTATCTCATCACTTTTCGAGATTTTTTAGGTTTATTGTTCCTTTAATGAAATATATTGATCCATCTCTAAATAATAATCATGAGTTTACATATCCTCTATTTATTCAATATATCATAATTTATTAGTACCACTTATTCCAATATTTGGTACTTAATATAAATTTTTTATATAAAATATTACTGTCTCTCTCTCTTCGGTCATATTTATACTATGTTCAAAAAAATCATGTTTTCAAAACTTATTTAAAATATGTTTTAAAAATATCCTTGATGGTTGTTTTCATTGGAAAATTATTTTAAATTTTTTATTATTGTATTGAAATATTACTTTCTAATTTTTAAAATCTATTTTTAGATAAAAACGTTGTATGTCATAAAAATCATATTTTTCAAAAAGGAATAGATATTTTCCTCAAGATATTTTTTTAAATACCTTAAAATATTATTTCAAATCTACGAGAACATATATTGGTGGAACTAATTTATAATGGGGAAATTACTCCATGTTTCCATTCATATTATTTCTATGAATGGATTATGTTTTTATGGCGTGATGTTTATGAAACTCATTTCTCTTTCACATGTTATTTTCCTTTGAAACCCACTTTTTCCACGGGTTATGTTAATGATGAAATGATTACGAAACCTATCTGTTTACATAGGTTATGATATGATTACATGTTTATAATACCAATTCCATTTCTTAGGTTATGATATTACTATTTATGATTTTTTTCACATGTATGAATAATTGCACTATGAAATGGGTGGGACCCATATCTCCCTCCAATGAATTTGGAAAAGCTTTTTAACTCACGACATAGACTAATATAGTCTTGGGAATGAACCTCGACTACTAAGATAACCATGAGAGTGAACCACAAATAACAATATGGTATGATTAGTGAGATAATTTTACCATGATGACCATGGGAGTGAACCATTACTATCGAGATGGTCTGGGGAGTGAACCTATATGGGAAATATGGTATTGGAAGTGATGCCTTGTAAACTATGAAAATCATATTATTTTCTTATATGTCTACTATAATTCCATGTTTTATACTTATTTTATCCTTTCATGGATTATGCTCATTATTTCATTATGATTCATGTCATATGAACTCCCAATCCTTATGTCATGATTCATAATATGAACTTTCATATGCATGGTATGATCTTTTATTTTCATGACCGCATTCTCAAACACTTATGCTCATGTTTATACTTATATTTCACCTTTGTTTACCCTTATTGAGAATCTAATATCACCCCTTTTTATGTTTCCTTACCCCCAGGTTATGATGATATGTATTATCTTTGAAGTGTCTAATAAAGGTTCTAGTAAATAAGAACCTAGTGGGGGAAGATGTAGCTCATTTATGTACCAGTGTTTGTGTTTCCATGTTTCCAAAGGTAATAGATCAATTACAGTCTTTCAGAATTGGTTTTTAAAATGTTTAAGTATTCTAAAAAATTTATATAAAGTTTATATTTGAAAAGATAGGGTTTCTATAGTTGGTATTAGAGAAAAGTTATAGTTAACCATTAGAATATATGATTAGAAAACATTAGTGAGAACCCTAAGGATGTGTCTAAGAATAAGTATAAGGATAAGGTAATGTATTGGAAAATGTACTTTAATTTTGGAGAAATATAGAGTGAGTGGTTTATAAGGAATACATCTCTATATTAATAATAAAAGTGGATGTGGCTCTAGAAAAGATGTACCAATGGGTAAAAATCCAATAATAAGTGTTGGTCTTGACTTGGGATAATCTGGTAATTGACAATGGGCCTTGCTGCACACATGGTTTGACACTCCCAGGGGATATGATTTAAGAATTCACAAAATCTTCATGACCCATTATGAGGTATCTCAATAATAGTTGTATATTACTAACCTAGGATAAACCTAAGGTTTCATATATTAGAAATCATATATGTAGTTTTTATGATTATGTGTTTCCTCATTATAATAACTATTTATTACTCTATGATTTTGGTTGCAGTCAATGGATGGAACCCGATGGAACTTCATTAACGGTGATTGCAATGGAAAATGAATGATTGTCCTCCTATGAAATTGAATTCTATGGGGGACAGAATTAAAAAACACCATGACGTTGTTAAATATCTTTCTCAAACTATGAATCATGATGGAATTATAAATGAGGAAAGGAGGGAACAAAATTCTATTGATTCTTTCATGAGGATACTTCCACCTTCTTTTACAGGGTCTTTTGATACACCTTTTGTTGAACAATGGTTCTGTACAAAAGAAATTTTATTCTCCATTCTTCAGTTTTTGGAGAAAGAAAAATTCATTCTATATGTTCATCGATTAGAAGGTGAAGAAGAATAGAGGTGGACTCTAATCAAGAATAGAAGGAAGAAATTAGTGATTGAATCCATGGATTGAGATTAGTTCAACAAAATATTTTTCAATAATTACATTACTATAATTATTCATACAAATATGGATAATGAATTCCTTGAGTTGAAGAAAATGGATTTTGAATATGTTAGTACCTATGAGGCTAATTTCATGAGACTTATGATGTATGCTTCTGGAATTATCATCCAACCCGAATGTAAAGTTGATAGGTTCTCTAGTGTCTTAAAAGAAATACATATAAGGGAGTTGTATATAAGAAAATTTAGTTTCTATGAAGATAATTTCTATTGTGCAATCAAGGATGAAATGGAGGTTTCAGTCACATATCAATTTCATGGATTTGATAATAAAAGGGAGATGTGGTTTAAAGGAAAATCTAAAAACCATGAATAAAAGAATATAATAATTTCATATGCTTTAAGTGTGGGACGAAGCATTGAGGAAATTTACTTAAGGGGTATAATAATTTTTTTCTGTGTGCAGGGGAAGGTGATTGGGCCTTTTATTGCGAAGTGATGGGAAGAAGTTAGTTTACATTGCGAATTGGGAAAAGGTGGCATAGGATGCACCTCCCCTGATTCAATGAAACATGTCTAAGGATAATGGTCATTCTGTTTACCAATACCCAAACCCAATTGTTGGTGATGATGATTGACGTCATCAACATCTTAAGATGAGATACAAAAGTAAATATCATCCAATATCTATTTTTATGAGGGTGAAATAATGATGTGATGAAAGGTGCACTTACCATCCACTTTAGAACTACTAATATCCAATTTGATTATATATCCACCCATTCTTTCATATCTAAATAATTTCATGATTGTGTTATGGTTTCTCTAAAACAATATGATGTGGAATTAGCAGTGAAACCCCCTAATTGAATGATGATTTCATATCATGTATATGATTCCTCTCCGGTTGAAGTTTGTGGGGATTTTCTTATTTCAAATTTTTTCATTCTTTCTTTGGTTGAATTTGATGTAATCTTAGGCCTTTATTGGATTTCTATACATAAATACCACATCAATTGTCCATAAAGGGACGTTTATTTTTATATTTAAAACTATAATATGATCATCAATCAATGTTAGGATAAGTATGAACTTATTGAGGATATTAAATCCAGTGTATGGGTCTTAATTCCACTTCAATAGGGTTGTTATTCTCAAATGTTCAGGGAGAATATTTACATTGATGATATGATTGTTTTTGGGATTTTGTTGATTTCATTCCAGATGATATTCCTAGACTTATAGAAAAATTTGGAGTATAGTTCTTGATAAAACTTATACCTAGTTCCACACCAATTTCAAAGATTCCTTATAGAATATCCCTAATTGAGTGGTAAGAATTGAAGAATCAACTCTAAAAAACATTGATAAGGGATTAATTCATCAAATTGTGTCACCTTAGGGTGAAATGGTTATTTTTTTGAAAAGAAATTATGGATAAATGCAACTCTTCATTGATTATCGGGAGTTGAATATAATCCCAATCAAGAACAAGTATCCTCTTAGCTATATTGATGACATGTTTGATCAACTTCATGGATATTAATACTTTTAAAAGATTAAACTTTATTCTAGATATCATCAATTAAGGGTTGAGAAAGAGGATATACACACTATTGAATTCCATACAAGGTTTGTAAACAATGAATATATAGTGATTCCTTTCGGTATTTCTAATTCCCCTACTATATTCAAGTATTTAATGAATAGTGTCTTTAAAGATTACCTCGATATGTTTGTGTTAATCCTTATAGATGATATTCATATCTATTTGAATATTAAGGAAGATAAAGAAGATCAATTGAGAATTGTATTGAGGACCCAAAGAAAGGATAATATCTATGAAAAATTAACAAATTGGGACTTTTGGATACAAATGTTTTCCTTTTTGGGTCACATAATCTTAGATGATGGTATAGTAGTAGATCCATCAAAGACAGATTCTATTGAATACTGGCCTAGACCAACCATGGTGACTGAGATCCATTACATTCATGATTTAGTTTGATGTTATCAACTTTTTTTGGATACTTTATCAGGTATAACTAATCCTATGTCGAAATTAACTCTAAAGGGTGTCAAGATACACTGGATAGATCAATGTGAGGAACATTTCAAGTAAATGATGAGAATTTTGATCAGTGCACCTAATCTTACATTACCATATAGTGGATAATGGTTTTTAATAAATTTTGATGCACCCAATAAGTAATTGTAATGTGTTATTATGAATAATAACATGGTTATAGCTTATTCCTCAAGAGAGTTGAGTATTCCAGAGAAAAATTACCCAAATCAAGATTTGCTGATAGGAGTGGTAATTTTTTTCATTAATGATATGGAGGAATTAAATTTAAGGAAAATATTTTGATATATATATATTGATCATAAAAGTATAAAATATATATTCATATATAAGGATCTGAACATGTTCTAGAGATGATAATTAGAGCTTATAAAGGATCATGACTGCTCAATACATTACCACCCTTGGAAAGTGAACCACGGTGGCTGATTCTTTGAGTCAGAATGATCATGTTATCTTATCCATGATGAGGATCACATAAGATCTAATATTTAGGGATATAAAATGGATGGATCAATAAATCCTAAAGTAAGGGAAAACCATATATTTATAAAATATATGCTCAACCCTCTATCCAAGTAATGATTAAGGAGGTGTAGAAGGAAGATGAAGTAACAAAAAATATATTTAGAAATGTTCCTAAGTAAAAACTTGATTAGGATGGAATGGCATGGTTCGGGAACTATTTATGTGTTCCTTCCATAACAGATTTGAAGAAGGTGGTGTTCTCATAGTACTTCATTCTCTATTCATCTTGTATGTATAACTATGTATTGGTACTTAAAAGAATATGTATGCTGGGATGGCATGAAGAGAGATATCATAGAGTTTGTATCTTGGCGTCTTATAATCTAGAAATTTAAGGATATAAGAAATATGTTTAATGGGATGTTTCATCCATTACCCACACCAGAATAGAAATAGGAGAACATCAATTTTGTATTTTTTCATTGGACTACCCAAAACTTCAAAAGGGTATAATTCTATATGGGTGGTAGTCAATCACTTTAATAAGTAAAAAAACTGCATTGATATTAGAGAATATTTCTCTTTGGATCAGCTTTTCTAGATATACTTTAAGGAAGTGGTAATATTTCATGGAGTACCACATTTTATTTTATCATATCAGGATACGTTATTTTCCTTGACATTTTGGAGAATTATTCAATACAAACATGATACAGAAATGATTTTTTTCACTTCCTATCATCCTTAGATATATGGTCATTCAGAAAGAAAAATTCAAACCCTATAGGATATGTTGATATCTTGTTCATTAGATTTTGAAGGTGGTTGGGATCAACACCTTACTCTAGATGAGTTTTCTTACAACAATGGCTTTTAATAAATAATTCATATGGAATCATATTAATCACTATATGGAAATAAATGTATACCTCTAATATGTTAGAAGTAGGTTAGAAAAAGATTTCAATTGGGACCTAAGATCACTGATGAAATGTTCGAGAAGGTTACAACCATTCAGTAACATGTAAATGTAGCTCAAAGTAGGCAGAGAAGTTGTAATAATAACCATCAGCATGATCTAGAATATTAATTTGGTGAAAAGGTGTTTCTATGAATCACACCCTGGAATAATATATGATATTCAGGAAGAAAGTAAAACTAATCCATGGGTATATTGGTCCCTTTGAGATTCTTGATCATATCGGGATAGTATCCTATCCCATGGAACTTACTCTAAATATATCTCAAGTCCATTATGTGTTACACGTATCTCTCACAAGGATGTAAAAACCTATCCCTTCATAGGTACTGAACTCAGAGGTCATACCATTGGAAGAGGATATTTTTTTAGGAGGAACAACCTATTGAACTTTTCGACCAATCAGAGAATGTTATACAAAAAAATACCACTAACCTGGTAGATTTTTTTTAGAGAAATATCTAGTTATAGGATGCTATGTGGGAACTTCAATTTATTTTGATGAAGAAGTATCCCTTCTTTCATTACCCGAGTAATGAATTTCGAGAGAAAATTTTATTTTTAGGGGGGTAGAATGTAACACCTCAGGTTTTTATGGATTTTTTTTTGAATAAATTAAACATTCATTTATATCTTTCAATTATATAATTAAAAAATTCCTTTCACATAGAACATAATTTTCTTATATCACATGGAACACAAATTTGGTGTACAATACACGTAACACTGAGATTCTATGAAACATCATTTTTTATAACTATTTCAAGGAGATAATTATAACCAGATATTTAAATTATTTATATGAATATAAATAACTACTTTTGAAATATATTTTATAATTTTTTTATATAAGTAAAGCATATTGAAAATAGAATATATGATTTTTGGTAAATTCCTTCTATGTTTTAAAATACCATCTTCTCGAATGAATTTCTATTAATGTCCTTCTTTGAAAAATAATAAATTAAATTTTATACCCATTTAGAAATTTAATTTGATAAAATAAACTTCATTTTTGAATTTATAATGTCTAAATTATCTTCAGTTGAATATTTGGTATTATTCTAACACACATTATTTTGGATGAATAGTGAAAAATAGTTGATTTTAATTCAAAACTTCTTTCTAATTTAATTAATTTATAAGGTTATGTTGTATTTTATATTATTTTAGAGGTTTAATTAGATAATATTTTTAATAATTAATCCAATTTTTGTCATTGGATCCACTTTTATATTGAAATTTGATATAAAAACATAGAACCAGTTTGATCAATTTTACTTTCAAAACATGCATTGTCGACAAGATTGTGGGATTAATTTTAAATTTATTTATACTTCTTATATTATTAGAATTTAGAAAAATTGATTCCATATTTGGAATCATTGTAATTTATAATGTATAATAAGGTCAAATTTCATTCCAAAAATATTATTGAAAGTGATTATAATTATTTTCATTTGTTAAGAGAAAAATTAGGTTAATAAAGTATTAAACAATACATATAAGACCCAAAACAACCTAGATACTTTTCCAACACCCATTTAATGGTCATTATTTATCTATTCAGCTTCCATTGCTGTGTTTTTTTGGTTTTCTATGACTTTTTTATGCAAAAACATGGCTACACATAACTTGTTTTCAAATATCCCATGTGGGTTGTTTCCCTTGTAAAATTCCACCACCTCTACCCACTTCCTCAAACATCTCAACCCCAATTTCTCACCTAAAATATGCTCAAATAAGTTCCCAACTTCTCTCCATTCCTCATATAATCCTTAACTTTGGAATAAGGAAAATAAATGAGGCCTTTTGGGAAACCAAAAGAAGTTACCCGATTTAGAGGTAACGTCTTCTCTCAAGATCCTTTCCATTATTTTCCTTCTACACCCCCTAAAATCTCAATATTCCATCTATGTATAATAAAACCAGTATCATTAATATACTATTATATTTTTATTCTATGTTTTCTACCTAAAATTACACACACATCCATCTAATGGGTAATGAACATCTTCTTTCTATTTACGGCGAACTACTGCCTCATGAAATGATGATTGTTAATTTTTACATTATCACCTACCATGGTGGAAATTATAATGGAAGATCTATTTATATATTTTATATGTTATATTTATTAATTCTTTAATCTTCTTAATTCATTTTACAACACATATATTTTTTACTTTTCATTGGGTTTTAATACGATAATTTCGTTTGAGGAAGTGTGGACTACAACCCCCTCAAAGCGGTATGATTCATTCATACACTACATGGATTGTATTAAGGTTTATTTTAGTGAATATATACGATATATATGATATCATAAATCTAATGTGATGGATATATTTCTATACTTATATGAATTGTTTTTTCATTCATTCAATATAAAAATTAAAATGGAAACAATGTTCATAAAAACATACAACTTACCATCTCCATGAATGGTGTATTAAATTTCATACTTATTTACACTATTGATTTTTATAATATAAATATAATGGATATATAAGATATTTATATTGTTATTTAAATTCTGGAAATCATTATATCATTATAAATACCATTGACAGGACAAATCAATACACATGCGAAGAACAGAGCGTAAATGACACGAAGAAAAACCCATAACATAAGATCATTAAAAAAGAGAGTAATATAAGTTCATAATAAAATAATATATGGTATTATGAATAAGAATATTATTCCTTAATATATTTATAATAGACTTATATTTATTATATTTTATTCCTTTACATGTACTATGATAGTTACGACACATGGCAAGGGGATTTCAACACACTTTTTATTCTCATGAGATACATGCTTTGTTTGTCACTCTTTCCTTTTGTGTAGTGTATGTACTTACAATGATTTTATTATATGTATATTATAAAAAAATTTATGGGTATTAACATATCCATTTTATGATCTTTAAATCATGGTTTTTGTGTTTCAAAAGTTTCCAAATATGTAGAAAATGTTTTGTCTCAATTTTCCTTTTTTGAGAGTCATGTTTCGTTATGCACCTGAACACTTTTTTGAGGTGTATATAATTCCATTTTACATGTTATATCAATAATCTCCTTCATATCATGATATTTTATTCTTCATGTAATTTATTTTTATTACATGGAGTTTATGATCCCATGTTACCATGATATAATTTTTATTGAGACAATCTCATCACTTTTCGATATTGTTTACATTTATGCTTCCTCTATTGAAATAGTTTGATCCATATCTCATGAATAATCAAGAGTTTCCTTATAATATGTTTATTCAAGATATCCTCATGTTTTATTACCACTATTTCTAATATTTTTAAATTAAGATAATGTTTTTATGTTAAATCTTATTTTAACTCTCTCGTCACTCATAATTCTATTATGTTCAAAAAACCATGTTTTTGAAAATCTTTTCAAAAATGTTTCCAAAATATCCTTAAAGATAATATTATTTGAAAATGGATTTTAAAAATGATTTATTATTTTCAAATCTTACTTTATAGGTATTCAAAAACTATTTTCAAATAAAAATGTTTTCAAAATGCTTTATGTTATAAAAAGAATTTCTTTTTATAGAACAAAAAATATTTTCTACAAGAAATGTTTTTAAAATTACATTTAAAATTATTTATCATCTAATATAAAATTCATTAGTGTTACTCATGATATTATTGTGAAATTATTAAATTTTTCTATTCATATTTTTTCTATGAATGTATTATTTTTTTATGGAATGATGTTTATGAATCATGTTTCTCTTTCACTGGTTATATAATTTTGAAACCTTCTTCTTTCCATGGGTTGTTGTTTATGATGAAATGATTATAAAACATGTCTATTGACACAGGTTATGATATAATTACATGACTATAATACCCATTTTATTTCATTGGTTATGATATTACTATTTATGATCTTATGGCATGTGAATGAATGATTTCACTGTGAGATTGGTGGGACATATATCTGTAACATCCCAAATATTTATAGAATAATAAATTTTCATATCTATTTATATTTTTGAATTTAATATTAATTTTAGCATAAATGGTACCCTATGTACGATAGCAAACCCGACATGCAACAATGGGTTTCTCTGAAATCTTATGTTGCACACAACACTAAGTTATACAAAAAAATTATACAACAATAATTTTAATATTTTAAATGGTAGTTAACACCTATGCATTGTATTGGCAAGAATGAATATAATTAACTATATTATGATTTTACATATTTTTTAAATGTTTCTACATTTATCAAATGAATTTTATAGGCTTACAATTATAATGAATCCAATGTTAAGCATAAAATACTCCAATATTTTTAAAAGGTTGTTTTACCGGCTTTTGATGAACAACCCTCTTTAAAAAAAGTATTGGTCATTTGTATATGTTCTATTTGATAAGATAAACTTATTATTTAGAATCAGGACATAAAAATTTACTTCGGTTGAAATATTGGTATTTTTCTTATAAAAACCAAATTTTTAAGAATAATGAAAAATACAACATTTTAATTGAAAACTGCCCTTTCATCTAATTTATTTATATATTTATAATATCATTTTAATTGGTTTTAAAGTGTAATTAGATTATATTTTTATCATTTTATCCTATTTTGTTCCATATAAGTAATTTTACATTTAAATTCAACATAAACACATGTCTATCTTTTAATATTTTTTACTTCTTAAAGATCTGCTTTCTTGTTTTAACAATGAGGATTATTTTTAAAATTAATTACTACAATTTACATGTTTTGAATTTATGGAAATGGATTCCTTATTTGGAATCCGAAATTCCACATTTTTTAAATAGGTACCTATTATTTTTTGACATTATAAATGATAACTTGAGTAATTATTTTGATTTAACATGGTTAAAGGAAAAATCAGGTAAATAATGGTAAAATTAGTATTATAATAAACTAAAACTACCCTAAAATGTGTCCTAATAATATTTTATATGATATATATGACCATTATCATCCATATTCAGAACCTTAAGGAATTTGGGAGCTACTTGGGTGTGATAATGAAATTTTATAATATTTAATATAACGAAAAAGGAAATATAACACACACATATATCTTTTGAGAAAACAAATTTAATATAGGGTTATATAACTGATTTATTTTACTATAAATAATAATTATAAATATAATATTATTTCTTACATCATGGTATTTTATTTATAATTTGTAGACATTAAATAAATAGATTTATTTGTGACACAATGATGATGCAGTGATTACATTATTAATGAAAGATTCAAAAAATTATATTGTAAATATTGAAACAAATATAATTTGGAATTTTTATGCCATATCAGAAATTTTTTGATGAAATTTACATGATATGGATGTTTTATTGCCTTTGGTTGGATGGAATCATGTTTTTATGACATTAAAAAAATTACTAGATAGTGTAAAAAATGACATAAAAGAGTTTTTAAACATATACAATTTTATTCAATGACATAATAGTCCAAAAATTAGTAGATTCATTCAAAAGACTTATTTAGTGTTAAAATTTTCATTAATGATCCACTTGTGGTTCTATTTTTGTTTTACAGTAACTATAGTAACCATATATTATGAAAATACAAGAAGACATGGTAAGAGTTAATTTATTTAACTAAGGGTTAATGCCAAAAGATAAGGTTAAATTTTTGTCCTAAACTTGTCTAAAACCTATTGTTTGATGGGATTTAAACTCATACTCATATTATACTCCAAATTTATCAATTTTTAACTATTATAATTCTAAAAAATCATTCCATAATAAAATAATATATCAATACTTGCCTAAAGTCCCCTTCCTCTCTCTTATAAATGGCTACCACATCTATCCACTTACTCGCAACTCTCAAGTCCCTTGTCTCATCCAACTTCTGCTAAAATAAGATCCCAGTATCCCCTTTTTCCTACTATAGGTCACAATTTAGGATAAAATCCATCCTAAGGATACCTTTTGTAAAAATCAAAATGAGATACTCGGAAAAGAGGTATTTGTTTTATCACCTCTTTCTAATATCGTTGCTCGTGCGTACGTACTGCTTACCATCTACACGATACGATGTGATTCATTATATATGATCTTAATTAAACTATGATTATAAAAATGAATGGAATGAATAAATATTATATTTATATTGACACTATTCTTCTATAATTTTTATTTACAACATACATTTATTCTTTTTATAATGTGTAAATTTAATAATATCATTTGAGCAAGTGTAGAATACTGCCCCCTCAAGGTGTCATGACTCATTCATGCCATAAATGGAATGTATTAATTATTTTGTTAATGAAAATCTGAAAAATATATAACATATATATTTTAATGGAACTATAATATACCTATGTATCATTTAGTTTTCGTTCCTTTAATATAACAATGAAATGAAAGTACCATTCATGCATACATATAGCTTGCCTTCTCCATAAACAGTGGATTTCATTTCTTATATCCAATTGTTATGGAATATTATAAATATATATATATACTAGATGTATATGATATATCAATAATTAATAATATTCTTTTAGATGATGTAAATTTTACCACATGGAAAAGTCTCATTAAACAAGTTCATTTTTAACTCAAGTACCGAATATTGAAAAAACCACCAATATGAACATAAATAATTATGTAATTTTTATAACATGGTAATAAGTGATATAAAATAAATAATAAACATGAATAAGTTTCTCATTAAAGTATAAATTATCCTAAGTTTATTGTTCTGGAACATAACGATCATACGTGATGAGTCAGACTCAAGGTGAGGGAATTTCTAAACTTGATTTCCACTCATTGAGTTTTATACATAATTCATTGATTATATTTATCCAAGATCATGTGTGGAATCACTGTTTATTTATTTATTTTTATAATTTACACATACATTTGTTTGTATATACTTTTTCTACCCATAATCACCCAATTGATAAATTCTTATGTCATTTATATGATCTTTGTAAGGGAACTTCTTAACCCATTTTTTATTAATTGGTTTAATATTCTACATATTGATTATATCTTGCTATAATTTTGTGTTAAATAAATTTTTATATCATATCCTGTATTTATACTTTATTTATGTTTATTTATAGTTAATACACATAATGGATCTATTTTATTATCAAAATGATATTTCTATGGGAATTATTAACTCAATTTTCATTCATTGAGTTAAATATCCATGTCATTGGTTTTGTAATTCCACGAATATATTTGAATAACCTATGATTTATTTACAAGTAATATTCACTTATATTAGGTGTGTTTATATTTTTCATATATAATTATTTCCTTGAATTATCTTTATTCTAAGGATATGATCGTTGTAAGGGACTTTATCTCAATCTCCTCTCATTGAGGCGTATTTTGATGTTATACACCACCTTCTTTTAAATGGTGTATAACAAACTCTTTTAACTTTTAATTTCATTCCAAGGGATCTTTTTTCTATGAATTTTTTTACTAAATGAAAAAAAGGAATTCTTTAAACGTATAATGTGACAGTGACTTCTCTACCACCGTAACCGTTATTTGATATTTGGTTTCCTCTACAATACATAATGTTTTTAAAAGGGAAAAAATCCATTATTCACTTTTTTGGTATTTTGGTATTGAAATTTATTTTTAATTTGGATTTATAATTTCAATATCTTGAAATTATTTTCTTGTGATTTCAAATGAAATTCTATGAGTTAAATGTTGATAATTGTAAAATTTTACATGTTATGATTAAATAATGGTATGTGATCTTTTGTTGGGTGGTTATATGATAAACCAAAGATGGTTGGTTATATGATAGACCAAGGAGAGGTGGTTTCGTGATAAACCAAGGATGGGTATTTATGTTATAACCTCAACTATATTAGCTTAGGAAGTTGGTTGTTTGGATATTCCATTTAGTGACATGTATGTAATTCGGTCGTATAGCAATTTTATTTAGTGATATGTGTGGAAGTAGATGGTATGGTTATTCCATTTAAGTATGTTTACGTCCCATGTTACCTTTATATGTTATATGTTTATTTCTATGGGATTTATGGTAATATTTTCATTACAAAAGGGTATGAAATTATTTTATATTCAGTGAAGTTTATTTACTACTTATTAATGGTTAAAAGTATTACTTTATGATAATGTATTCATGGTCTACATGGGTTCACAAGACTAATAGTTTTAATTATTTTTGTTTCCCTTATGGGGATTTTTATGATCATCCCATGTTTGAAATGTATTTAATATGACATAAATAGGAATAGAGTCAAGGATGGGATAAAGGAAATGATATGTTGTTAAAACATGAAATGATACCTTGTTTCTTTTTAAAGAGTTTTTGTTTCATGAAAAAAAATAGATAATGAGTAGAAGTGTCTACCTATAATATTTAAGTTTTTATGTAGGAGTTATGACCGAATTTTCTATATCTCTAAACCTGAAAATATCCTCAATGTTAAATAAAGTCAAATTCATGACATAACTCAACATTATGTAATGTTTATGGTCTAGTCCTTATAGTTCAAATTAGAGGTCAGTTTAGACAACTTTGGAGATTTGGATATTTTCTTAAGAGTTAGGAATATCCTCATGGGTTTATTATTTTAAGGTATATCATAAGTTAAATGTCATAGAACCCCTTTTGGGCTTTATGATATTTAATATTAAGGTGACTAATGGTATTCTTGGATACATTCACGTTTTAGGAAGTTATGGGTTATTAATTTTTTGGATGAAAAATTCACGACATGAGATAACCTTTGAGGGTAAAATATGTTATGGTTATTTTTGAGGATTTTATCACATTTTTTGTAATGTTATAAAATTATACAGTTTTTTCAAATGTACAAAACACATACCATGTGATAACCCATTGTTTCATACAAATCTGTGGGAATCAAACCCACAACTGAAGGGAGACAAGGCCGCACCGCCTATCACTGGCCTACATGAAGTCCCTGGTTAGTATTACTTATTCTTTTTAGGTAAATGATTTTATGGATCAAGAATAATTTGATTTTTTGAAATTATGTTTTATCAAATGGATATCCTAATTATAGGAAAATTATTTGTTTATTATCTAGATAATTTTATTTTGGAATGCATTCTCTCTTTTAGATGACTATATGTCTATGGAAAATATAAAACTATGGAATTTAATATGAGGAGTAATGGTTGAATTTTATTTTGAATGAATATATGTTTTCATTGTGGACATATAGAGATTAGTGTTATTTATGGAAATTATTAACCTATCATGGAGAACATGTGATTGCGTTAATTAATTTTAAGTGTGAGACAATCAGAGTAGTTGCTATTATTTAGAGATAAATGTTAAGATTAGTCATGGAATTATATGTGATCAAATCCTTCTGAATTTTGGGTTTCGATCCTAGTTTGGATTATTTTGAAGAATTTTAAGGACAGTTGTTTATTGAGTGGTATTTGTTGAACATTGGGTATTATTGGTTGAATTTTCGAGATTAAGAGTAGTATTTATTTTTATAAAGGATTGTCCTTTTGAGGGATTATCAGATCTATTATTAACCATTTTGGTTTTGATTATTGGATAAAGATGCGGGAAACATATTGTTCATGTTTTTTGGAATTATTTTATTCTATATATATTGATTCTAACACTTAAGGTGTGACTAAGACATCTTTAATACTCATTGTTTGGAGAAAATTTGAGTTTGTGGTACATGTTTATTAAAGGATGAAACTCTTATTGAAAATTAATTATGTTTCTTTAGGATCTTAGTCAGCCAGATAAATAAATTCCTCAAATTTATAAATTGGATATTGAAACAAAATTTTTTTACATTTACTTTTCCTATTGGGAAATCAATGACCGTTTAACCCATCACTAGTTTATGGTTTTCATATTTTTAACTTTCTCATCATCATGTTTTCTATCCCTCTACATCAGAACATAAGATAGTTAGTTTTTCTTACATATCCATGTTTTTATACATATATTCATATTATGACTTCTCTAGGGTCACCTTTTTTACTTCTCCTTCTATCTTTTTGAGATATAGTTTAATTGACCCTTTTTCATATGTGGGATTTTTAATTAAGATTCTGATGCTAATTTTATAATTGTGAGGATGCAATATCCAAAACAATGGAATGATGTAACATCCCATGTATTTATAGAATAATAAATTTTAATATCTATTTATATTTTTTAATTTAATATTAATTTTATCTTAAAGGGGACACTATATATGATAGCATACCAGATACGCAACGACGCATTTCTTCGAAATCTTATGATGCACACGACACTAAGTTATTTATAAAAATAATATTATTATTTTAAATGGTAGTTACGCTTAGAAATTTTATTATTGTGAATGAATATAATTAACTTTATTATGATTTTACATATTTTTTAATTTTTTTTTCATTTATCCAATGAATTTTAGATTTTTAAAACCAAAATCAATCAAATTTTAAGCATAAAATACACTAATTTGTTTAAAAGTTCGTATTGTCACCATTTGATGTAGAACCGTTTTTAAAAATATTTATGTCACTTAGATATGTTCTATTTGAAAAAAATAAACTTCTAATTTATGTTATTTACATCAATATTTACTTCGGTTGATATTTTGGTATTTTTCTCATAAAGTCCATATTTTTTTGAATAGTGAAAATACTATATTTAAATTCAAAACTTCCTTTTAATATAAATTATTTATATAGTTAGATTGTCATTTTAATTATTTTTAAATTGTAATTTTATTATTATGTATCATTTTATCCAGTTATGGTCATTAGAATTAATTTCACAGTTAAATTCGACATAAACACATGTCAATCATTTGATAGTTTTGACTTCCAAAAAACCCGAATTCTGGTTTTGAAAAAGGGAATTAATTTTAAATTAATTACTACAATTTATATTTTTTTAATTTATAAAGATGTATTCCATATTTTGAATCATAAATTACAAATTTTATAAATAGGTACCATTTATTATTGTACATTATGATAAAAACTTCACTAATTGTTTTTATTTACCGTGGTTAGAGGATAAATATGGTAAATAAGGGTAAAAAATAAAATTATAACAATATAAAACTACCCTAAAACATTTCCTAATACTATTTTATAAGATATTTGTGACCATTATCTTCCATAGGCCGAACCTTTGTCATTTTGGAGCTACTTGGGTGTCAAAATGACATTTTATAATATTTAATTTAAAAAAAAGGGAAATATAACATAAACGTGTAACCTTTAATAAAAAAAATAATAAAGGGTTATATAACTGATATATTTGACTATAAATAGTCATTATAAATATAAAAATATTTCCTTAATCATTTTATTTTATTTATAATTTTTAGTCATTAAATAAATAAATTTATTCTGACAGAATGATGATGTAGTGAATAACTTATTAATGAAAGATTCAAATAAATGATATTATTAATATTTAAATAAATGTAATTTGAAAAATTTTGGTCCATTAATTAATTTTTTGGAAGAAATATACACTTTAGGGATGATTTATTGCCTTTTTTTAAGTAACAAAGTTGTTATGACTTTTCGAAAAATCAATTACTAAATAGTGTAAAAATTGACATAAATTAGTTTTTTTTAAATACTATTTTATTAAATGATATAATTTTCATAAAAATCTAATATTCATAAAAATGAATTATATAATTTAAAAAATTTAAATAATGATCCACATGTGGTTCTATTGTGATTTTATAGTAACTATAGTAACCTTATATTACGAAAATACAAGAATACATGGTAAGAGTTTATTTATTTAACTAAGGGTTAATGCCAAAATCTAAGGTTATATTTGTGACCTAAAATTTTCTAAACCCTATTATTTGAGGGTATTTAGAACCATAATCATATTATCCTAGAAATTTATAACTTTTTGACAACTATAATTCCAAAATCATTTTATAATAAAATAATATTTCAAGACTTTCCTAAAGTATCCCTCCTCCCGCTTATAAAAGGCCACCACCTATACCCACTTACTCAAAAAAATCAAGACTCTTTTATCATCCAAAATCTAGTAAAATAATCTCCTGAAATACCTAAATTTCCCCTATAGTCGAAACATTAGTCATAAATCCATCCTAAGGAGACCTTTTGTGAATATGAAAAGAAGATACTCGAAAAAGAAGTATTTATTTTGTCACCTCTTTCAAAAAAAAATCGTATTATACTTCCTCTTCTTATGTATTTTTCATAATAAAGTTATAAATCCAGTATATTATACATTATTATATTTTATTATAACTATGGAAAAACCTTATACCTATTTTTATTCATCCTACAAATAACAATATCACCATGTGTGTGTACGTACGCCTTACCGTCTCCACATTGTGGTGTAATTTGTTACTCAACAATACTAAATATGGATGATTATAATGATGAGTATAATAGATTTAAATATTTAATATAACATTAGAATAATTATTTTTATTAATATACCATCCAATTATATAACGTTTAACCATTAAGTGAATGAAATCATTTCTCATGCATACGTACGACTTACTGTCTCCATGATGTGATGCGATTCATTCTACATGATATTCATTAAAGAAAGATTATATACATGAATATAATTAATAAATATGAAATATATTATATTTATATTGACTCTATGATTCTGTAATTTTTATTTATAACACACCTTTATGATTTCTATAATGATTAAATACGATAATTTAATTTGAGGAAGTGTGGGCTACCGCCCCCTCAGAGTGATATGACTCATTGATTCCACAAATGTAATGTATAATGGATGTAATTAATAAAATTATTTAACA
Organism: Viscum album; assembly: GCA_963277665.1. Classification (NCBI taxonomy): domain Eukaryota; kingdom Viridiplantae; phylum Streptophyta; class Magnoliopsida; order Santalales; family Viscaceae; genus Viscum; species Viscum album. Next base: position 2,080,077,485 of record OY728140.1, read on the forward strand.
TATATAACATATATATTATACTATAATTATAATATACGTCCATATAATTTAGTTTTCATTCCTTTAATATTACAAAGAAATGAAAGTAGTCTTCATGAGTATGTACGACCTACTATCTCTGTAAACGGTGCATTTAATTTATTATCTTAAAGTGTTATAGACTATTATAAATACATATATACTATATATATTGTATTTAAATAATTATTAATATTCTATAGATGATTTAATTTTTAACACATGTACAATTTAGATCAAACTAGTTCATTTTCAACTCAAGTACCGAATATCAACAAAACCGCCAATATGAGCTTATATAATTATGTAATTTATATAACATAGTAATAATTGATATAAATGGAATAATATACATGAAATATGTTCTCAGGAAATTATAAATTAACATATTTTTAATGTTTAGGAACATAAAGATCGTGCGTGACATGTCAGACTCAAGGTAAGGGAATTTCTAAACTGAATTTCCACTCATTGGGTTTTATGCATAATTTGTTGATTATAACATGAAAAGGTCATGTATGGAATCACTGTTTATTTATTTAAGTATTAATTTCTATTTATATTTGTGTGGATATACTGTTTCTACACAAAATCATCCCATTGATAAATTCTTATGTCATTTATATGATCTTTGTATGGGAAATTCTTAAGCCAATTTTTGTTCTTTTGATTAATCTTCTACGTCTTGATTATGTCATGATATGATTATATGAGAAACAAATTTTTATATCCTATCTTGTATGTATACATTATTAATGTATATTTATTTTAAATACACATAATCTATCTATTATATTAAAAAATTATAATTTGTAAGGGAAATCATAACTCAATTTTCATTCATTGAGTTAAATATCTATGCCATTGGTTTTGTTTTTCCAAGAATATGCGTGAATAACTTATGAATGTTTTAAACTGAATAATCACTTATATTTGGTTTATTTATATTTCTCACACCTAATTATTTCATTCATTTATCCTTAATCTAATGATACGATCATTATAAGGTACTTTGTCTCAATCTCCTTTTATTGAGTCATATTTTCATGTTATACACCACCTTCTTTTATACGGTGTATAATAAACCCCTTTAACATTTAATTTCATTCAAATGGAATATTTTTTCTATTATTTGTTTTACTAAATAAAAAAAATTAATTTTTTAACCTATATAGCAACAATGACTTCTCCACCACCATAATTGTTATTTGATATTTAGTTTCCTCTATAATCCATAATGTTTTAAAAAAGGAAAAGAAATACCTTATTCACTTTTTGGGTATTTTTGTGTTGAAAATTATTTTTAAAGTGGATTTACTATTTAAATATCTTTAAATGATTTCTTTTGATTGAAAATGAAATTTTATGAGTGAAATGTTGATAAATTCAATCTTTTATGTTTTAGGATTATATAATGGTACATGGACATTTGACAGGTGATTATGTGATAACCCAAAGATGGTTGGTTCCTTGATAAACCAAGGATGTGTGGTTAAGTTATAACCTCCAATTCATTGGGTATGGAATTTGGCTGTATGGTTATTCCATTTAGAGATATGTATCGAAGTTAGCCATATGGCTATTCCATTTAGTGATATGTGTGGAAGTTGACTGTGCAGTTATTCCATTTAAGTATGTTTATGTCCCAATTTACCTTTATATGCTATATGTTTCTTTCCATGAGATTTAATCTATTCTTCTTTTTACAAAAAGTGTAAGCAATGAGATTATATTCAGTGGAGTTTATTTACTACTTCTTAAAGTTCAAAATTATTAATGTATGATAAAGTATTCATGGATTAAATTTTTTTCACAAGACTACTAGTTTTAATTATTTATGTTTCCCTTACTGTGATTTTTATGCTCATTCCGAGTTTTAAAATGTTTTTTGGATGTCATAAAGATGAATATAACAAAGGATGTGATCAAGGAAAATTTATGTTGTTAAAACATGAAGTGATTCGATGTTTTTATTTTAAGAGTTTTTGTTTAATAAAAAAATTGATTTTGAGTAGAAGTGTCTACTTGTAATATTTAAGTTGTCATGTTTGTTTTATGACATAATTCTCTAAAATTCTAAACTTGAGAATATTCTCAATGAGAAATAAAGTGAAATTATTGACTTAACTCAACATTATGTATCATTTAAGGCTAGGTACATATAATATCTCCCTTTAATTCATTGGATAAATATTTATATTTCATCAGATAGACTAATATGGTATCGGGAATGAACACTGACTACTAAGAATGTAATTGGGGTGAACCATGACTACCAAGATAGTATGAGGAGTGAAATCATGCTACCAAGATGGCAATAGGAGTGAACTATAACTACAAAGATGATTGGGGGAGTGAACCTGTACTACCAAGATGGTCTTGAAAATGATGTTGTGGCTTTTATGGAAGTCATATTATATGCTTATATGTTTTCCACGATTCCATGTTTTATTCATATGTTACGATTTCATTGCTTATGCTCTTTATTTAATTATGATCCAAGTCTATTAACTACCAATATTTATTCCATGATTCCTGTTATAATCATTGATATGTAGGGTATGATTTCTTATTTTTGTGATAACATTTTGATGCCCTTATGCTCATGTTTATGCTTACATGTCTCTTTTGTTTACCCTTACTAAGAATCCGATCTCACTCATTTTCTGTTTCCTTTCCCTAGTTTTATAATGATATGTATTATATTTGAGTTTTATTATACGGGTTCTACAAAAGAAGATCCTAGTGGGATATGATGTAGCTCATTTATGTACCTGTTTTTATGTTTCCATGTTTTCAAATGCACTAGAACAATTACAGTATTTGGGTGTCTTTTTGTATAATGTTTTGGTATTCTATAAAATTTTTGTAATGTTTATGTTTGAAAAGTGAGGTTTAATATATATATATATGAAACTAAACTATAGGATATCAAAATTACTAACAACATTATTGAAAAATACGTATCCCAAGATCCTTACCACATGATATTTAGCTACATGGTAAATATTCTAACTATATAACAGAAAAAAGGGGCATACTTTGGCTCTCTCCTGATAAAAAAACTATTTTAGTATTGGCCATCTACCGCAATATGTTTTAGATCAATTCACACCTTAATTCCCATTTAATGGGATATTTAGTGAAGCCTATACCCCCATTTCTAGGATTAGCCTCAATGTTCTTCCATATATGAGACAGTCTTTAATATATTTTTCCTCTAAGGTGATTGTTCATGTTAGGTTTTTTGTTAACAGATGGAGAATTTGTTTCACCATCACTATGGTTATAGCCATAAGACCCTAAACTGCATTACACCATAGTCCGAGCTGCATGAAATTAAACTTCATAGAACTCATACTAGTCAAGTAATGTTAAACTATCATAAATATCACTTTTATTAAGATATTAAACTGTATAATGTATAAATATCACTGTAACACATTAAACATTGTCTACAATTTCCATTTCAAAATATGTTAAACTACATGGTTAAGATACCTATAGTGTGATGTAAAACTATGTTATTCTTTGTACCTCACATGATAGAACATCCCCTTGGAAATGATCTATAATCGTTCCCATTTTTTACACTACGTACTCCTGATTTATGATTTAATGAGATATATAGTGATTCCTAGACACTGTGTCTTGGGAACGACTAAAAATTATTCACCACCTATGAGGTCTTATTTGAAATAATTAAGTACCAAGGTCTTTATTCTAATCTACTTCATTATTAATTGTTGGAAAATCCCTCTAAGCATCACATTTTATCAAAGTAATGACACCTAAAACTATATCAACTATTAACTCAAATGGTATGAAGTTAAACTATATTCCAAACATCCATACTATATGAGGTTAAAATATAGGTTTAACCATTCATCCCTATCACCTGAAATTAAACTATGTTTCACATTGTATATCACAAACGACCACAAACTGGTCAAAGAGAACACTCAAAAAAGAATATAATCGATAACCATTATTCCCCCATTACATATTGAGTTCTATCCCTATTCTCTCTAGTTTTAAATGAATGTTCCATTAATTCAGGGTTCATTCGTCCAACCGAAATAAGATTTTTAGAAAGTGATAATATAGAAACAAAATTTTCCAAAACATTTTGAATACCCCTTCATCCTTTCAACATAATTCATTTATTTTTTTCTAAAAAAAAGAAAAATATTTGTGTCCATTAATCATTTTTGTTCTCTATCACACATAAAAATTAGTAGAAGGTATTGGATGATATTAATGGTCCCCATTAGTATATAATGGTAAATATAAATTTTAATCATTTATCCTAGGATGTAACCCCTATAGTATGTTTTGGTCTTAGAGGAAAGCTCCACTAAAACTCTGTGCACTATCCCTGAACTGAGTGTGGTAACGGCTAGCGTACAACCATCAGTCTCCATCTACTAAGTGATGTATTAGTTTTCCACTATTATGAATGGTTTTTCTAACTTTTCCAGTATCAATTGTCTAATTTATACCGATGAATACATTAATTACATTATACATTTTCCTATACTCAAAGGTATTAATATTTTTTTTTCGGTTTTGTTACAATCATACTCTACAACTGCTATTGAGGAGCCTCTAAGTCATTTGAGAATAAACTATATAATACATCAGTCCCACCTACATGACCATAAAAATAATATAATTTTTAGTCCATGAGACCCATATTCCTTACATATGAGTCAAATATTTGTAATACACTAAATACCTAGACATTTATCTGTAAGATTAAATTGGGATTATTGTTTTCCCTACAAGAAAGAACCACCAATCAATGCATTGTTTCCAAAAAAACATTAAATAATATTCACACCATGTGAAACATTGAATAATATTCATTCTCACCATGTGAAATTAATCTATTGATCCATTTTCCATGCATCAAGATTTTTAACTTTATTGTGAGTTTCCTTCTCATATGATATAAAATTAGGGGTTTTGTGTCTAACTTTTTCAACCACCTATGGTAAATGATGTATGTCCTTAAATATCTACACACAATGCCTGTAGAAATATAGCCATAAATTCTTGTCACCCTAATGGTCCTAGATGAAAGACCATAAAATGAACAACAATTGGTTAAAGATATGTGGCCATAAACTGCAGCAATCATACATCCTCAAAACATGTCATTAGACCGCATGACCAACATCCCGACCACATGATGATAAACAATATGACATATGTCCTTCCTTTGTGATGTAAAACTATGGAGTGATTTCCTCCCCACATGACTCTAAATAGTATAAAAATGATTCCTTATATCATGAAATTAAACTGTATGAAACACGGTTCATTCAATGTGACCAACTACCTACTTGATAGCTAGATTGATGCAAAGGTACTGAGTTAATGATTCATATTTGTAAATAAACAGTAGGGTTGAATAGCCCATTTATAAGGAAACTCATGTATTTTATCTTGGGTACCACCTATGGAGATTCACATTATTCTAATTCAATTCTAGTATGAATATATGATAATTCCCCTCCCATATGTATGAGGTCGATCTATATAGGGTTCCCTCTTCCATTATTGGGTATTAAACAATTATTTCTATACCAGTTGATAGTAATGTCCTAGAATACCAAAAATATTACAAGAATTAATCCATTAGTCAGGTATTCTCATCACATTTGATCATGTACTTCCATGAGATCCAAATATGTGTAGATATTATTACTTTAAAAGAAATTAAAATGACCCTACATGTTTCAAATCATGGACTCTAATGTGTTTAAAATGATGTTTTAAGATTTATCATATTACACACACTGATCATGACTCACTTGATTTTAAGGGACTTGGAGAGTCACTTTTACTATCGCGGTTTAGATGCCTTTTATTAAAAATAAATAACTTATTCTAGACTACATGAAATTAAACTAAAATGTTCTAGCCCTTTCACTACTACTATAAAATTCACATCATCTGTGTCATTACCGTATGAAATTAATCAACATGGTCACTATCCTCACTGTATGAAAATAAATTGTAAGGTATAATTCCTTATTCCATAGCATTAAATTTCTCAAGGTGGCCCATTTCTTGTGGAATATTTATCCACTACATGGGAACACAAATTTTTTATAAAACTTTGTCTTAGAAACCCTCTAGTAATCAATGTATTAATCCACATGGTCACTATCCTCACTGTATGAAAAAAAATATGTGTATCTTGATTCTTGTTCCATTATGTAACATGGTAATACAGCTATTTTTTATAATATTCCCAACCAAAAAATTCATTCCTATCATTTTTTCCTTAACCTTTGTGTTTCACACTGCTCGATAATCTATTCTATCATTTTCATCATCATTCATGACAGGTCATCTCTCATCCATCCTATATAATACACGCCACACATTTGGTCCAAGAAATGTGACCTTAACCAACACTAATAATTATTGAAAGCAATAAAACCTTAATAATTATCCCTTCGTGGTCCTAATTACATGACTATAAACAATATATCAAAAGAGTTTCATGGGATTATTAGGTAGAAACCCTGTGAATGGAATCATGAGAGGAAGTCAAGTATTATCTCTCTAATCAACTCTCTTTTTTTGGTTTTAGAAACAAATAGAACATAAAAAATGATCATAAAAAAGTTACAAAGATCATGGGGAAAAATTAATGGACATTTAAAAAACTATTTCTATACTCTCTAGACCTCTGGTTTAGGAAAATGTTTGTGCATATTTTCCATTCCCTTTACAAGTCAACATAATATGTTCCATAGGTAACCTACCATTTTGGACAAGACTACATCTTCATATTGAGTATGCTGCTAATTTTAGTGATTGTGTATTCAGGAATCTTAGGATTTATTACTTTTCAATGACATTGTCTTCATTACATGATGGAATAACCTATGGGGTGTTTTAACACTTATTGAATATTCCAGTTCTCTTTGAACCCACTTCATATCTTTGATATCTGATTCAACACCTATAAATTTATTAAACCAAATTATCCTCTTTTAATACATGAAACTTGAGTTGATTTATCCTCTTAATTATTATTCCAACACCGAAATATTTTATAGTAATTGATTGATGAGATGGGGACCCTTTGTGATATGATGGTGAATAACACTATTTTCCACCAAAACTATGACATGACCCCTAGGGGAAATTTTGATACTGTAAAAAATATCCACTTGAACCCCATGTACTATCCATCGAGTGAGTGTGGTATTTGTTTTATACTATTAAAAATGATTATTCTACTCATACCAGTCTCCATTTGAAATTTACTATGACTTCAATGGGTTTTGATTTAATCCCAATGTATCAAAACTATTTAAGAAGATTCAAGTACCATTAATGTTATGAATGTTTTCATTTTTCCAACAATCAATGAAATATTAAGACATTATATTCATGTTTCCTTTTATATTTTGGTGTTACTATATTAATAAGATCTTGAATCCTTATGGTGGGATTATACTTTTGTGGGCTTATATAAGACATAAGGTATAAGATTCATAACCATGAATTGGATGACTCCTTTGTTTCGATATTAAACTAACTGTGCTTACTTAAGAGATTAAAAATACTACAATTTTCCTCCCTATTAATTTATGTCTCTCCCTTCCCTTTTTTTATATAATTTCTCACCAAACTTTTGTGTCAAAGTTATATAAAGTTAAATTATATAATTACCTATTAAATTATAATTGATGTCAAATATCTGAAAATTATAATCCATTAATTATGACTTTAAACTATATGAACCAATCAATGAGGTTACCTTCAATCATGAAATTCGTCATTCAAAATATATTAGGTTCATTCCTCCTGTGACACTATACAGTCTTCCTTAATTTTGATCCAATTCATCAAACCTTAAACACTAGCTACATTGGTCCAACATTAAATAACTTAAACATACATTTGAAATACACATAATACTCACCATGTTGAATACTTGAAAATGGAACCTTGTGAAAAAATAATGTTTCTTTTCACTAGGGTTGAACACCGCATAACCTAGAAAAAACATGGGAATTTGAAACAAAAGTAAAAGGAATAAAAATTATCTTGTTGAAAGCCCATGAAGGGTTTCCTGAATAAAATCTAATTCATTGCCTATTAGGTATAGACATTAATAGATTAGGAATAATTTAGGGTGAAAATAAGAATATAAAAAGATCATAAGGGGTACCACTATACCCAATAAAAATAGAGTTATTATCACTTGGACTATTGAACTAGGAAAAAAATTAGATCATATATTATCTCCTCAAAACATGTCTACAGGCCACAATTCCACATTTTCATGACTAAAAACTGTATGATATATGGTCTATCCTAAATATTTTAAACTTCTTAAGTTGGCCTAAATTATATGGCCTAAATTTTTTGTTTAAGAGTTTGATCTATGAAACATACCCATGAAACATGGGTGATTAACTATAAACCCATGATAAAGTGATGATATCCCCTCTCTAAAAAATGTGTAGATCTATGTAGTATATTTCCTTACATATTTAATTATCAGTTAACCTATAATGAAAATTGTATCCATATTTGAATGTGTTTGATCTACATATTATTCCCTTTCTAAATAATATGTGTAGATTAATTTTCATTCCCAGTAGATATTTAGTGAAATAGAGATTCCCCATCATGGATCTAGCCAAAAATAAAATTTCATTCAACTCCATTTCTTCCATCCAATAATATGATCCGCTCATGATTTTTGGTATTCGTACCTGGAGTTGAGATTACACATCTTGGAAACTCAAATGCCTCATGTAAATTGTTCCTAATGGTAACCCAGATTCCTTGAGCTAATATTCTACTCTAGGTGAAATTATAAATCCAACATTATATATCTTCCTTTTAGAAATCATACTATCACAGGTGACATAGCACCAATTATCACCAACTGATTTATGAATGTGTAAGGAGATTTACATTTACCTTATAATTATAATATTTTCATTTCCAGTTAATCTCATTCTATTGTGTATGGGAATTTTGGACTTTGAAAAATTTGATCCACATAGCTTTCTGCCTAACCTATGATACCATCCTCACTTATGAAACACATGTCGAGTTTACATATAAAAATTTATCTATACCAAAATAAGGATAAGATATTATTTTCATATGCTATAATATAAATCATACACCAAGTGATGGAGGTTCGTATGAAATGTTTTCAAATCTAGTGGCATGATGGTGATATCTTTACTGTAGGAGTAGGATATATATTTCTGAAATTTGTAATTTTATGGTGTTTAGGCCTTAAAATAAATTTCCAAGGTCTTACAAACACTTTTTGGCATTACAAAAAATCTAGATATGGTGTATGAAACATATTTCAGGGTTTATTTCACTTCAAAATTTCGATTTTATTAGTCCTAGACCAAAAAATGGAATTACATATCAAAATATAGTGTTTGGGGGACTCGAGAATATTTTATAAAGGAATTCAAGAACCCCCAAAATCCATTTGTGCCACCCCTTTGCATAAATCCCCTAAGAAATTATCTCACCCACTCCATTGCTCATATCATGTAGCACCATTATGTAAATTATCTGCATAAATCCTTTACTCAAGTTATCCATATAGTCTATAAAAAGAACCCCTCCTACAATTTTAAGAGCATAGATAAACTTCTTGATGATGAACAAAATGTGAGAGATCTGCTAGTTGTACTTATTCAGCCAACTATTTCACTCTTATATGTTGATCCCAAAATGTCCATCCCTCTACTATGATAAGACCCACTATTATCCCTCACTTGGGAAAACCACATGGGAGACCCATAATTGGTTGACCCATACTTAGGTGACCCATACATGGGTGACCCATACATGGGTGACCCACACTTCGTCTAATCCATGCATGGTCAACCCACACTTGAATTACTGACACTTGGGCGACCCACATTTAGGAGACCCACACTTGGGAAACTTCCACTTCGATGACCCACAATTAGTCATCCAGTACATTGGAATCCCAAACTTGGGTGACCCACACTTGGGAAACTCATTTCCCAATCCACACCCCTTGGGAGACCCTTCACCCAAATCACTCCACATGGCAGACCCTTTACCAAATTCATTTCACTAGGGAACCATTCACCCATAGCCCCCAATACATAGATTAAAAATCACAATTACTTCCCTTAATAAGGCTATGGATCAATGATATCCCTCTCACTAGGTCCATGGAACTTTTCTATCCCCTTCTAGAGATAATCATTTCTATTATCCCTCTCCCCAGATATAAGCACCAATTCACCCAAGTCTTATAAATAATATTTGAATCTTAATATAATCACTTATATTTGAATTATTCCCCTATGTTTGGGCGTATTTATAGGTGTATCCCCATATTTAATATTCTACTATCCTTATCTGGTTAAAAACATGTTTGGGATTGAAAGATTAGAATCCTCTTATCTATAATCACAAATGAAACCTTCAATTCCCCTAAAATGAGATACTCTTCCATACTCAAGATACATGGTAATCCTCTTAAGAATAATACAAAACCAAAAAAAATTCTATGAGTAATGGTACAATTAATGGTTCTGGATAAATGGAAATCCACCACTGTGTAATCCCCAAAACGTATTTCAATTCCCATGAGTTGTGACACTCTTCTTGAATCTAGATACATGGAACCCCTATTAGTTCTAAGCCCTAACCAAACCTTCAATTCCCCTACGTCATGATACTTCACATGGTTCATGATACATGGTATTTCTTCTAGGTGTTGGACCCAACCAAAACATTAATTCCCAGAGTCTAGATATTCCTCATGTTTCAAGGTACACAGGCATCCTCTCAAATGTAAGATGTAACCAAACCTTCAATTCACATGATTTGAGATACTTATAGAGGTTATAGATACATGATCATTATAAAAGGTTTAATCTATGATTAATCATTCTATTTTCAAGAGTCTAGATACTCCTTCGGGTTACATGTACATGGGAATCTTCCTAAGTGTAATACCTATCCAAACCTTCAATTAAACATGAGTTTAGATAATCTTTATGGTTCTAAATATATGAGAATAATATAAGGTGTATGGAACAACAATAACTTTAAATAACCATGATTAAATATACTCATTAGGGTTTCAGATACATGTGTAACCATCTAGTTGTAATCCTCAACCAAACCTTCAATTCTATACAAGTCAAGATACTACTCAAGGTACTAAATACATTGTAATCCTCATAGTTGTAATGGAATAACAGACCTCTAATTACCATGAGTATAAATACTCTTTGTGGTTATAGATGCATAGTAATCCTCCATGGTTTAATCCCTAACAAAATCTTCAATCAAAATGAGTCATGATACTCTTCATGGTTTAAGAAACATGGGAATTCTCCTAGCTGTATGCCCCAAACCAACTATCAATCACCATGGGTCAAGATAATACTCATGGTTCCAATAAAATGGTCTTCTTATACCTATATTCCAGAAATTACACCCTCACCTAACCAAAATTATATGTCTTATATTATAATTCAGGTCATTCATAATCCCACCATTCAAATTTAATGTTATACTCTCATGAAATGTGACTAGTATTCTATTTTATCTTGTTTCTCACACTAAGCCTAACTCACATGGTCTTATAGATATGTGATGGTCATAGCATTAATATGGGGATAATGCATCTATTTTGGCTCTCCTATTGAGGTGTAATCCCCAACTATTCATCAAATTATCTGGGTGTCGATTCATAATTTGATATATATATATATAGGATGCCCCTTTCAGGTTCAATTATAACTCTAAAAAACCTACTACCCCGAGATAAAAATAAGCTATAGAGGACCCAAATAATTTTATTTAAACCAAATAAACATTTATTATTTAGAGGTATATAAGAAATATCTGATATTTGTAGATGAAGAGAGTTTTAAAACAAATACAAGGTCTTAATAAAATCATTAGCACGAGGGTAACCAATTCCGCACTATGAATTATGAAGGATTCATGAATATTTTATAATCCTATAAGAGAGTTTTGGATTAAGAAATAATCCACCACAATGGTGAGTAAATCCCTACAACCCTTCCTCTCAAAAAATTTGATCTATGATGTCACTAGAAATCCTAGTGATCGCCTTCCTTCGGAAATTATTTTAACATTAACATAAAATGAGTGTAGGTTTAAAATCCATAAATATATCCATTATAAACATTTGGTGATACATAAAACAAAACATGATGTGAATATAGCTAAAAATAACTTCAATAATATATTAATTTTAGGATTTATATAATATATATCATAAACAATCACACAACCCATGTAATGAAATTCATTGTGTCTTGATAATTAACTAAAAAAATCATATTTTACAGTAGTTTCAAATGTTAATCCATAATGGTACCCCTATAGGCCCTTTTCTAGAAACCTAATATCATATAATAATAAATATAACCTATGAGATGGAAACATAATAAAGGGTTTAGCTCCGAGACATAGTAAGGTAAAAATTATCATAATATATCAGATCATAAAAATAATATAATACACAATGAAGAGGATAAATATCTTATTAAAATATTATAATCAAATAAATGATAACAATAAATAATTTATCAAAACATAATATCACAAATATGATCATAAAAATATCATTATCGATCATAAAAGTTATGACATTGCACAAAATATAACTCCATGGTTATAAAACATGTGATTATGTCCTAAGAGTGATAAATACTTGCAAATAAGGTGTAACATCAAAATATTGAATTTTATGAAAATTAAATGTTTATAAAAAATGTGTAATAACGTCATAAATAACATGTTAATGTATAAAAACAATAAAAATATGAAAACCTTTCACAGAAAACTCATTATACCCATTCCGATGTGAATAAACTCAATATGTTCAGGATTGTAATTTTGAGAAAACTATTTATACCTACACCTGTATAAACAAACTCATTATGTCTATGCCATAAAATTTTATAAAATATAAACTCCAACCAATGCATTAGAGTGTGATACATGACTCAAATAATTATTATCCATATGTATATATATATATATCTTTGTGTGTTTGTGTGTCATACTAAAAATCACTCAACATCATATCTTAAATAATCTAAGGAAAAAAATTGGATCCTTAAATCATTCAAAAAATCTATATAACATGATCTTGATAAATCATTTCATATAAAAAATATCATATTTAGAATGTAATCATATCAAAATATAATATTTGGGTGATTAACATATCAATTCATGAGAGGTATACCTTGGAGGAAAAATATAAGTGAAAATAAAAAAGTTTGTACAAAACCTTTTGAACATCGTTCCAGAAGATGAAGTGAAAATTATTTTCAAAAAAAAATTGATATGGGAAATAGAAAAACATTTAAACAATTAGTATAAATTGTTTTTAATAACATGTTTTTGAATGGAAATAGAAATTAAGCTAAAAGTTTAGAGTGGTAGATATGGAAATTAAAGTCCATTATTAATGTTTTTGGAATGTTTAAAAAAATAAGTGAAAAATTGAAAAATAATAATTTCATAAACTATATAATATAAAATACGAAGAATATAAATTTAAAAAACAAATTTAATTTCATTAATTTATATACCTTCTATACGAAATATATGGATACGAAAGAGATGATTCATTAGTAATAATGTGATATATTTTTACCAAAGTTATAGTTTGTTATATTGAAAAACAATTTATCCAATTAGTTTTTATTAATAAATAGAAGTTATTTCACTATATAAAATGAGTAAATACCATATAAGGTAGCGGAATGTTATGAATAAATAAATTTTGAATAGTATATTAAATTAATAATGATTATGACATAAGAAATCATAAATTGATTCGATGAAACCCTTACCTTGAATTCATACCTAGTAGATCAGACTCTAACCACCAATATAAAATATATAAATATATTGATAAATAATTTAACAACCTAATTAAAATCTATATAATCTTATAAACATCATTTATTATTAGTCTCTATATGTATATTAGTTTGTAATTGTCTATTTTCTGTATCATGTGTGTGTAATCGTGATCATTTTAGACTACTTTAATAATTAGAGATCTAGTTATTAAATCCTCACCCAAATATCATCATTATAATACCACACAAGGCATATTTATTGATTTTATATTATTTTTTATCAAGGTATAATTTCATTCTATTATATTTTTAGTTACATTTGTTGCAGTTGAAATTGGTGTCAAGCAAGTTTTAATGATTTTTGACAAAGGAATAGTGGTATCTTAATTTATGTGTTAAATGTTTATATTACAAATTATTAACTAAAAGATAATTATTTTATTATTAAAATACAATATTAATTTTTAAATCCCATTAGTGATATTGAGTTATACCATTTTTTATATCGGTGGTTAGAATGACCCAGAAAAAATATACAATAATGTATGAGTGAGTGTGGCTTGGGAAGAGATTATTTGCATTAAATATTAATATCATAAATTCATAATGAAATTATTCAAATTTTATTATGTTTATTAATTTTAATTTTAAAATTTATAATAATAAAACAAATTAAAAATAATTTATCACAAATAAATAATGTTTTTTCCACTTCGTATGTTTGTTTTAGAATATTTTATTTCGAATGATTGGTTACTAAAAATATAAATTATGCAATGAGTAATTTATATTTATATGTTATAAATAATTAATTAAATAAAATATGTATTTAATAAAACCATTTACAAAACCATCAATGAATTGTGTTGATAAAAATTGAAATGTGTTGTCATGGAGGTCAGATTTTGGACACACTCATGATTAACAATTTCATTTTTTAAATTGAATAGAAGGCAAATGGATGATGGTATCATAATCTATATAATAACAATATAATATATTATTTATACTGATGTATTTATATAAATATTGTTTTAATGGGTTTTGATGAGGTTCGGTGAGATGAAAAAAGAATCGAAGTCAAAGAAAAAGTAATACTTATATTGAGAATTTAGATCTTATCTTCAAGTATCCATTGTGTATAATTGACATGGGAAAATTTATATACGCTCTATTATGATAAAAATATATAATGGATATATTAAAATTAATTTTTTTTTATTTTCATGGAATTAGGAACTAGGGTTGTCGCTTGAAAACGGTTGAAGTGAGATCCTATTATAGATGAAAAAGAAAGACATGTCTCTCAAAAATAATGTCAGGTAAGAGGTAATAATTTAATTAAATTACAGTTTTGTGTGTTATATTGGAAATTTATTTACATATCCTTATACATAACTTATTATAGTGTTTTCTAATTAGAACCCACCTTCGGGGATCATTTAATTTTAGATTTTTTAGATAATTAGGACAAAATATTACAAAGTATATTGATACATTACACATGGAAACTTATACTCAATATCGGCTTTTTCCCAGAAAAGGAAACCCATAAAAAAATTAATTATTTTCAAGAATCATCTTAAAATACTTCATCATGACATCTTTGTTTCTTTAACAAATCTTAGTACCTGAGAAAAACATTTCAAATCATGGGAGGAGCACAAAAAGATAAGTAAGGGACATAAAGAAACAAAATCATTAGTGTAGTGAACACATGAAAAAAAATTAAAAACATTTCCTAAACACTCATTAGAATGGATATAAAAACAGGATTTGTGCCTTTGGACATCATTACCATATCACTCTTACATTTACCCTAACAAATGGAATAATTGTATGGTCAACTTCCATCTTTGGAGACCCAATGCATTGGAGAGCTATAATGGAGCCCACCCTTTATATATTTTATATGAGGCTCACCCATTTTTTATGAGATATAATGGGTATCAACCCTTGGTTTACGATATATCGGGGTAACCTAGGAGCTATAATGGGGCTTAACCCAATGTATAAGTTATATTGGGCTCACCTGTGAGCTATAATGGGGAATAACCCATCATGTAAGCTATATCGGGCTCACCCAATAAATCTACAAGTACAAAAAAAATAAAAAAGATCAATTTTCAACATTTAACTCATAAAATTTCATTTTCATTCATAAGAAAACATTTCAAGGTATTAACATAAATAATAAACTATCAGAAACCAATTTAAGACATTTATAAAAGATATTTTGGAATCAAAGTGTCCCATATCACTTTGAAACATATAAAATAAATCTAAAATTTTAAATTTTAAAACATAAATTTTCATATAAATACATTCCTAAAAACCATTTTTGAATCATGGAAATTATATATAACATTTAATAAGAATAAATCAATAAAACATTTAAAATGATGTTTTTGTTAAAAAGTCCCTTATCACATGAGAAACACTTGAATTAAAGGATAACATTAAAAAACATTAAATATCATGGTAATATAGTAAATTAATATATTACATGTAAAAATGGTTTTATATACACCTTATAGGGTAATAATGGTGGATAAATCAAGATATGTCGTAATGAAAAGAGATTGAGATAAAGTACATTTCATTGAGTCTAATTCATCATGTATGTTCTTCACCTTCCGGAAAAATAAACTTCTGTTAAATATTTAATATCTTGAGAACCTTTTTCATGTTTATTATTACTGTTATAACACAAAATATCATCTTCTAACAATTACTTAATTATGAAAGTTCATGTCAAATGTTTTGATGATATTCAGTATTTGAGTCCAAAATATAATTGGTATGTCAAATACAGTCAAAGAGGTAATTATTCCATAATAGACATAATAATATTCATTAAATAATTATTATTATTATAAATTAATAAAACTTTTAAATACATTCATTAAATATGGTTATGAAAAATGAACTAGGTTACAATCATGAAGATGGTAAGTCATACATACGCATGAGTAACATTTTCATTTTTTGAAAATCATTATTGAAAAAAGGTAAGTATTATATTAAACATATAGAATTATAATAGTATCATTAATATAATATTAATTAGTTAAATAAACCTATATATATCATCCATGTGATGTGGTGATGAAAAATGAATCACATCACTTCGCGGAGGTGATAGTTCACACGTACGCACGAACAAAATTATCATTTTCATGTGCATAGTAGGTAAGAAAATATTTGATATATTATTCTCTTATAATGATAAATATGTCATTAATATAATATATAAAAAAAAATTACATAATTATAACCATTCTTGAGAGGTGGTAATGGAAAACGAATTATATCAGTTTGTGGATGCGATAATTCACACCTACACACAAACAATTATTTATTTCTGATTTATGGAATTTGATATGGAATTATGTGATGATAATAACAAAATAAAATATAATTATATTGAGGATACTATATTTATTATTTCATCATGTATGAAGAATATTTTATGGAAGTGGAAGAAAAAATAAAACATAAATACTTGATTAAAAATGATACCCCTTCCTCAGACGATCTCCTATGATTAACACCTCAACACCTCTATAGAGGGTGTTATTCCAAAACTAAGGCATCTAAAATGTGGGGAGATATTCTAGTAATAAATTTGGGTATATATTATAAGAATCAAATATGTTTTTCGAAGTTAATATTAAAGAATAATGTGCTCCATTTTATAGTAGAGGCAAGGGGCACTCTTCAAATTTCTCAAAATATTAAATTAATATAAATTACTTTTCTTATAAAATTTTCTCCAAACGAATTTATTTATAATATATGATGATTTTGGTCTAATCCTCATCATGCAATGAAAATCAGGCATTTTTTGACTATTTTTAAATCCAAATATTTTTTTAACCCTTATTAATTCTTTTCATGATATCACGTAATTTACACATTGAGGGTTACTATAATGGTTCTACCACGAAAAAAGACCAATAAATGAGTCATTTTATGATATTACAAGACGTAAAAAAATATTTTTACCATTATTATATTTTTATAAATTCAATATCATTTTTTAAAAGATATTATATTTTCAAATATCATTAATGTAAATTTAGACACTATTCAATATTTGTCAATTTAAAAATATCTTGAAAACATGATATATTATAAGAATATACATTAACCCATCCTTAAAATTTCAAAGTGATCCATAAAAGTCTCTTATGGCATAAATTATAACCAATTATATTTATTTTAGTATTTTTAATATCATTAATTTTATTCTACCATTAATGACGTAATTACTGCATCATCATTGTCTATCCATTTATTTAATTATTTATTTCCTAAAAATTATAAACAAATTAACATGATGTATGTAATCATTTTATTTTTCTAAATACTATTTATAGTCGATCATTTCCCTTATATAATCCCATATTAAAAATATCTTACTTGATAAAAACAAAGGTGTGACAAAATTTCTTTTTCTCAGAATAAATGTAAATGTTTTAAATTCTTCCAAATAGCTTCAATTGGACATAAAATCATCCCAAGGATGATTTATATCGATAATAACACATAAAATAAAATTATTAAAAGTATTAAGATAATTTTATAATGTTTATAATATTATTTTTAACCTTATTTACCTACTTTACCCTTAATCCTAGTAAAAAAATAATTACTAATGTTATTATTAATAATTTCCAAAAATTAAGTTGACCATTTTAGATAATAAATATCATACTGATTAATACAGATTATATACATATTTAAAAATTCAAAACATTGATGTGGATAAATTTAATATAAATTAATCATGTTGATGAATCGATGAAACAGGTTTTTAATGTAAAAAAATTCAAAAGATCAAAGTGTCTGTATAGCCAATATTAATGTGAAATTGATTCTAATGAACTAAACTAGAATAAATGGTAAATTATTTATTTAATTATACTTTAAAACCATTCAAATATATAATTTAACACTAAATAAATTTGATGAAAAATTATTTTTCAATAAAAATGAAATATTTTTCAGTATTCATTAAAAAATGAATCGTATCAAAAAAAATTAAAAAAAACAAAAGTGAAAATTTTTAACACTTTTTAAAATAATTTTTTTAATATATACCTTATAAAAGTTTCCAATACTATATTTAAAATGTTTTCTCCCTCAAAAGATTGTAAAGATATATTTTTTGAAAAATACATCATTTATTATTAAAATTGAGTTCATTTTTATATCATTTCTAAAAAACACATAAAATGAATTTTAAATATTAGATTGAATATATAGTTCATTAATAAAGTCCAAAAAAAAATTATTATTTTATAGACACAATTATTCACTTTAATTAGGTTTTCATAAAAATACATCCTTTATATTCAATTGGTTTTTATTTCTATTTCTAATTAATTTGGTGACCAAGGAATCTTTATATAAAAATACGTAAACCATATTTTCATTATTCAGTTAATATTTTTCATTATCACTATTTTAATGACTATGTGATAACTACTATATTAAATAATATTATTTAGTTTTTCATTTAATCTCAATGTGGTGTATCACGTACGGTATCGAACATAGTGTTTCCTATTAAAAACACATTATGTTACCAGAAAATATATTGGAGACATGTGTGAATTACTTTAAATACTTAAAAATTTATTATATATAGAATATATGAAAATTTTATTTAGTAAAACATGATCCACATTATATTACCCACATTAACAGTTATTAATCATGGTTACATATTTATTATGTTATTTATTTTATATCCCATAACATAATATGAGTGTATTACCAAATTCAAATATATAAAATCCTAATTTTGGTACTTTTTAATCTATTTAAATTTCTAAATATGATAAAATTAACTTTTAAATTAAAAAATATAATGTGTTAAAAAACAGTTTTTGTAGAATAATAATTTTTTTAATCATTTAGTGTTCTTAATCTTATTTAATATTGATTAATAGTTAAGTGTGTGTTAATTAATTTTTATATATATTTAAACATAATATTATATTTTTAATATAAACTATATCAATTTAATTTAAAAAAATGCAACATATTTTGAAAAGTACCATTCTTTGAAAAATATGTTTCACCATAACAACAAATAATTATCGTAAAAATTTAATTTTATACCTAAAAATATAATTGAATATATTTATTTATTTTATCATTCTAATGTAAGGTGTAATAATATTTTTATCTAATTCAAATTATTCAATTGATAAAAAAATTATATAATTTTCCATAAAACATAATTTTTAAGAGACATGTATTTTCTAAACATAATGTTACCTTTTTTTAATATTATTTTTTATTTAGAAGTTATAAAGTGGTTTCTTATATTCATATAATTAATTTAAAAACAATTAATATAATGATAATATTATATAATTTTGTTATTGTAACATAGTTTTTATTTTTATTCAGTGTAGAATGAATGAAAATCTACTCACACTGTTTTTAATTGAGGAAAAGAAATTACAAAAAAGTTGGTCATTTTAGTCTACCCCATTTAATTGAATTTGATCCATGAAATTTTAAAACATGAATCTAAATACCTATGCTTAGTTTTCTCACATGATATATTTGGTTTCACAAGTACCCTCCTGAAAATTAATATTCTTCCATAGAACATTCACTAGATGGGTTGTCTTATTCCTACAAACCATTTCTCTTCAATCAAATATTTCCACATATTTTTTTCATAAAAAAGGTCATGTTTAAATTATAAATCTTCTGTGTGTTATCCCAAAATGTTTATATACCCTAATAGGAGGTGAATTATGGTATGATAGATAAAAAAACTACCCCTTTGGGTATTTTTTCACCATTAGACAAAACACTCTTCTCTCTCTTCCCCATAGTAATTTATGATTTGAAATGAAAACATAAATGAGATGTAAAAAAATTTCATAACTAACCCACACTAGGTTGCCTCTAATAATTATACATTTCAAATGTTCTTATATACCAAATCCACTCATGCATATTAATTTTAAAAGTTTCAGAGCGAACACACTATCCCTCCTTGTTTACAACCTCAAATATTGTGAAAGATCATTACTCTCTCAACTCAAGTATATGAAATACTCCTTCAAATGATTATTCCATTTATTTAGATCACCTCAAAATAGTTTCTCACATGAGTGTTTTTTAAGCCTCATTTTTATCTAGTTGATAAAATACACATCATAGTGTAGTGACTTCCTTTTATAGATCCCCTTTAAAACATTTTTTTGTTTGTATAAGAATTGTGATGCACTATTCATGAGATACAGTTCACTTTGTATAGTGGTTAAAATAAAAACTTCATTTACGTCATGGAAATATGACAAATTAAAAACAAACACTCCTTTGCAAGAAATAGTTCTTTTCAAACAAACCACCTCTGCAAGCTAAGATTACTTCTTGAACTACCACCATCATGGAATGAGCTACTTCACAAACTAATTTATGACATAGATGAATTATTCTAGTGATGATTTTCTTTATAAATATTCACTCACCATAATTATGTGATTATAGGTCCATTATATAGGAAAAGAATCTATAAAACCTACTAATGAAAAACTACAGTTATCTCCTCTGAGATTTAGCATTCACTATGTACTACACACTATATGTGATTTTCATAATGAAAAAAAACCTCTTGTTGTGGACTATGATACACCGTGTCTAATAAAAATGATGTACTCCTTTACAGATGCCTCAATCCCACTTCCTTAAACCACAAATTAACATAACCCTTTATTGTTCTCATAACATTTATACTATGAAAAAATTATTCCTTTGTTAATTTGTTTTCGTGGATTCTCATAAATTCTATAAAGTTTTCATATCACAATACATATGTGGTCAAGATACCATTGATGGAAGAACCACCATTAACTTCTTAGGGTTCTATGTATTCCACCAATAATTATATTGGGGGAATAATTCTTTTTATAAAAGATAAATTGCAATTTCAAGGCCCTAAAATATAGAAAATATAGGGAAATTATGACACCTTCAAAACACCAGGTGTTCTTGAAAATATACCTAACCATTTTCAAATGGATTTTTCAACAAAAATAATCAATATAATAACATTAAACCAGATCTATGAGGGATGTTTTTCAACACTGAGTATAGTACATATGAATATTAATATATGGAGCACATTGTTTACTTGATAAATTTTAAGATGGATTTCTAAGCGATAAACTATAACCCCAACATGATCAAGGATCTCGATGGGATCGATGTATCTAGGGACCATCTTAACATTAATCCAAATTCTCATATTCCAAATTTAAGGATATAATGAAATGAAACCATTACACCAAAAATCATACTCTACATCTCATTGATGATTATTTTCATTACTCTTCTATTAACATTGTGCCACTTTCATATGACAATAAATGGTTTGAACCTTCACTATGATTTCCTAAAAGGGTCAGGACCTATCAACTTACTCTCTCTAACATCATCCCAGTTTGTTTTCATCATGCATATATTCCCATTAATGGACTCATATTGTGACACCTAAATTATATAATGAAAATAGTTTTAATATGAAAAATATTCCAGGGGAGGTTTTGATCCCAATATTCATGGAAACCCATCAAAAAATATCTCAACATATTCTGTATAGTTTGAATGGTACTCTCAGATTCTCCATCAAAATATGGATGATAAGAAGTGTCCAAACATATCTCTATCACAAATTATTATTAATGACTTCTCATGAACCATTAGTTATATATTAAATCATGATTAAATATAAGGTATTGTGATAGTTCATGTTTCCTTAAAACAAACCTTATGTATATATTTTTATGTTATTCAAGATAGAAATCATCATCAATGGAAATAAAAAATTTCAACCAAAAATTGGAATTAGTGAGAGATTTTCTAAGAGGTTGGGGTGAATCATGGTTTGAAACTTGTTTATTTTGTCACTAAACAATTATTCTATCACTACACAAACCTATATATTCACCACATGTTAGTAGATTTAGACTTATTCTAACTTGTTTAATGTTTATATTATTGATCAATTATATTATATTATCCTTGTTCATATATGATAGAATATTGATCAATCCTCATAGTTTAACTATCATCCCGCAGAATATAAGTAAATCATTCACACATGATAAAAGAATTTTTATTAGTTTACCCATAATAGGATGCATCCTTGTAGAACATACTGATACTCTAACTAATTCCCAAAATGTTATAATAAAATTTTAGTAGTGGATTTAGTCAAGGTCACTCCAATATTTGGGTCACCCACTTACAAGATTTTTTGTTATCTCACTACCACCCAATGGTAACTCTGTTTGTACTCTCCATTATCTCACTACTTCAAGAGGTAATGATTTATGGATAATAGGACAATTTATGACTTAACTGTTTGATAGTTGATAAATTTATTAGTACTCATTGACTTTAAAATTTCTCATTCACAATCTGGTTGTGAAAATCTATATTGTGGTACCTTCACATTCCCTATTGAACATGTCTTCATGGAATACCTACTTATTTTTGTAATGTATTTAATGAGTGTTAATCACTTTTTGTTCTATTTTCTTAATGTGAATGCCTAATATTCACATTCACAAAATTACTCAAATTTTTCAAAAACTCATTAACATTCACACAACTCCACCTTATTTAAAAATTCCCCACTATTGTGAAACATTGATTTTTCAATAAATCTCTCTTTGACACAATTCTCAGTGTGTCAGGATGTGCATGCCTTTTACACACATTTTAATGATTCATGAATCTCCCATAATTTTGTGGAACTTATTATATTTTAAAAATATTCTATGTACTTTATAGACACATGTAATGTTCTTTTCATGAAATTTATGTTAGATTCAATTCACTCATGATATTGTCTTCATCAAAGTGACACATGACCTTTCTCTATGAAACTCATGTTTTCATTACTACTTCACAGAAGAAACACTTTCACTCAAATCATATAGTAATTAGATCCTTGAGATATTAAGCATTTTTTATTCTTTAAAAGTGGGGGTATCCTCCTATTAATAGATATTTTTTTCCCATCATACAACAAAATTTCATACCATTCTCCTTACTATGAACATTTATTTCTCACTATACCTCAATGGTTTGACGTCACATTTATCATGTAAGCCCATAAGAATTTCTAAGTTTCAGGAAAATATTTCTACATCATCAATCACCACCCTAGATAACTCTAAATAATTTCAAAAAATCCTTTCCCTTTCCAAATATGGATATGGATAATTCAAAACCACATTTTTTCAAAACATTTTTCATGTTCAGGTATCTTTTCTTCTTCATGAAACTGTTTCATTAAAATCTTACCATGTTAATTTTTTAATGATACCATCTCAAATAATTGATTGTGCCCAACTTTGAAAAATATTGTATACCTTTCATGTAACCTATTCTATAGAATGAAAATATTTTCATTGAAATTGTTTCATGTTCTCACATGAAAACACTATGTTCATGTAACTGTTGATCTACACGACCCTTCTTCCTTTCATCCATTTTATTTATTCAAATTCCCACACTCACTTAAACACATTTGGTCTTATTACTTTATGAATATATCAAGTTCTTCATGGTCTTGTAACTTAATGATCAATGTTTCGTGATGCATCCATTTTTAGTTTTTCCAAATTATTTGAATTCATTAATGCATCTCTTTTCATGAACATGATCGATATTCTGAAGTTACATAGTTATTTATGAAATCTGTCATTTTTACTTCAACAGGAACATCACCATATCATGTGATTTTGGAAAATGGAAATGAAATATCAAATATTCTCCACCACACAATGTCAATAGAAACAACACGTAAAGAACTTCAATATACCAAGGTTGACAACAATAGTTTTGATATTTAATCCAAGACACAACACAGAAAATAACAAATTCACATTTTCTTAAAATAATATCCCCCTTTGGATATAATGGAAAAAAATGATGAATCCTTTTCCACTATCCATATACCACCAAATAAAACATTATAGATACCAACTATCTATAAATTATAATAAAAATTATATATTGTTCTTGTTGATCAATATCAACTATTTCATAATTGGTGTCACTTGAGATGACCACTTATTCATGACCATTGGAAAACTAAATTCATCATTAAAAACTTCCTTGAATTATCCTCAGTAAAATGTAATCTTAAGAATCATCATATTTACTCCCTTCAAATTTTACACCCACTATGATGGCCTTGGAAAAACACACATAGATTCATGATCCATTCATTATCGAATAGAAACGTTGTATGGATTCATAATCTATTCATCTCCAAATTTGGGCCAAATAAAAACTAAAATGTTTACCTTATAAACCCTATATAGAATATTAATAAATATAATACCTTGGTAATTGTGGATTTAAACTATTAGAGAAGTGAAATTATGTCAAACAATATAAGATTACGTCCTTTATTACTATTGAAACAATTCATTATATCATTGAACTCTCTCTCCTTCATTAATTATGTTTACAGGGGAATTTCTACTTATCCATTGTTTTTAACATGGTCCATGATTCCAATGTGGGGAGATAATTCCTCTATTATGGTATGAAACTCCACCCCAAACTATACCAACTAGTTAAACCTAATATTCCCTTTTTCTTTTTTATCATTCCAATCCAATTGACGGCATGTTTGAGTAATCTCTCCAAATAAAAAAATATTTCTACTATAGAAAAATTAATAATGATTTTCATTGAGAGGAAATTCCACATATGAAATAGCTAACACAAAAAAAGTATCCTAATGAGTCAAGACAAATGTTAGGATACAAGAGATAAATGTAATAGCACCATCAATTACAATTGAACCTATATACATCTATATATCTAATTCATATAAAGAACATTGAATTCTTTAAAGAAATTATTATAGAGATATTCAACAGCTCTAAACTCCAATTGTTTCCCCATTATTGAAATTGATACTAACTATCAAAGATACCAACATGATGGTAGATTTAATTTTGGTAATATTCCTTGATTCAAAATAATGGAATTATGACTCATTTTTTAGATTTTGAGATAACTTCATAAAAAGTTCTTGGTAATTGATTTCTTCTCTCATCCACATAGTGAATTTCCTTATTTTATGGGGATACCATCTATTATATTTTCTTCTTAAAACTCTTATTAACATTCACATATTTTCTAAAAAAATATTTCAATGAAATTAAAAATGAGTATTATCTATCTATAGTAGCCTTTGAAATCATTAGAGAACATATAAGATATAATAGGTTTGATAAAAAATAAATAAAACATGATATATAATTTTTTTTCTACATCCCCAATTTTTAATTTTATATATGTAACTTCATAGAGATTTGGTTCACTTATAATTAATTCAATTTGGATCATGATACCACTTGAAATCCCTTGAAATATCTGATTTCAACTACTGATACCAATCATTTTGACTACTTATTAATTCATTCATTCTCTTTCTTTTCACGCTAATTTTGATTCTAGATACAGAAAAATTTCTAATTGAAATGATTTGAATTACATAGATCTCTAGAGCACAACACAACACCAAATTTCTTATTTTGATGAAAATTCCCAATGGATTGTGTCAACCCTATAATATAAAACACTTAAAAAACTCTTAAAATAATTTAACACACATGGATAAGAGATAGTTCACTTAATCAAGTTAAGGAATTATACTTTTATTGGTGGACCACACCTTAAGTATTTAAATGTCGTTTTCCCCTTTCCATATTCAATAAAAATAATTTCATCACCTCATCAACTTCTTCTTACTCATAATCATTCTTCATGGATTGATTCTTAAGTACCTTATAAGTGTATATACTTTAAGTGATTCCAAATAAATAATGTTCATTTGAACTATTTTAGTTACAAATTCCCTTTCCTAGGTTTTAAATTTCTATTTTTTATAGTCCAACTCCTAGAATCTTCATCCTTGGTTACTCTTACCAACTAGGACCTCCTCACGTGTTACTGATTGGATTATTCTTCTCAGTATCTTCATGATGATTGATTTATAAATTCCAAATTTATCAACCTATACAACCAATGTATTAATTTTTGATATAATTTTCATGAAATCATATTTTTCATTCCTTTTATTTTTCCAAATCATCAGAATATTTTTTCCTGAACACTTCCACAAAAATGTTGATACGGAACTTCTCTTTTCTATTAAAATTTTATATTTTGTTGTGAACACTCACATTTACATTATATCTTTCCTCATATCATATTATTCACAATTAAATGGCCATGGATCATGTATATTATCTTTGATAATTAATATTGCCACCTTAGATTTTTTCATCCTTGGTGGACCCATCTGTGCATATTCTTCTATATTTATCATAGATGGAGAAACATCCTTATAATTCCTCTATATTTTTTTATTTCCTTCCAAGAGATCTTCTAGAAGTGAGCATATGTTAGTTTTTGATCCACCATTCCTTGATCTACAATTTATCCCCATTATTGTAAAAAAATCATCTTAACAGACATTATTTTAGAGAAAAAAATTTCCCATTAGTCATAAGAATAGAGGATTTACATCTGAAATTTTTTGTTTTTTATGAGATTCATAGTCTTATAACTATGATTAACAAAAATAACGTATATCCGATAAATAATACACCTATTATAGTAATTCCATGATTGATATTTTGTTTTATTATAATTCATTATATCTTTGAGTCCTTACGATTATAGTAAAACACTCATGGTATATCCCATGTCTATGTAGTAGTATCACATAGTGGCTACCTTCCTCTAAGGTTAATTTCTATATGTTTGGTAATACTAACTCACTTACATGTTGAGTCCATATTTAAATATTTTTAGACTCCACGTGATTATTCTATCATGGGTGGGATCATTATATTTTCATTTAAAGTTTTCATCCTCCCTTGGAGCTCATCGATCTCCTAATCCTTCTCCTTCAACTGGGAAATAATCTTCCACACACATGAGCATGATTCTTCAACAGATGTTACCTCAAATCCTATAATATTTGTAGTGGTATAATGATTTATTTCTTCTCCTTATTTATGGACACGTTTTTTCACTTCATGTGAATTTTCATCATATACGTCACTTTGACTCTTCATTTTTTCACCCAACATCAAAATATCATCATTTTAGGCCACCTTTACTTGCATCATCCTTAAGTTATCCTTAAATAAATACTCCATGTGTGTAACAAGATCACCCTTCTTCAACCTCATATATTCGACCACCCTTGATTAAGGGATCTTTTCTTTCGAACTAGATTTACATTATTTCACATTGGATAAAATTTCCTCCAACTCCTTAGCATGAGTATTATTCTTATCCTTATGTTTTGTAGTGACACAAATTTTTATTTCATCAAGGATTTTGAATTTCCAACCCCCAATTTAATCAATCATCATCAATTCCTTGAGATTCATTCTTCTTTCTCGGATCTATTTTTTTCCATATAACCCTGAAAAAGATTCCCATATATGTGGAAAAAATCCACATTTGAATCTCTTAATATATCATTATCTTTATTGGTTATAAAAATTTCAGTTTATATCAATCTCCTTATATATTTTTACATCATCATTATATGATCACGTAAATGAAAAATCATATTCATCCATACATTCTTTTTATGAGATATTTGGATCCTTTTACTTAATCACACACTTCAAAAAAAGTATTCCATTATATGGAATTCTATTTGAGTACAAATTTTCTCCAAATTCATTTTATTTCCCATGTTATACAGTTAGAAAATATTTCACCTCATAAGATAGATCAAATCAATTTAGTAAAAAATAAATCAAAAAACCTAAAAATTCCCTTTTATAATAATAATTGGACCCATACGTGAATTTAGTGAGTGATTCCCTAGGTGGGAGGTGAATCAGGGATTGAAATTTTTTCTAATTTCACCATGTACCCTTTATCCTCTCACTAATATAACTGATCTTGGTATAACTTATAAGTTGGATCACTTTTGTGTTAACTTATATAATGATGATATAAATGATTTATGTA